>CM053995.1:14395936-14926571 GCA_028641955.1 Protonibea diacanthus
TTGGTATATTTATAATGAAGTCAATAAGTTTCTCTGAACAGAAAGCAGAGAAGTAAAATAGGGATTTATTTTAAACGTATATTAAAATAAATTTCAAAAGACACAATAATAATATGAGAATTCCAAAAGAAAATATATATTTATTTTATATATCTATTTATTTATATATGTTTATATGTGTGTACTCTGAACTACTGCAGTTTAGTTTAGTTATTTGATTATTTTTTTCTTTATTAATTTATTAATTTCTTTATTAATTAGATTATAAAAAGGAATGAAAAGTACTATTTACACGTAAAGTTTAGATATTGAAATTTGAATAACTTGTTTTGTCAGAAAAGCAGTCAAAAAAACTAAAGACACAAAGTTATAGAGGATCAAGAAAATAAGCAAATATTCACGTCTGTGAAGCTGCAACGAGTTACATTTTATACATAAATTATTGTTCATGTTCCAGCTCTAATATGTTGTTATTGTACTCTTGTAAACTGTCACTAGCCTGTATAATTTAACATTTTATTTTGTGTTTTTAAATTCAAATACAAAACATACCACTTTAAAAAGTTTGAAGGTAACATTTAAGGAAGCTTCTCTTATACATACAGTGCATTCATTTGTTTACTTAAATTAAATCATATTCATAGAAACCCAATTGTCAATTTTCCTACAGATGTCTGGCTTAACTGTCTTCATATTAAAAAGATAAGATAAACATATTTGTAGGCAGTAGTGGATGAAGTATTGAGATAGTGAAAGCTGATCCTGTCCTGTGTTCTTTCTTAAGTAAAGGGTTGAGGTTTTATCAGCGAAATCTAGTACACAAGATGAAACCTTTCAGGAAATTGAATTAGGAAATACTATTTTCGATTATTATTACCAGTGCAACACATAAAGATACAGTAATATGTTAATCCAACAATGTGAATATGTTAATTAATGTTAATGCACAATACAATAAATCATGTTTTATATGTAAAATCTTAATGAGAAAAGTAACTGCTAACTACAGTTGCCCAATAAATGTAATAGAGTAAAAAGTACTATATTTATCACCCACATGTGTTGACATAAATGTATAAATTAAACAAAAACAAACTAATCTTTTTTTTTTATTATTCTGTACCCTCCAGATGTCTGATTCCAGGGTGTCGTCTGTCATCCAGGAGTGGGCATACTCGAGTCAGGCCCACACCCAAACCCTGAACCCTACTACTTCCAACCATGCAGGGTCAACCAATCAGCTGACACAGATGGACATGATACCGTACAGTCAGTCTCAGGGACTGGTGAGAGGGGGCACTGATGACAGAGTGGCTGAGCAGATGATGGGACTGTCTTACCTGCCGTACACCTCCTCTTCCTGCCTTAGCAACACCTCGAGCACAGGGACCACAAACCACCACCAGAGCCACTCCAACACTCAGCAGGTGCGTGTTTGTGAAATAAACGAATGATCTGTGGATGATAGATAGTTTTCTCCTTCCCCACAACCTAAACACATTTGTGTGTCTGACCTCCAGGACTTCTCTTCTTTCCTGCTGCCATCTCTGCGGGCCCCGATAAACAAGAGGAGCATCAGCAAGGACAGTGCAGAGTACCGCCTGCGACGCGAGAGGAACAACATCGCTGTGAGAAAGAGTCGGGACAAGGCCCGCAGGAGGATCCTGCTGACCCAGCAGAGGGCCCAGCACCTGCAGGAGGAAAACCAGAAGCTGCAGATGAGGATAGGGCAGCTGACACAGGAGCTGGACACTCTCAAACACATCCTGTCACAGCGGCACCTGCATGGAGCTGAGGAAGGAGTAGCAGGGGAGTCTAATATCTAGAACCACATTTGTACCTGGTATTAACATCTCATCTCTGGCAGCAGATTCATTAATAGTATCTAAGCAGGCCTCTAAAGACCCCATGTTGATTTTTCAAATTTTGTTGAAAGGCAAAAATTTGTGAAAAAAAGTCACATATAGAAGAAGTAGATTTGAAAATGAAGCGTCTTTTAGGGATGTAATTGTGGGTAAAGGATTAAAGGGCTTAGTTATAGTTTCATAATGTAAAATTGTGAAATGAGAGAAAGCAAACACACTGGCACGCCTCTAGCTACCAGTGAGGACACTGAGGTCATGGTAGTAAAGGATGGTAAAGGCTAATAAAAAAACACCACCCTCCAAACTCTTAATACATACATACAGTGTATCACTATTGCCCTTTATGCACCCCTTCAACTTGTGACAACAACAGGCTAGGCTAGGCTAGGCTTTAAAATGACATTTCATGGTGAGTAATAAAATGTACAGACATCATGCTGTAACAGTTAACTGAATAAATAAAATGTTTTTAAAAATCCAAACTATTTAAAATTTGCGACCAGATATATTTTGTATCAACTGAATTCTCTGGGTGAGAGGGGAGTACCACACTGGAGCTTTGAATAGATGAATGAAACACATGAACATTCTGAAAAATGGACCTTAAAATCTCAATTTAAAGTAGAAAGACATGTGGTGGGTTTGAATGTAAAATGCGCTTAAGTCATCGTATGTTCTGAACAGCTACGTGAGATGGAGAAACAAAGCACTGATGTATAAAACTGTGTCTAAAAAATAAAAATGTTGCACAGGTGGTTCTAGAAACAAAAATTACAGAAGACCTAAACCTGCATATGCTTAAATTTAACAAATTCAAATTAACTTTCCTGAACGTTCATCTTTCCAAACATGTATAATCCTCACAGACCCTTCAGAAAGAAGCCCCCTCTATGCATTAGACAGATTTGTTATATGATCTGATTTAACACGCGTTGCCAAATCATCTACCTGACACTTCTTGTCATTGTCAGAGATGATTGTAAGTGCTGTTGCCTAACAAGGTTACACCACAACCTGTGGTTTGGAGGGGATTGTAGTGGAAATCTAAGTGTCTCTCTCTGTATAATACTTTCTTTTGTCACTAAACGAGTGTGGGATTACTTGAAACAATGTTGATGTATACGATATAATCTTTAATGATGTTGAATGTCTTTTATAACTCTATAGTAATACACTGTTAAAGCAAAACTTTGTCAAAAAGAAAAATCTTAAATAAACAAATAATTGCTTGTGCTTGGATGAAACAGACGTCTTTTATATCTGCCAATTTAAGATCCTGACCACTGGTCCCAATTTAACATAAAAGAGTATTTACTGAACATATTTAACCATGCCTTTAGATATTCAAGCAGCGTCATTACTTCCTCAAATAGCCTTTACACATGCAAAACCACCAAGCTTTTGATTACAGCCTTTAAACAACACATATTTCTAACACAGAAGAACGGTGTGTTATCTACAAGCATCATTATTCTCTGCATCCTTCATCAGGGAACACAGCGTGCACCTGCCACATTATTTACCATAAGTCGTCTACCCACAGAAACGGACATCATGCCATGGACCGTTGTGCACCAGCGGTTTCCCTTTGTGGGATGGGCAAGATTTCGACACAGCGGAGGACAGAGATGAGGAGCGTAGAGATAATATCAGTGTTTCGGGCTGCCAGGGCCTTCCTGTGGCTGTGATGGTAGTGAAGGGACATAGAGATAGGAGACAGACAGGAGGGGGTGGGGGGAAGAAGCCAGACATCTTTTTTAAATCTTTGCCCAAAATAATAGTTACAACATTTGGTAACTATTGTGGTAACTTTGGTAAAATATTTTTAACACATAGATAACAGTATGGGATTCATTGCATCAGGTTTCCAAGCTCAAGGTTGATACTACTCATCACTCTTAGTGTAATATTCATTTCCCTTTCCATGTCTAGTTTCTTTGTTGATTGTCATGTTAAAAAATAAATAAAAATAAATAAATAAATGAAAGCATGTAACCTATTTTATTGCAGGTGTAGCCAAATGACGCAACATTCAAGAAGTTCACTTTTCTTGTACCAACGTTTCTTGTTACACAATGAAAACAGTAAATCAGTAACACCATCACAACTGGCCAAAAGTCAACAGTCTTATGCTGGATTTATTAGAAGCATGAAAGCAAAATTATTAGCATCATTTTTCGACCTATCTGTTCTCTAAAATTATATTAATATGTAATTTTACAACTCACTAAACCGATCTGATGATAATTACACTAACACGCACTCTTCACTGTGCAATTTGATTAATCCAACAGGAGCTAAAACTAATCACATCCAGTCACTGAGTTTGAGTGTTTCATTAGATTTTATGACAGAGTGCAGTTCTGCATGTATGATCAGTATCTGTAATATCACAACACTACAACCACTACAAAAAAAGACTGAAAGGTTGGAGCGTGCAAAATCCAGCGTATGATGTTAGTAAGATGTTGGACCGTGGACCCATGGTTTAAAAGATTAGAAAGCCTATTGAATGAAAGATAGGATAGAACTGTACACTTAAAAACCAAATATTTGACATATAGATCTCTGCAGTTATCTATATGATGTTGTATATATACATGTATGGAACTGGGCAATAGCTTGATTTTGATTTTTTTGACTACATAAATGACTAGAATACAAGAATAGTGGTAAAAACGATGAATAAAGATCATAATAATCTATGGAAGTGAACATAGCTCTACAAGAGTATTTTCTCTTGTTTTTTTTTTTTTATCTACAGAGATCATTGAGTTATAAATAGTGGTGTCCAAAAAGTGTGAGACCAGTCGTCAAGATACTTCTATTTTGCATTTGTTTTGAATGTAATCATAATTTCTTAACAAATGATAATATCAGATCAGAATTTGAGTGATAAGTTGAAACTAAGTAAGTTGAAAAATATGCATGAATTTGAATGAATATATCTTGTATGCTCCCCTATTACTTTAATGACAGGACCTCCACAAGGTTGTGACAACGCTCCAAAGAGCCTCTTGCGATGTCACACAGTATTCGGATCTCTCAGTCTTCAAGGGCCCTCATAAATGTTCAATGGAGTTGAGGTCAGGTGACAGTGGCGTCCATGACATTCAGGTCTCCTTGGTCTTCAAGTAATTGTGCAAACCAGAGGGTGTAGCATGTTTCTGAAGAATGGAGTGCTACTTCTCTTTAGTCAGGGTGGAGTCAGTTTGGTCCAGGTGTCAAACCACTGAAGACTTAAATATTCCACTCACCATGTTTCACTGTGGGTTTGATATACCGTGTCTCTTGTGTTCGCCTCCTTACATGCACTCTTCTGTCACTGCCATAAATCTTGGATTCATGCACTCCAAGTGTTTGGCCTAGTTTCCCCTCCTGAGAAGTGGTTTAGAAACTGCGACTTGTCCCCTGAGACCACTACAAGACAACCTTCTTTTGACAGGACATTTGCTGATTGGAGTGTTGCGTTCTTTATTTAGAAAATTCTGCATCTGTGATGAAGTTGTTGCTGTTGTTGTTTTTTTTGATTTCTCAGTGAACTGAGCCAAATGTATTGATGTTCTGATGGTGTGGTCACTTTTGGTCTGTAGGATCGTGCTTTGGATACAACTGATCAAGTTTTTGCAAAGAATTTTAGAGTCCCATGCACTGCTCCCTAAGAGTCTAGTCATGATTTGACTCCCCTCTTTGCTTAGAATAACAATTTGACTTCTGACACCTTCACTTACTTTCAAAATCCTTAAAGCTTCTGATTATTTCCAGGATATTCCAAGATATTTTCAATGTGGTGTCAGACTTTTGGGCCCTTTGTATGTTTATATAAGTTTTATTGTTGTAGAAAAGGCTAATCACTAAAACAGTAGGCACAGTTCAGACAAACTAGGAAGTTCTGCTTTCATGATTATTATTTGTAATCTACCAACACTGACTATTATCCTCCATATGTATGTAAGCTCTGTGTCATTTTGGTAACAAACACCTCATGTATAAAAGGAGAGTGAAAGTGTAACACAGACTACATGCAGCCTGTCATGTATTGAGCAGCACATAATGACTTCTTGTGTGACTGTGTCTGTCGAAATGTCCCACAGCGTTGTGTGGGGCAATCTGTGGTCCCAGGACTGCAACATCTCTGCAGAGTGAAGAAAGACTGTGTTTCACCTAATCCCTACCAAGTTACTCAACAGCAGCAGACCATATGAACCCCACCACAACTTCACTTGAGCACCAATCTTACGGCTCCTGTTAATAAATGGTATTTTTTTTTATAGCAGTAATTGAGCAACTCGTTGGATTTTTGTCTAAAAAAATAAAACGACTGAATATGTGGACATATAAACAGAATAATATTTTGTCCAAATATGTGAAAGATAAACTTTTCAGCTCTACTTCCGCCCTCTTCAGTTACTCCAGTTAACAGCACAACTCTGTGGTGAAACGCTTGCCTTTGTCCGGTTTATGTTCCCACCACACCTTCAAAAAATGCACTGCAGTGATGCAGTGATGGCACCAAGATAATATTGTATGGATGATATTTGTTTTGCAAGTTCTAAGAATCTAGCCGTCTGATGGCAGCAGATAATTCACCACAAATGTGCATTATCTGCAATGTACACATCTTATCTTGGCATTTAGAGGGGAAGTGGCGGCCATCAAAGTCATGCTGTGTGGGTGGCACACACACGCTGTTGTGACAAGAGACAACAAATATGAAATACAAAATGTCAAATGTGGAAATAAATGGCAGGTATCACCACTGTCCCACCAAAATAAAAGCACAGAGTCCTTTTGTATGACAGTGGAAAGGACTAAGGGTTAGATTGGTGACTATCAACATTCAAACACAGCACAGACACTCTGTGTTGTCTAGTACAGACAAATTCTTCCACTACTGGTCACAGCAACGCAAACTGTGTTAGTGCCATCAAGTGTAGCTTAGCTGTCATTACCAAATGTTAAACTGAAACCAGTGGTCTTTGTCCATGAGACAGTTGGGTGTGCTTTGTGTTTGATAACTCGTGAAACCTTTCCTCTCTGATTTTCTCTCCAGGGTACCAGTAAAGTCACGATAAAACAAACAAATAAATAAAAATAGCAACTAAAAACTAACCTCTATAGGTTTCTTTTCAACCCTCAAATAATAGTAAATGGTAAATGGACTGTACTTATATTGTGCCTTTCTAGTCTTCCGATCACTCAAAATAATGTTTTTCCATTCTAGGTTCAACATATCATTCACTATTTTTCATCTAAAAACATATGTGGAACATAGTGGAGAATTAGTAATGATGGACGTGTTAAGCTGTGTGAATGCACAGAGTCAGCCTGTTGTTCATGATGAATGGTGTAAATAAAATGGACAATGACATCTACAATAAATCTGACTGGAAATAAGGAGGGAACAGTGATGTTTTCCAAGCAGACAAATATGTAACTCCTGTCTTCTATAATAATAATAATAATAACATTAACATGTTGAACAGTTCATATTCATGACTCAAAACAAGCCCACATCAGCCTGGACAACAGAGGTACAGAGTGTTAGACCTGTCTCTGGTGGCGGCGCGTGATTTATGGCTCCACCATGCGGCAGAGAGATACATGTAAAGATAGTAGACACAAACAGACGTCTCACTCTAACATTTCTTCTGCAGTCCAAATACCATCGCTGTATATTTGTGTTATATTGTTGGATAAGAGCAAAATTTCCTGTTGTTACTTTAGAAAATGTAACCATGGACAAAACTATTACTGCAAACAGTTCCTCCACCTGAGCACATTTTACTTGACTGTCTTTTAAGTTAATTAATCAGAGATTAACATGACATTAAAGCAAATAAATTATTCTCAAGTTTAAATAATTACAAAATTAAATCATATACAACTGGAGGTTTTTTTTCATACAGCCCTACATTTTTCTTTCTAAACATCTTCTCTGTCACCTCTACTTTGACCAAAATTAAAATAAAACCAATCCAAAACAAGGTTCCTTAGCAAAAGATACAGCAGAACGCTCAGCCAACAAAAAGTCAGGCAACACACAAACACACAAAAAAGTGTGTGAAAACTTAAACTAAGACATGATGAATTAACAAACTAACAAGGTGTGATCAGTGGCTCACAGTGTAGGAAATATGAGGCTTTCTGCACAACGAGAACACGGCGGCCTATCAGTTATCTTCTTCCTGGAAAAATGTCCTAAATAATTTAGATTCAATAATTCACAATAGGTTTCTATTACCGTCTAATAATAGCCTTCATATCAAATATAGCCTGACAACACCAGAGGACAGTAACACACTGATGTGTGAGTGCTAACATTTGGAGCAGTTTCTGAGATAGCACAAGATACTTGGAAGAATTTTTAAAAACAGGTTTGGCAGCTCTTCCAACTTAAGGCGGCAGGAAAGGTGTGGTCATGGGTAAAAATGTTTGTACAATAATTCATCATTAAATCTACATGTCACAAATGAACAAATGAACCATTTTCACCATTTGGGGACCCTTTTATCTAATGTCATGCTTCAAATATACAATAATTGTATTCAATATTATAATTAAAATGTTCAGTGCAGGCCTATATCTACAGGTTCAGCTGATATTCTGTGATCCAGTTCAGTACAGTAGCGCTAACCCAAGACTAATCTTTTATTTCATAGTTTTAAGCTTTGCTACAGTGTTAAGTCCAGATTATTAAAGACTTTTTGATGCTGAAACAGGAGTTTTCTATTAAGATCTCCACAGATTTTCATGCCAAGCTTCAAATTTATTTAACAAATGGTTTATGATTTCTTATATTCCTATTTAACTATTCCTCACTGTGGCCCGTGAAGTTGGAATAAAATATCTTTAGCTCTTCTCATGAAATGATTATGACAGTCTGATTTATTCTTGATAGATAAAGCGTGTCTTCACAAAACTTTATTGATCAATCTCTTCCAAACACAGTGAAAATTAAACCACAACTTTATGGGCAGCGGTCTATGTGTCTTTATCTGCCATTTCAGCTGCAGCAGTCTGGTTGAAAGTTGAGTAGGTTGAGAATGAGAATTACATAGGCTACAACCAAAAAGCATGACAGACCAGTCAAATATATAGATCATTCCTCTCAGCCATCTGATTTTTACTATGATTATCTCCATATGTTCATTGGCACGTGCAGAACTTTATATATTCTTTTTTTCTTGTACTATGTTTGCCACTATAGGCATCGATACTAAGGGATATTCCTTGTATATGAAAGCTGCATTTAATCCTGACTCGTGACAGAGTGATGTACCTCGTCATCATACACGATCTCTGACCGCAGTGAGACTAGGGGACGTCGCTTTCACGATCTTTGCCGACTCTTCCCGAAGTGTGCCGCCGCCGGTGGAGCAGCTCGCCCCTATAAACAGGCTTCTCTGAATGCAGTTTTCCACCCGCTCTTTGTCCGCGACCGGCCGACTGACGACGCGTTTTCCTCCCAGGATAATGTCGGACACACACATGTGTTATTTAATTATTCTGTGTAATGTCGGCAGGCAGAAACTTGGACTAAACAATAACGTTAAAACCCAGAGACGGTAGGAGAGAGAAAGAAAGAGAGAGAGGGAGAGAGGAGTCTGTAAGCATCCCTGGCGGGCAGCATCTCAAAGTGGCGGAGGGTTAGCTGCTGTGCTCGGGACTATAACACGAGTCCGGTGTCCTTGCTTGTGTCACAGGCAGCAGTACAGCACTTCTCCGGGACAGACATGTCTTTTCACACAGCAGACGAAGCAGACTGGCATCGAGGCGCAGAGGAGATACGGAGAATGCGGTGAAACTACTCTCCACTCTCTCACCCCGCAATGTTTTGGATGTTTGACAACGGGCAGTAGGATTTTGGCTCACATTGAACAACATTTTTAAAGCGGGTAAGTAACAGTATACGTGTGGGTTGTTTTTTTTTAAAGCCAGGCACACGGTGTAACAGCGGCTATGTGTTTGACCAGTCAGCCGGGGCAGGTGTGAGTCTTGTCAGCCCGGCCCAGCTGCTTCACCCCCCTCCCTCTCTCCCTCCCTCCCTCCCTCCCTCCTTATATTATCATTTTATTCCCCTCACACTGCTGCTCTCTTTATTTCACTGTGTTCACTCAGACCTCTGTGTTACATTCCCTCCACGTCCCTTTCCCACCCCCCCCTCTCTTTCTCTCTCTCTCTTTTTTTTTTTTTTTACCCCTCTCTCTCTCTCTCGTGTACAAGCTCTTATGTAAGCCTGTGGGATTCCTTCCTGGCCCTGTGCAAGGAAAACACAGCAGCAGGCAGGCAGGCAGGCAGCAGCAGCACTGGCTGCTAGAGGAGCACCATGTGCACCGACAGAGGAGGCTGCTGAGGAGAGCACAGGCTGTTCACATTCCTGCCCTCAGCTGGGAACACAGCCTGTAGCACAGAGAAGAAAGGACTGAAAAAAAACACCATGTTACTGTTTTATATCAGGTTATTTGTTTGTTTTTTAACCCACATGAGGATTAAAAGTACCTGCATTCACTGAAAGCCTTTTATTTTTTGAAGAGCTTCCTGTTATTTATACAATTTTTTTACAACAATGTACCCATAAAGGCTACTGACAGCTACACACTTGGTGAATATGGGACCTAAAGACAAAGCCTAATAAAGCTTTGTGTTTGGTCTATTAGGTTAAGATTGGAGCTACAACTAACACTAATATTTTTAATAATTTTTGGTCTGTAAAATGTCAATAAAAGTGCCCGTCACAGTTTCCTTAAACTCAGTATGATGTCATCATGTCATGTGATGTCTTCAGCTTGATTTGTTCAAACAACACTCCAGAACTCAAATATATCCAGTTTACGTTCATTTAAGCAGTCAGTTCTCACATTTAAAACCAGCAATTGTTTCATATTTTTTTTACTTGACATTGATCTAATTTTTCTGTTGATCTGTTAGAAGACTGAATCTTTCCAGCTCTAGTCTGAATTGGGACACATTTTCTATCCATACACATGAAGTGTACAGGTATTATGTCATAATCCTCGGACTAAATTTGCTCTGAGAGTTGCCGCACTTCAACAGGACTCTTCTGTTCCAGTTTGGTGTGCGCGGACAGAGTTAGGCTGATATGGTATGTAAATAATCTGCTTCTGTACGGCACAGCGTGCTTCGGTTCAGTAGGGCTTTCGGGACAGATCTAAAAAAGGATGTCGTCTCGCTGTGAAATGTGTGTCCCCTGGACAAAATGTTATGTTACTGTGAACTTTCACATTACTCTTCAAATGACATGCAACATGTGGTGCAGCAGGCTATAACCACACAGAGGAGCACACAAGATTTGATGTCAAATTCTTTTCAAATTCACAAGTAAAGCGTTCAGTATAGCAGGCTCAAAACCAGGAAGCTGAAACAGCTAAATGGAATTCAGCCATCTTTTGTTATTAAACACCAAACACACCCGTGTTTTCCTCCTGAGACGTGTCCAAACGTTACGTCAGTCCTCTATGAAATAATGCTGTGATTCTCCACGTTCTTTCACAGAGCTTTCCCACGTCTCGTCCTCTCTGCCTGGGGACCAACCATCACGATCAACCTCCCCCAACCTCCTCTTTTAACCCCCTGCCCTCAAAGATGACATCCCCGGACTCTCCCCCGCTGGTCTCCCCTTCCCCGTGCCCCGCTCCCCCTCCGTCCCTCCCCTCCTCCCCTGTGCCCTCCTCTCCGGCCCCTTCGTCCTCTTCCTTACCCGCCCCGCCCTCGCTGCCTCCCACGGGGGAGGTGATGGTGCTGGCTCTGGGCAGGAAGAAGCAGAGGGTGCTGATCGCTCTCACCATCCTGCCCAACCTCTTCCTGGCCTTCCTGCTTTCTTCAGACCCCCTCATCACCCTCTCTCCGCCCCACCACTGCCACCTGCCGGGGCCATTGCCCTCGCCTGAGGTGCTGAACGCCTCTCTGCCCTGGGAGAAGAGTGGAAGGCCTGGGGACAGCGGGGGCCTGTCCCAGTGTAAGCAGTATGTCAACAGCAGCACGTCAGCTGTGGTGGACTGCGAGGCCGGCTGGGACTACAACGTGACGGAAGGACTGAGGAACAACATCGTTACAGAGGTAAAGATCCGGCGTGGGATCTCCTAAAGCTCTCTAATTTTGGTTTTCTCATTGTTTCGGCTTTTTTTTTGTTTATGTATGGATTCAGGGTCTTAAAATGCTGAAAAGTTTGTTTCTTTTTATATCCTGTATTTATCCACTGGAGGGTCTTGCTGAGCATGCAGCCTTCATTTTTTGCTAACCCTGCTCAACTTAAATACAGCTGCACATATTTGTATCTATGATACAGACAAAAAGTCACCCCCTGGTGTCTTGTAGAGCCTCAGATCCGCCTGGTTTGGCCTTTAATTGCTGTTATTTCTAAGTTTTGTTATGGTTGTGTGGCGACAAGAGTTGTTGTGAGAACTCTTCATTGTTGCTGCTTTCGAGAAAACTCCCAACGTCAGAGATTTAGGAGATCCTAGATACTGTTTTCCAACACAAACCTCCAGTCTGATGCTGTTGTTCCATGCACACCACAGCTAAACCACAGGACTACTTAGAGTTACACATGATTACAGGAAAAAAACAAACAAAGCTCTGTTTAGTTTGAATTCAGCACCTCTCATGCACTCACCGACTCTCTGTCTGTGTCTGGTTGTAGTTTAAACATCTTTAATTAAATAGACCTAGCAGAAATGCATTTTCACTTTTGCTGATGTGTCCGAGCATTGTCAGACTTTTATTCCAGCATCCTTGATGCACATGAACCCAGTCAGAAATTGATCTGCACCAATTTTACACATCAAAGTCTGTTTACAGGTTTTGTGAAGCACTACTGCGTATTTGAAGTAGTTGTATAAAGCCTTTTGTGTCTCCAGTGGGAGCTGCGCAACGTCTGATGAATTGCCCCAAGCCTGGTTGAGACCACAAGACTACAAATGTGAAAATGAAAAAACAAAAATCTGTCTGCTTGAAAGAAATGAGTTCACCAGACCTCTGTGGCTGCTCCTCATCTCTGCCGGAGGCCACAGGCTGCTAGCTGTCACTAGCATAACACACGAATGTTTGACCAGTCAGTTGCCAAGTTGCATTCTGGGTAATGTAGGCACCAGTAGAACACACCATCTCTTGAGTCTGCTGAAGCAATACTGATACTTAAAAAAAAAAGCTTTAGAAAAGTTGTTTTTTTTAGACTTCTATTCAACCACGAGAGGATGGTGTGTGTGAGCCAGGTTGGAAAATGTTCGGTGACTCATTCAGAGATGTGTTTTACCCACGTCACTGTGCCAGGCTGAAAGGACCACGAGAGACTGAGATTTCAGAGATACCTGAGACATGTCTGAAATTTTGTCTTCTGAAATATGTCACTAAGGAAGAACAGTCCGTGCTCACAAACCAATAACATGGAGATCCAGACAGAGATAGATTATTAAAACGACACTAAGATACAAAATATCCTAAAAATATTTTGGAATATGATTGGCAGCAATTTGCACAAACATACAAATGGCCCCTTTTTTAAATGCCTTGCTCGTGAGGAACCTCATTCACTTTCACACTCACTATCCTCTTTATCAGGTGTGTCTGGCCAGTACCGTGTTGGATATTCTTTTGCCTTCAGAACTTCCTTAATTCTCTGAGGCATTGATTCAACAAGCTGTTGGAAACGTTCTTTGACACAGTCGCGTCATGAGTCGCTGCAGATTTGTCGGCTGCACGTCCGTGATGCGAGTCTCCTGTTTCACCGAGTCCCAGGGGTTTCCTATTAGATTGAGATCTGGTGACTGCGGAAGTCTTTGGAGTACACTGTAGGAACCAGTCTGAGATGATTTGTGACTCGGCGCATAATATTGCTGGAAGGAGCCATTAAAGACGGCTATACTGTGGTTATAAAGAGATGGACATCAGCTACAATACACAGAGAGTCTGTGGCATTGAAACAATCCTCAGTTGATGGGAACAGGCCCAACATGTGCCGAGAAACCACCAGCCTGAAGCATTGATACAGGATGGATGGCAGGATGGATCCGTGCTTTCATGTTGTTTTCTGACCCTACCATCTGAATGTCGCAGCAGAGGCTCATCAAGCTATGTAACGTTTTCTGATATTCTATTACCCGATTTTGGTGAGCCGGTGAAGCCTCAGTTTCCTGTTTCTTAGCTGACAGGAGTGGCACCCGGTGTGGTCCTATGCTGCTGTAGCCCATCTGCTTCAAGATTCGACACGTTGGGTGTTCATAGTCGCTCCCCTGCATGTCTCTGTAGTAACAAGTGGTTATTTGTGTTACTGTTGTCTTTCTGTCAGCTCAAACCAGTCTAGCCATTTTCCCCTGACCTCTGCCGTCAACAAGGCATTTTCCCACAGGGAACTGCTGCTCACTGGATGTGTTCTCTTTTTCAGACCATCCTCTGTAAACCCTAGAGGTGGTTGTGCGTGAAAATCAAATAGAAGAATAAAAAAAAAGAATAAAATCCCAGTAGATCAGCAGTTTGTGAAATACTCAAACCAGCCTGTCTGGCACAACAACCGTGCCACATTCAAAGCCACTTAAATCACCTTTCTATCACATTCTGATGCTTTGAACTTCAGCAGATTGGCTTGATGCCTACATCTACACGGCTAGGGTCATGGTTACACAAGTAAGTGCAGGTGAGTGTTTGTAGTCTGTTTTAAAGATCAACAACAACAACACACATGTATTTACTATCGCTCGAGGCTGCTGTCAAAGTTCACTGATGATGAACTTTGCTCCCGTAGAATATCACAAATACTTGCCAGTGTTGATTTTGTGTATGTATGACTGTAGCCTAAACACACACACGAGTTGCTGATGATTGGCTGATTAGATAATTGTGTTAACGAACAGTTGAACAGGTACACCTAATAAAGTGGCTGCTGAGTGGAGGTAAGTAACTCCTGGCTCTGTCGTATTCAAGGAATGTGATAAACGCTGCTGCGTTGGAGCATTAATGTGTCACTTTGTACACTGCTTGCGGTGGGCTTGACATTTTGACTCGCACGATCCTTTCAGAGCTGGATTTCTTAGTGAAAGCACTGAAATGCTCTTGTTAACGTCTTAAACAGAGCCTAACCGGCTGCTCGCAGTTTTCCACTTAGACTGGACGCTCTGTGGCCTCTGTGTCTGTTTACATTTCTGTGCCTACTGATGTGGGAACCACACCCAGCCCTCCAGTCCGTGGTATTAGGGAAGTTCGCTGGTAATCCACCCACACCACTGCAGCGAGCCGAGGATACATAAATACGGCCAAGAGGGCCGTGTAGCAGGAGCACGCCTGCAAGTGGATTCCCGAACAGCACGTAGTGTGCCCGCAGTCATTCTCACTTTACGCACTGAGAGTGACAAGGAGTCTGACATACTGGACTCTTAAGTTGGATTTAGCTCAGAAAGTGTTTTTTTTGCTGACTTGACGGTGTCACTCCAGTGCTGCTTTGCTTTGCTGAGCTGGCAGTCTGGAGAGCAGGAAGCAGGAAGGCCTCCGATCAGCTTCTCTCTCTGCCACTGATCAATACTGTGTCAATTCATTAGAGGCAAACTCCTCTTAACATCTCTCTGCTGTGGATCTATGAGCTAACGCGCAGACTGAGTTACTTCCTGACGTCATTAGGGTTGGGCAGCGTGACGATAATGTGACAAACCCTCAATGTTGTCATTCGGCTACACCAGATTCTCAGTCTCTCAGTGGAGTCAGAAACATAAAAGAGGGGAAACGGTTGCAGGTTTCAGTCCTCCCCTAAAGGCACATGCCTGATTAGTGCCTGAGCCTCATTCTCAAAACCAGTTTACAAACCGGTTTGTGTGCATTTTCCTTCCTCCTGTTCAGCATCTAAAGCATTCCACCCATATGAGCACTATGGTTGGCTACGTTGCCCTTTACCCGACTAGTGTGCACTGTCATGGCTCTGTGGCTCAGCAACAGGACAGCTGATATTATGTGACAGGCTTTTATGTTTCTGCGCACGGGCTCCAATTATTCAAGGCCTTTTTATCACCGGCCCTCTGCTCTCGCTCTCTCCCTCTCTAGATCATTAAAATCATTTTGCTTTCAGCGGGCCAGCAGACAGCGACATTAGCAGAGCTCAGCTGTTAATGCAAATCAGTGGGTCGGCTTAATGTGATTAAAACTCAGATCTGAGAACTGTTGTTGGGGTTTTTTTTTTTTTTTTTTTTTTTTTAGCAGATGTGTTGACTTTCCATGTGGATGCAGTACTACAAACATTAACAGTGACACACCCGCTTTCTTCTGATCATCGCAACCACATACAGAATAATAAGTCCACACAGGGAGGCCACAAGACAATCAAAGCACACGTGTTGTTACATCAAAGAAGGACCAGAAATTGTATGTGCACTGTAGTTTGGATTCACGCTGTGTGTTTAAACATGCATTACAAATAAAACTGAACCAAAGTAAGTGATTAATGAAATAAAGTCATTTGCTCAAAGCATGTTTCTTCATGAGTAAGTCAAGCTAACAATCAATGTGAATGCTGAGTGAGCTGAGTTAGACATTTTGGCTCAGGGCTTTAAAACATGCTGAGAAGGAGGCGACATATCTCACACTCTCGTTAGCAGAGAGCGTCCGCTTGTCTTTTTGTCGTCTTCAGAACATACATCTGAAAAAAGTCTCAGCAGCCAGGTCCAAATTACAATGTGAGTTTTCCACTTTTTTCAGCCCGACCTTGTCATTTATGTAGGCAGTAATGTGGAGAAATTACTGTGTAGAGTTTGGTTGGTTGGATTATTAATTAAATATTAAAAACAATTCCCAAATAATGACTAATTGACCAAACCCTGTCCTTGTTGTCTTTGTTGTTGTCCAGTGGGATCTGGTGTGCGGTCAGTACTGGCTGGTCCCTGTGGAGGAGGTGTGTTTCATTCTGGGCATCCTGACTGGCTGTCTTGGCCTTGGCTATGCTGCTGACAGGTAATAACATGCGCGCACACACACACACACAGACACCAGTGCCTCTTATTGTGTGTATTGGCAGAAAGCAGAAGTGGTTGAGATGGTCAAGTGCAGAAAAAAAAAGTTCTGTTAATAGATTACTGTGTCAGTTTGAAAAGTTTATTTTCTTGTCATGGCATGAATAAACTACTGTACTGTATGTGTTATACAGGACACACGCACACAGTTAACATGTTCCAATACGACACAGTCCTGCCGTCTGCAGACATCTGTGCTGTTAAATCACTTTGTTCTTCATTCTGCAGTCCTTGCTTTGCAGTTTCACTACCTCACAACCCTCTATACACACACAGAGACAGACACAACACTCAGACACAAAATGTAGCCTGGATGTTAATGTTCACATGACGTTAGCTATAGATTTACTATGCCTGCTGCCGGGGCTTCCTCTATCAGTCAGCAGATGGTGGCCTCCAGCCGAAAGAAAGAGAGATTTAATATCAAGCGGCCCAAATGTCATTTCATAGCGCTTTCCATCACAGAAAGAAGTGCTGTTGTGCAAGAAATACTTTGGAGACACAAACCAAGTAGTACACATAAGCAATGCATGGCATACACGTTTATGTTAGAGAATCTAAGCCTTTTAACATCTGCAAGCTTTATTCAGCTGGATCTCAGGACCTCATGCTCGACAGTCTGCATTGGGCACACCCCAAGCTCCTCAGATAATTGACACAATGGATCCAGCCTGCGTCTGCCGTGTCGTCTGATTGAAAATCACAGAGGGGGAGCTGTAGTTTTGGGGGAGATGCGAGGGAGATAATGCAGATTTAATCAGCTAACAGCCTTCATTAATTTGCTGACCAATTGAGCATGGCATCTGTTTGTTAAGGCTAGTGAATTAATGCTGCCGCCTGGGGAGTGTGCAAAGGAGAGAAGGGAACAGTGCTAACCTGCAGGTTGGAAACAAAACTGCTGCACACGCAAGTGGCTGAAAATTGGCTCATCATCACATTTAGTAATCAGTTTGTGCTCCAGATTTGAGGTTCCTTAAAGATGCATTTCTTCTGTTAAAGATTGATAATATAATAGTTAATATCATGTTTGCGGGTGTTTTGGAAATAATCATAAAATGTTAAACTTGTGTCGGTTTGATCTCTGTTTCCCTGCAGGCTGGGCAGGTCCAAGACTCTGCTGACCTCCCTGACTCTGTCGGTGGTGTTTGGGGTGCTGGTGTGTGTCTCTCCGTACCCCTCCATCTTCATCGTCATGCGTTTCTGTTTGGCGGCAGCTAGCGCGGGAGTCTACCTCACTCTGTACATCACTCGTGAGTATTTAGAGTCTACAGACATGCTAGCAGCTCTATCTAGCTAACATGCTCACAGTGAAGCTGTCATTAATCAAGTGTAAAGTTGACCATGTTCAACATCTTAGACTGGCTCGTTAGCATGCCACTAGACAAAAAGATGCATCAAAATATATCTTGTTACAAAATAATACAAAAAATACAAAGTACTGTTACCAGAAAATATAAAATTTAAATTCCCATATTTAAATTAAATGTAGAAACCTGCTTCGTGTCCAATTCAAAGCCATTGTCGCTGAGACACAACAACTTCAATTAGTAGCCTATTTTGGTGCCTTTAAGAACAACAAATGTTTTAAATATTTCTGGTGTTCACTGCCTCATGTGCAGATGGAATATTATTCCTGAAAATGAGAACAGTCACAGCGCTGAAGAGGGGAGGGTTGTGTTAAATAAAGAAAAAAAAAATGAGCTTGATCAGTGGGTACAGCTCCGGAGAAAGCAGCTTCTGGTGTCCTCCAAGGGTCTCTGATTCAGCTCTGCTGTATCCATTTCAAATGAAAAAGTCCTCCTTTCAAATTAAAAGCCTTCTAGCGTTTCATACATGCCCCAGTCACACACTAGATTTCGACCTCTTCTTGTTATTAATATACTATGAATGTTGGACAAAGTATTTTGAAAATACAAAAATACCGTACCCTAAAGTATCTTTGTACAAATTTCATTTGAATTTTTTCAGCTGTTCAGTTATTATGATTACAAATTATAATAGAATTACAAAACACTAAAACGTAGTAATTGAAATATTGCAAATACAATTACAAACCCTGCCCATCTCTGGTTCTGCAGGTATTTGCTCATAAACCAAAGTATTGGCTAAATTACCTGATGGTCGTGCTAGAAGAAAGTGAGAGGTCACCAGAGTTTTCAGTTCATTCTGAAGGGAACATGAGTGTGTGCTTTTATTTGTGTGGTTTAGAATTATTCATGATGGATTTGCTTTTTGTCTGTCAGGTCTTGAGCTGTGTGAACCATCTCTGAGGCTGGTGGGGACCATGCTGGCCGGGCTGATGACTGTAGCCGGAGAGCTGCTGCTGTTGGCCATTGCACTGGGCTGCCAGTCCTGGAGGGGCCTGTTGGGAGCCGGCGCTGCCCCGTTAACGCTCTTCCTCAGTTACGGGTATGAGTGTGTTGTCCACATGTGTGATTATTAATTCCTAAGCTTCTTATGTTTCTTGTTTTTAGTTTTTTGTTTCTCATTTCAAGGACATTTTAGATATTTGTCAACTTTGAATCACATGTGATTTATTTTTCTGAGAAACTGCAGGGACAAGAGAATGAAGGAACCTGACAGTATTCTGATAAAGTGTCCTGATGCCAACTGACTGCTGAAAGCTTTGTTGGATCAATTGATCTCAATGACCTCATCACACTGAGCCTTTTAGCTCATGTCAGTATGCATCAGGGGTACTTTGTTTAAGGTTCTCGGCCCCTCCAAGACTTCTGTTACAAGATAAGCCTCTGTTGCAGGTTCAAAACCAAATTAACAGAGATTAACAGATGATTACTGGCAATGAATCACAGGTTTTTAATAAGAACAGAAGAAAGGCTGGATTAAAAATAAGGAATTCTGCTTCTTTGTGACCCATATTGGTTATTTTCCATGCTAAAAGAGCAAATCTGGGTCACAGCAGCATAATCTTAATGGATAAAGGTCGACAAAGATCAAAGAGTGGACTTTTGTCTTTGCTCTCCTGCAGCATTCCTGGGGTTTTTCCAGAGTCTCCTCGCTGGCTCCTCCTGTCAGAGAGATCTGCAGACATGAACTCCTTCAGTGAGAGAAGAAACTCCAACAGAGATGTGAGGGATGACGAGAGCTTCACAGGTGTGTGCACCCACGACAGGTTTGATTCTCAGAGCTAGAGCTGCTCACGTTTTTTATGTATTTATTTATTTTTCAATTCTGCTGGGTTGAATAGACGTTACATTTATAAAGCTTGCATTATTTATGGTTCATTTACTGCAGTGCATTTCAAAACATGAGTACCTATCACACACCAATACCAAGAGCAGGTAATGATGCTCAGTTTTAATTCATGATTTATTAAAGACACGTGTTTCCTGCATAAAAAGGGAATCATAATAGAGCATAATGACCTGCAGCTACAGTCTGAGCTGCATATTCACTGGGCTCTGCACCAGTTTATATGTAAATGTGTTTGCTTTACTTCCCTTCTCTTTGCCACAAACTGGACTCACAAAATGAAATGAAGATATAAGTAAATATTTCATGTTTTATAAGCTGGATGGGTTATGCATGAGCAAAGATGTAAATATTCATTTGTTTGCCAAAATGTCATTCACAAAGAATCAACATGACCTTTTCTCATACCGTGACTCCAATAAGAGAAAATCAAAGAGACTTATTTGGGATTTAAGCGCCCAACACCAATCGTAGATGATAAATAATGATAACAATTATGTAATAAACTTTATTTATATAGCACCTTTCATACAAAGCATGCACAAAGCACAAAAAAACAAAAAATAAATAGTGCAAATACTGCATGAAAATAAATAAATTCTTGACCTTGAAATTATAGACAAAAATTTTTTTTAGCTCAATGTCCACTTATTAGATTTCCCACAGAACTCTCAGCAGCATCTCATGACCTTCATCATAAGTTGACCAGTTTTATACTGCATACCAGTTTAATTGATACATTGAATAAAAATTCAGCATATAGCAAATATAGGCATATCTCACTGGAGGTGTTACAGTGTCCAGGTGTGTTATGTGCTTACAACTTCATTATTAATTGTACATATGCCTCTAAATCTGGAGGTGAACAACGTGTTCTTGTAGGATCTATTTAAGCCTGTTACAGCCACAGTATAGTGTCTGATAAACAGCCTCTATTTGACCCAGAGGAACTGTAGCAGCATTGATCTGACTTTGTCCTCCTGTCTCTCCTCAGATTAAAAGAAAGAGAAATGACTGAGCTTTTGATTAAAAGAGAAACCAGGTCAGGTCACGTGCTGCTGAACTGTGAATTAAACAGAGAGCCTGTTTTTGTCCTTGTTTGCTTTCTGCAGAGCTGGATTCAGAGCCTGCACCCTCTTCGCGCCCCCACCTGTCCTTCCCCGAGCTCTTCCACAGCAGGAACATCTGGAAGAACATGTGTGTGCTCGGCTTCACCTCGTAAGTCATGCCACTTTCCTTGACACTCATTTAGCAACGCTGCAGCTTTGAGTCAGTGCTTTCCGTTTGCGTAGCACTTTATGTACAGAGCTGCTCGCTGCTGCTGTCTCATATTTCATCAGGATTCTTAATATGTTCTTCCACCTTTCTATTTAGAAACACACGACTGCTTACGCTTTGTTTTTATGTCCTTCTTCCCTCAGATTCATCTCTCACGGCATTAGTCACTGTTATAGCTCTTTCCGAGGTGACGTCAGAGGCACAGCCCCGAGCTTCTATTGGACGTACCTGCTGTCTGTGTGTGCAGGGGGTGGCGCCTGGCTGTTGCTCTGGGCGACTGTAGACAGGTGCGGTCGCCGTGGCATTCTGCTCCTCTCCATGACGATGACGGGGCTCGCCTCTTTGATCCTCCTGGGACTCATGGAGTGTAAGCGGGCTTTAGCTGGCAGCAGGATATTTGTTTTCTCAAATAATAGAGTCAGATAAAGAAAGCTATTAATAGTCTCTGCCAACAAGGTGGATACAGCACCCCCCTCTCTTCGCCTCCATAAATCACCTCCTGTTGTTGGAGAGCCATTATGCGAGGCTTGTATTGAGATTAGAGGCCTAGCTTTGTCAAATTCCAACTGGAATGAAGGTAAAAGTTAGTTTATTTGACGTTAAGCTGAGATTTGTGGTCACATTAGATCATATATACACCCCTGACTTCACGTGGGGGCTTCATGCATTATGAAAAGCCAACCAGTCAGCTCTGTGCATGGAAAAGTACGTCCTGGGTGTCTTTTGTCTTTCCACAGCGTGGTGTGAAAACACACTCACTGTTCCCTCAGTCTCAGTCTCCCCCATGTGGCCGGACGAGAGTATGACACTCAGTTTATGTAGGACACTGCAGTGGCAGCAAAGTCAAAGCTGTGTCAGGTGCTGTGCTTTAATCATGCATCAAAGGCTTAGGGGGCAGTAGCACTGACCTCCACTTAGAGGCCACTCTGCACTCTGTGTCTTTTGTTAAAGGGATAGTTGTATATCGAGTTGTATAGTGGGGTTATATGAGGTTCTCATCCATAGTCAGTGTAGACGTTGGACGGCACGCCCCCAGTTTGGAGAAGCATACAGGAATACCAGGAAGGAAGTTAAGCAGTGTGCCACTGTGCTTTTAAATGTCTGCTATATTTAGAATATTTTTACCGCTTTTACTACTGAAGCAGTTGTTCTCTCCAAAGCCACCAGACTTCATCAACAAAAGACGTAATTTTACCTCCTATAACAGTGGAGTAACTGGTCCACCACTTCTTTTGATCAGCAACAACCAACATATTAAAACGCCTAAGTCACACAATGATACAAACAAACTCAATGATGAAGGCAACAATTCCTCCTGTCCGCTTCTCCAAACTGGGGGCTTGCCAACTCTCGTCTCAGTGTAAGACACTGGATAAGTGTAGCAATAAAAATAAAATCCCACTTCAAACTATTCGTTTTAATGAAAGAAGTCTGGCAAAGTTAAACTGTGAATTGTAAATCAGTTTAAAATGACAGGGCATCATTAAATATCATCAGAAAATGAAACCCATCATGGTAATTCATAATTACTGATGTTTGTTCTCCTCCCTTTTAGATCTCAGTGAGACGGCCATCACAGTTTTCTCAGTGCTGGGTCTCTTCTCCTCCCAGGCCACCGCCTCCCTCTGCATCCTCTTCACTGCAGAGATCATGCCCACCATCATCAGGTAACGCACCAGCACAAACTGAAATAGTTAAAGCAGTCTTTCCCCTCTGATTTAGTTCCATTAAAAATATACTAAAATTAGAATTATTAATAGTTTCTCCTGTCAGAAAGAGGCTGCTCAGTGTGCCAAAATGAATCCGAACATGAAAAATTCAGTAACTTGTGATGCAGGAGAGAGGACATTTCCACTGATATCTATTAGTAATGAGGGGAAGTTTTCTGATATCTAAAAAAAATCCTCATTAACTGGCATCACTCTAAACTTACCTGACAGCTTAGCTTATTTTCTTTTGCGAATGAAGGAATAAAAAGCATCGATATGAGGGGCCCTGTCAGGGTAAAAAAAAAAAAAAAAAAACCCACAGCAAAAAATGAAATAAGCACATTTAAAGAAATACGCACACATAAATGTCATACCTGAACTTGTGTTGTACCACAGGGGCAGTGGTGTGGGCACAGTGCTCGCCCTGGGCTGTGTGGGCCGTCTCAGCTCCCCGCTCATGGACCTGAGGAACCACTACGGTTACTTCCTGCACCACGTGGTCTACTCCTCTCTGGCCCTGCTGGCCGTGCTGTCCATCCTGCTGCTGCCCGAGAGCAAGAGGAAGCCGCTTCCCCAGACGCTGGCTGACGGGGAGCAGTACAGACGCCCCCCACTGGGCAGGAGGAGGAGGGACAATGTGCCGCTGCTGGCCACGCCCAACCCAGAGACCTAAGAGACCCCTCGAAATAAGTGGGCTGGTCTGTGCTCAGATCATTCACTTTGCATCCAGAGCATTTACATCTATCATGTCCATGCAGAGGAGGAGAAAGACAATATAGCAAGGCAATATAGAGAACTGACACTCTCCAAGCTTCGTAACATATCATCCTCTAGTCATTCCAAACGCAGGCGGTTGGGTTGAGTTGCCATTTTTTTCTCTATCATTCTATTTCCTGCCATTCAGATGCGTGTGCATATCTGACACACAGTGTTCATACACACACACACATACACACACACACACGTAGGGAAGTCTTCATCTTCATCATCTCTTCCTGACCAGACGGCGGGTCATCCCCCACCACGTGACACACCAGCACACACTGCTGCACGCGGCCCTCCAGTGTGTCTGTCGTAGAGATGTTAGCTGCTTACTACTGACACGCCAGACCAGATGTGGCGTCGGAGAGTAATGCTTATTATTCCTAGCATTGTCTTAACCTGCGTAGACCTTTTTTTTTTTTTTTTTTTTTTTTTTTTTTTTGTCGTGTTTGCTGTGTACGACAACACAATAAGTGCTCGGAGGTTTGCAGAATCAGTTTTGTATACTTTCCCGTGACACTTCTGGTAAAACTCTCCCATCTGGCAGTCCAAACAGGGATCGCCACAGTTTTGGGACATACATTGTAAGACTCGATAGAGTTGTGGGTGTTAAATGCCTTGTAAATACTTGATTAGTTTCTTTAACTTCTTGGGGCATCTGAGTTTTGTTAAAGCAGACCCTATGGCTGGAAACTGTAGAGTACAGTACGCTATGCAGTGGAGAAGCGGTGCAGAGCACTTTGAAACATTCTTTTTGAAGATGTCTTCAAATTTAAGGGACAGTTTTATGAACATAAATCACCTACTATCAATACTGGGATCAGAGGCTAAAGACAACACATAAAGAGGCCTTCAAACAGAAAGGCGTTCATGTTCAAACTGTGGAAATCCGGTTACTGAATCTGGCCTGGAGCCAGCAATATTTATGTCTTATTTATGTTGTTATTAAGCATAATCAGTAAATTATCCAGAGGCCTAGTATTTTTAAATATGAAGCTAAATATTGTTAAATTGGGTTGGCATGGAATAAACGTTCCATTTTCTGATGTCTCTGATCAAATAACAGTGAGGCTGTTACCTGTCACAACATTCCTGCATGTTTGGAAGCACTGAAGGGCTTGTTTTTTCTGTATTTCCTCAGAAGCTTATAGTTACTTAATACCTCTCTAGATGACCAGTTTCAGCTGTAAGAGAATAGACGGGTACGAACAAACTACAGTAGAAGTTATATAACCAGGCACATACTGTATCTTTTTTTTTTTTTTTTTTTGTCAGGACTTAAATGTGGACGTGAAGAGGTCATCTGTTATTTTGCCTGAATGTGTATTGATGCTGGAAAAAGGGCCCGATGATAAGGCCCCATGAAGTTTGAATGGGAGCTGAAGAGGGCCCCAGAGCTCCAAATGAACCGCCGACTCCTCGAACATGCACCAAGGATATATTTCCTTTGAGTGTGTTGGGTGTTTCCATGTTGCAATTGGAGATCATAAGAGAATTACCAAAGCATGTCGGCTTCAGTGCTTGAAAAGCGTGTGTGCTCGAGTAATTCTTATTCTCAAATGGTCGTTGCGTGACGTAAAGAGGAGACGGGATGTGTTTAATTTGGACTCTGATGTTGACGAGTCATTAAAGAAATTAAGAAGGACACTCACCTTTGACGCTGGTGGCTTCTTCCTCCGTCAGCCTTTGGTAGTTCTTTCCTCTATATGTTGCACTTATACACTGATGATGATGATTATTATCACAATGATTAACTTGACTCGAGTAGTATTATGTCTGACAACACTGATCTGTTCAATGAGTGTGATGCCGTTAACTCTATAGCCTGATTTAATGTCAAATAAAACTGGTTAAATAAAACAGACATGGGCATTTTTTAAAGAGTTGTTACAGTATGAATCATGTGAACTGCTGCGACCATTAGTTATAAATGAGGATTTATTTTTAAAGTAAAATTTTTACTCTGAAACAGCAGCTACGTGCAGTATTGGAAAGTATAATCACTCAATTTCTGTACTTTACTTGAGTATTTAATTGGCTAATTAACTTCTACTCCACTATATTTGACACCTTTGGTTACTTTGCAGATTAACAATAAAATATAATTATATAAAAAAATATATCAATATAAACAGAATATGATATTGTTATGGATAAAGACAAGACTTCATTGATTCCTTTGGTTAAATTCATAGCTACCTTACACTGAAGAACATTTTTAGGCCAATATGCAGACCTCCATCCATTTGAATGACATTGTTTTAATATGAATGAACTAATAGACTTAACGTGAAGCAAGTAATAAGATTTATGTAATAGTATTAATAAACTCAATGTGCTTCCACTACACACTGGCCAGGTTTATGCATTCAGTATTAATAAAGTCATTTCAAATTCAAATTCATAATAAACCAGGTTGATAGAATAAACCCAACAGTGAAAATCACTGCAGTCATTTTGCGTTTAACAAGCCTTTATAAGCTCTGACATTAAAGTTATGTACATACATCAATCATTGTAATCATTCATTATTATAGATTTAGGGGTTTGGGTTCTTATATATATATATTTTGATGCATTTACTGATTGCAGGACTATAGTGTTAATACTTTTACTTTAGTAAAGGAGTACTTCTTCCACCACTGTCTACATAAGTCAGGTCTGTTATGTTAAATACACTGTTAATACAGAGACCACAATGTCAATGAACAAAAAGTACTGTTGTAACCTTTAGGAGGTAACATAGCTTAACATAATTAGGAACATGGTGTTCTTCAAACAGTGCGCAAATGACACACCTTCCCTCCTGAGAACATCTGACACGCAGTTAAATTCAGAAAACTATTAAAACAGGAGATACTTGACTTCTTACCTTCAGACACAGAGAGGCTTTCAGACTGCTCCTGGTGCTTCAATATGAAGGTAGACGTACGGAGAGAGAGAGAGAGACAGAGAGCAAAATGTCAGATGGAGTAGGTGAAGATGACTGAACAGCTGAGAATGAGTGCAGTCTTTAAGTTTACAGTGGGTTACAACCTAACCACTGGCTTCTTTTACAAACAAATCTGAATAAAATAGACATAAAATAAATGAATAATGAATAAAATCACACCTTACAACCTTTAGATAGAATGAATGAGAAATGTTAGCCACATTAGAACTATAAATGTATATTTGTATTTGACCGTGTATGCTTGCAGTAGACACCATCACACATGCAGTATATGGGCAGGACATGTGTTGGTATTTAACCCACAGTTCCAAATGCACCTCTCAAGCTGTCCACTTAAATCAAACCAAGATACATAGTTTGAATGTCAGCAAGTTATCTTTGTTCTCAAGGACAAAAGGAAGGAGACAACGGACAGTAAAAAAGACGAGTCGGGTTGCGCCTCATTGTCACAGTGAAGGATGGCAACAGCTACAGTCCACTCAACACTTCTGGACAGGATCAACACGCACTGTGCATCAAGTTCAATATAATTTGTCATTCTGACTGTAAACAACAGGACAAGACAATAGGGTATAAAAACAACAATATTGCACATACTATGCTTCACGTTCAGTTTCTGTGTTTATGTCCACTGCTGTAAGAGAGGTCACAGCAGAGCATTACTTCATGTCTATTGTTGAACTTTTAATACATTTATCAGTTCAGTTAAGTTATTCATTTTTTGTATCTGGTTTAGGCTGGGTCAGGAACTATGTGGACCTGTAAGCCCAGTGAAACATTGTGTGTGATATTTAGTAAATATTGTAGATTTGACTAATACTACATGAATTCAAAAGAAAGATGTCTATTTATTATTATTTTTTTTTAGTAATAACTGACTTAAATTATGTCAGGCTGAGCTCTTGAGGACCAGAGAGAGTCTCAGGATTCACAAAGAGCCAGAATTGGATTGACCCATTAAAAGGGGCTGAGGGGAAAATGACATATGGGCCCCTTGTTCACCCTCTTGTTTTGTACACATTAGTTAAGCACAATATTCTTACATAATAAAGATGCGTACATCATCAGGGATAGAGCATCATTAGGGATGCAACCTTGATTAGACAATTAGTTAAATTACCAAAAACTTTGGGAGACTTTGGGGCAGTAGTTTGTTTTTCAAGCCTCAGCAGGAGCTGATCTGTGGAAATCTGTTCGAATTTTGACGTGGAACTGAAGAATAATCAAAAATCAAAAAGTTAAACGAGAAGGTTGATGCCATTCTAATGATTATATGCTACATATGAGAATGGCCACCATGTGAGTTTGTACAGTGTAAAGGAACAAGACACACACACTGTTAATTAGCTGATTTGAGGTGTTGGTAGCATTGACAGTATAGGGCTCACATTTAGCTACCATTGGACAGAATCAGGCCAGCTGTCCCTATTTCCAGTTTTTATACAAAGCTAAACTCACCAGCTGCTGGTTGTCAACTAATACAAGAATTTTTGTTTTATCACAAAAGGATTGATAAAGTGACCGCTAATCAAATTTATCTGGAACAGCAAAGTCCAAGAAAATGGACTAGAGTGAATTAATCAGTTATGTGAATAACAAACCTACCCATCCCAAGTCAAGTGCAGCCTGCTGTTTAACATGCAGTGTGCCTGTCTTGTCATGTGTAAGACTCACTGCAGAGAGGCAAGCAGACAGCTGAGACCTGGACCCAGACATCACTGGAAGTTGAACTCCTTTCTAAGGAGGTCACAGCTAATCGTGAGGTGTGAATTTGCGACATCCAAAGAGGTTCTCAAGTGGCGTGTTAAGGCCCCGCAAAGGAATGAAAACTAATCTTACTCTTAACCCAGTTAGCGCCTTGTAATTTGTCACTTTCCTTGGACAGTAAAAACTGACAGGTATCTTAACCCTCAAGAAAGGTGACACTGGAAGGGTGAAGAGGATCAAAACCTTTTGACTCGACAATTTGTCAAACCTCTGGGCCTCTTTCAGTCAGTGTACATGGTCTCTGTTTGATGGATCTGTTTGAGTCTTCTTTATTTTATATGTTTGCTATAAATAAAATAAATATATACGTTTGTTTAGCATTTTTTTAATTTCAAAGTTATCATACACTGACCTCTATTTGTCTGTGAAAACTGTTGTTTTAGTGAGTTAATGAAATAACATTTCTTATTGACTGGTGTCATTGATGATCTACAATAAATGTTTTATGTATTATAACCATCTTCCAGCCATTTTTTAATGAAAGAAGGATAACTCTTGGTTGGCACTGGTTCATACACTACCTTCATAGGTTGGAGGCTCCTCCGTGTACAGCCTTTAAGTGTTTATTTATGTCCACTGAAACCTACACAAATATAAAGCACCTGTCATGGTATAACGAGAGGGCAAGGTCTGGCCGTCAAACCAACCTCACAAGTCTCAGAAAGAATCCAAGAAGTATTTCACAGGTTTATCTTTGCTCTCAAGGATAAAGAGAAGGAACAGTTGACAAGACAGGCCAGAGATATAGCTGTTACTCTCACTGGTGACAATGGCACATTGTGACCTTGCCTTCGTCAGCAGGAGACAGGTGAATGAGCTTAAGTCACATGAATGAAGTGAGGGATGTGTGCACAATTTTCAAGAATGTAGTCAACAGAAAAAAAGTTGAACACTGTCGCTTAAATTTAATGCAAACTAATCAGAATTGACAAGTCAGTGGCTACAACAATGTTCCTATAAGGCCATAAAAGTAATAGAAAGGGTTGGGCTAAAATAGAACAAAGGTTCTGAAATGTACAATTGTTGACCTAGTGTCATCACACCAGCAGCCTCTCCTTATTGGGAACATGAGAACAAATGGTTACGAGCCTTAAAAGTCAAAGAGGTAAACACCTCGAGCCTAAATATCTAGATCATCTGATGCAAGATCTGAATAATTAATTTCTCTGCCTTTTACGGTTGGACTGCACCCTTTAAAAAGAAGACTGGAGGCAAGAGGCAAGTTACCAGACAGCCTGAGGGTGAGTATTATGGAAGAGGATTGTATTCTTTGTTATCTTTCTGGTTTAACTGTAAATATTTATTACATTTCTTTTGTATAATTTGAAACAGATCATCTATAAGAATCATCTTGCCAAAGGGGTGAAAACACAGGTACGCCACTACGAATCTAAAGTCTTCATTAATATTGAAATTGAAGCACTAACAATGATTTGTGTAATTTGTTCCAGTGTTCCGTGTTCAATTGAATGAATAAATCTGGTTCTATACACATGTAACATCTATGTGAAGTCATCTTTTGTACTGCACAGGCTCCAAGATGAGCGGTGATTCTATTATGGCGGAGTTTGGATCCGCCGCTTCCTTCTTGAGAAAATCCGAGAAGGAGCGTCTGGAGGCTCAGACTCGCCCCTTTGACATAAAGAGGGAATGTTTTGTGCCAGACCCTGAGGTGGAGTATGTCAAAGCCACAGTCAAAACCAGAGATGGCGACAAAGTCACCGTTGAAACTGAGTTTGGAAAAGTAAGTATGTCAGATATTAATACTGACGAATGGAGATGGTGAAAGTGATTGAGGCACAGTAGTCTTAAGTAGTCACCTTAAACCTTGATGAATTTTACAATATAACAATACAAATTAGGATGTTTTCATTGACATTTTCATGTCATTTCAGACTGTGACCCATAAGGAGGCTGATATCCACCCTCAGAACCCGCCAAAGTTTGATAAAATTGAGGACATGGCGATGTTCACCTTCCTCCATGAACCTGCTGTGTTGTTTAACCTCAAAGAGCGTTACGCAGCATGGATGATCTATGTGAGTAATCACCTCACATATCTAATGATCTTTCCACTATGTGAAACCTCCAGTCCAATAAAAATAGACTTGTCATGTATCTTTATCCACAGACCTACTCAGGACTGTTCTGTGTGACTGTCAACCCCTACAAGTGGCTGCCAGTGTACGATCAGGCAGTGGTCAATGCTTACAGAGGAAAGAAGAAAACTGAAGCTCCTCCTCACATCTACTCCATTTCTGACAATGCCTACCAGTACATGCTGGCAGGTATGTTCAGTTCTTTTTACATGTCATCTCTAATGCAGCACTTTGTAATCTCTGACACCGTCCAAACATAGAAAAATGTCCTAACACTGAACATCGTCTTAAATCTTACAGACAGAGAAAACCAGTCTGTTCTTATCACGTAAGTAATTCATAAAGTCATATCTGAATCCAATTTGAAGAGCAGTTTGTCTCCATGGCGTGTTCAGTTCACGTTTGTTTTCCTTTGCAGTGGAGAATCTGGTGCAGGAAAGACTGTGAACACCAAGAGAGTCATCCAGTACTTTGCCAGCATTGCAGCTGTTTCTGGAAAGAAGGATGCTGCTCAGGAGAAGAAGGTTGGTTTTAAACACTTTTGTTATGAGTATATTATCACGTTTATAATAAATTAGGTTTTGACTTTTGTGGCCTAAATTGTGGCAACCACTAAACCTGCAGGGCACCCTGGAAGATCAAATCATCCAGGCCAATCCTGCTCTGGAGGCCTTTGGAAATGCCAAGACTATTCGAAATGACAACTCCTCCAGATTTGTAAGTCTGACTTCATGTACAGATATGACTGTGTTATGCTGACAATATTAAAATGACATTTTCTCATTATAGGGTAAATTCATTCGAATCCATTTTGGAGTCAGTGGGAAATTGGCCTCAGCTGATATTGAAACTTGTAAGTGCACAGAACATTATTTAGTAAGAGTTCTCATAGGTTGGGAATGTCCCTTAATACCAATATGTTATATGTTGTCAGATCTGCTGGAGAAATCTCGTGTCACCTATCAGCTTAAGGCTGAGAGAGACTACCACATCTTCTACCAGATTCTGTCTCAACAGAAACCAGAACTTCTGGGTGAGAATTCATTTGTTGAAAGGAAATTACTCATGAATCATACATTAATAACAAAATTTCGTTTTTTTTTTTATCATTTCAGAGATGCTGCTTATTACAAACAACCCCTATGACTATGCATACATCTCCCAAGGAGAGATCAGTGTTGCATCAATAAATGATTCTGAAGAGTTAATGGCCACTGATGTAAGTGCTGTGCTATATTTATCCAACACAGAGGTGTCCTACCACATTGCACTGAATTCAATTTGTCATTATAATGTACAACTTTTTATGTTAAAGGAAGCTTTTGATGTCCTGGGCTTCACCCAAGAGGAGAAAAACAGCATCTACAAGCTGACCGGAGCCATCATGCACTTTGGCAACATGAAGTTCAAGCAGAAGCAAAGAGAGGAGCAAGCAGAAGCTGACGGCACTGAAGGTAAATGCAGCTTCCAAAAGACCACTGCAATGTACAATGTATTAAAACTGTATAATGTACAATTTATTAAAACATATCATAAATAAATGATACAATTTCACTGTTGCAGATGTGGACAAGGTTGCATATCTGATGGGCTTGAACTCCGCTGATATGCTGAAAGGTCTGTGCCACCCAAGGGTCAAGGTCGGAAATGAGTGGGTCACCAAAGGTCAGAATGTTCAGCAAGTGAGTCGCCACACAAGGATCTACTGGCAAACAATACATCTAATCTTCATAAGCATGATATTTTCAGTGTATATTCTTCCATGTAGTCTGCCATGTTTCTTCTATATGCTTGGAAGGGGAAGTATTCATTTGGTTGCAATCTGCAACATCACCACTAGATGTCACAAAATCCCCACACACTGGTCATTTAACTCTACATAATATCATTTAACGAAAAATTCTTTGTTTTTATTAATAATACCAGGTGTACTACTCGATTGGTGCGCTGTCCAAGTCAGTGTACGAGAAAATGTTCTTGTGGATGGTGGTGAGAATTAACCAATCTCTGGATACCAAGCAACCTAGACAGTACTTCATCGGCGTGCTGGACATTGCTGGATTTGAGATCTTTGATGTGAGTATTAAAAATTTTTTATGAACCTGTAACTATAAAATATAATTTCTCTAACTCCTCTCTTTGGATACTCTTCCTAGTTCAACACCTTTGAGCAACTGTGCATCAACTATACTAATGAGAAGCTGCAGCAGTTCTTCAACCACCACATGTTTGTGCTGGAACAAGAAGAGTACAAGAAAGAGGGCATCATTTGGGAGTTCATTGACTTTGGCATGGACTTGGCAGCCTGCATTGAACTCATTGAGAAGGTTAGTGCAGAGTAAAATTTGATTTCAGAATTAATGTAACAAATGTAAGCTTTTTGTGACAGATTTACATTCAATTAATTCAACTAATTTCCTTTCAGCCCATGGGCATCATGTCCATCCTTGAAGAGGAGTGCATGTTCCCCAAAGCCAGCGACGCAACATTTAAAGCCAAACTATATGACAACCATCTGGGTAAAAGTTCCAACTTCCAAAAGCCAAGGGTTGTTAAGGGGAAAGTAGAGGCTCATTTCTCCCTGGTTCACTATGCTGGTACTGTTGATTACAACATTGGCAACTGGCTTGTGAAGAACAAGGACCCACTGAATGAGACTGTGGTGGGACTCTTCCAGAAGTCCGCCCTTAAAGTGTTGTCAAATCTTTTTATTGGCTACGCTGGAGCAGATTCAGGTAAATTTTTTTCTCATATTCTTGTAATATTATAAAATAATGTAATTATTATAAAATTACCTTAAAACTTCTTGACACATCTGGATATGGTAATGTTAATAATGAATTCTGAACATTTTATACAGCCCAGGATGCAGGAGGAAAGGGAGGAAAGGGAGGAAAGAAGAAAGGTTCTTCCTTCCAGACTGTGTCTGCTCTGCACAGGGTAAAATATGTCTATATTTTGGTGTGTGTCCTAAGTTTTGTATATGGAACCTCTTAATATTCTTTGTCTCCATTTACAGGAGAACTTGAACAAACTGATGACCAACCTCAGGTCTACTCACCCCCACTTTGTACGTTGCATCATCCCCAATGAGACCAAGACTCCCGGTGCAATGGAGAATCCTCTAGTCATGCACCAGTTGCGCTGTAATGGTGTGCTGGAGGGCATCAGGATCTGCAGGAAGGGATTCCCCAACAGGATCCAGTATGGAGACTTCAAACAAAGGTAGTAAAAATGCTAAAGTAAGGAAAAATCTTTCAACATCTACAATACAATTATCAAAATATTATTATGCTTTGTGTATATTTGTCCTTATTTCAGATACCGTATCCTGAACCCTAATGCTATCCCAGAGGGACAATTCATTGACAACAAGAAAGCAGCAGAAAAACTACTGGGCTCTCTGGACATCGACCATGAGCAATATAAACTGGGACACACAAAGGTAAAGCACAGATTTAAGTTTTAAAAAAAATAACCGTTACTTGTTTAAAGGCAGTTAGATGAATTATTTCTGCATCTTTACTAGGTGTTCTTCAAAGCTGGTCTGCTGGGTGTTCTTGAGGAGATGAGAGATGATCGCCTTGCTCTCATCATCACTGGAATTCAAGCGAGAGCCAGAGGACTTCTTGCCAGGATTGAGTTCCAGAAAATTGTTGAACGCAGGTACTTTTAACATTCTTGATAAAAAGCAGTCCTATGAAGCTGTACTTAGACCCAGCAGTGTTTTGAATTAAATTCCAATACCAATGCTAACACGTCGATCATTAGCAGGTATGATCTTTATCATATTCAGCATCTTAGTTTAATGTTTTAGAACATTAATATTTGAAATTTAGCAATAAACAAAAAATAGTGATTGAAGCTTTATTGAAATATTACCTGATGATGGTGACTGGTTAATGTTTTATCATTTAGGGATGCCTTACTGGTGATCCAATGGAACGTCCGTGCCTTCATGGGTGTCAAGAATTGGCCCTGGATGAAGATGTACTTCAAGATCAAACCTCTGCTGAAATCAGCAGAGACTGAGAAGGAGATGGCAAACATGAAAGAGGAGTTCACAAAGCTGAAAGAGGCTTATGCTAAATCTGAAGCACGCAAGAAAGAGCTGGAGGAAAAAATGGTCACCCTTCTCCAAGAAAAGAATGACCTACAGCTCCAAGTCCAATCTGTAAGATCAGTCATTCATTGTACATAACAGCTTTATACTAACAGGTGTCATTAATTACAATATTGGTTTGGGCAGGAACAAGACAATCTTACAGATGCTGAAGAGCGCTGTGAGGGTCTCATCAAGAGTAAGATCCAGCTTGAGGCCAAAGCCAAAGAGCTGACAGAGAGGCTGGAAGATGAAGAGGAGATGAACGCAGAGCTGACTGCCAAGAAGAGGAAGCTGGAGGATGAGTGTTCAGAGCTCAAGAAGGACATTGATGATCTGGAGCTGACTCTGGCTAAAGTGGAAAAGGAAAAGCATGCCACTGAGAACAAGGTAACAAAGTATTTTGACTAGCATTGACAGAATATAGTTTCAATCATTTGAGGTGTTCTAACTAGATAATAATTTAGGTTAAAAACCTGACTGAGGAGATGGCATCTTTGGATGAAATTATTGCAAAGCTGACCAAAGAGAAGAAAGCTCTTCAGGAGGCTCATCAGCAAACACTGGATGACCTGCAGAGTGAGGAGGACAAAGTCAACACTCTGACCAAGGCCAAAGTCAAACTGGAGCAGCAAGTTGATGATGTGAGTACAACTTTATATACACTACTTTCATTAGAATACAGACTTAATAACTCTATTGGATATCATGTAATACGTTCATTTTTCTATGCTTTGAAATAGCTGGAAGGTTCTCTTGAACAAGAGAAGAAGGTCAGGATGGATCTTGAGAGAGCAAAGAGGAAGCTGGAAGGAGATCTGAAGTTGAGCCAGGAGAGCTTAATGGACCTGGAGAATGACAAGCAGCAACTTGAAGAGAAGCTGAAGAAGTAAATTGCCTCTCTAAATTAAGTATTTCAGAAATTGTGGCAATAATAATAAGAGTTTTCATTCAATAGTGTGCCCTCTATATACCATAACCCAATAATAAGGGTGGGAAGTGGATGGATGGATGTGTAGCAGGTCTGTGCCACATCATGCCTCATTGTAACCATAGTTTGTTACAACGACAATATTTCCCCCACCTTAACCATGGTCTACCAACAGTAGAGAGCAAGAATGTCACTGAACGTAATCTGGAGTTTTCTAGATTTGTCCAACATCGACCTTCATGTCTCTTGATAGAGATACCCAAATAAAGTAAAGAAAAATCTCACTTAACAGCTTACTGAAGATATACTTTTCTCTCAACAGAAAAGACTTTGAGATCAGCCAGCTTCTAAGCAAGATTGAGGATGAACAAGCCCTGGCAGCCCAACTTCAGAAGAAACTTAAAGAGTTACAGGTCAACTGACATTGACATAGCCTTCATTTGCTAATTTAAATGATTGTCCTGCTTTTCACTTGCCATCCATAATGGGAACTCTACATCCTAGGCCAGAATTGAAGAGCTGGAGGAAGAACTGGAGGCAGAGCGAGCTGCCCGAGCCAAAGTGGAGAAACAGCGGGCTGACTTGGCCAGAGAGCTGGAGGAGATCAGTGAGAGGCTGGAGGAGGCCGGAGGAGCCACTGCTGCCCAGATCGAGATGAACAAGAAGAGAGAGGCTGAGTTTCAGAAGATGCGCAGAGACCTTGAAGAGGCCACTCTGCAGCATGAAGCCACGGCTGCTACCCTGAGAAAGAAGAACGCAGACAGTGTGGCTGATCTGGGAGAGCAGATTGACAACCTGCAAAGAGTCAAACAGAAGCTGGAGAAAGAAAAGAGCGAGCTCAGACTGGAGCTGGATGATGTGGTCTCCAACATGGAGCAAATTATCAAAGTAAAAGTGAGTACAAACAAAAACATTGAACCCATCTTTCAGGGATAGTTTACCATATGTCTACTAGATTTGAGCTTTGAACAGAGAACCATTAGTGTATTTCCTGAAATATCATATTATGTCTTTAATAAACAATGATATACAAACAATAATTGGTTATTGGTTGCATACATTCTGTGAATTACATATTAATATAAACCACTGAACTCAGGGCAACCTGGAGAAAATGTGCCGCACACTGGAGGATCAAATGACTGAATACAAGACAAAAGCAGAGGAAGGCCAGCGTTCCATCAATGATTTCACAATGCAAAAAGCAAAGCTTCAAACTGAAAATGGTAATACACACATATGTGCTGTTACTGATACTGTACTGTGCATGCAGGTGTTACATTGCAACAGTAACATTATGTTTAGAAAATAAAGAAAGGAGCACATTTCTTTAACATTTCTAATATTAGAGGCTGCAAACTGAAATGTAACTTGACACCAACTGCAGTTTGATATGATGAACATTTGTTTTACAGGTGAGCTTGCCAGGCAGCTGGAAGAGAAGGACTCCTTGGTCTCTCAGCTGACCAGAGGGAAGCAGTCCTTCACTCAGCAGATTGAAGACCTCAAGAGACAACTAGAAGAAGAAGTCAAGGTATCTAAAATGAGTGTGAATGCAGTAGACATAAATCAATTTGACAGGAAGTTGATTACTGTTTATATTATTATATTACAGGCCAAGAATGCACTTGCCCATGCAGTGCAGTCTTCACGCCATGACTGTGACTTGTTGAGGGAGCAGTTTGAGGAGGAGCAAGAGGCCAAAGCTGAGCTCCAACGCAGCATGTCCAAGGCCAACTCTGAGGTGGCTCAGTGGAGAACCAAGTATGAAACTGATGCCATCCAAAGGACTGAGGAGCTGGAAGAAGCAAAGTAAGGATTCAGAAAATAGAAAACTGCTTACTCTCTTTAAACTTTCAAGCATTTAGACAAGTTATATCACCACTGAAGACCATCCATTTAATCTGTGAGGTAATAATTTGATCCTTTCATTTTTGCTATTAGGAAAAAGCTGGCTCAGCGCTTACAGGATGCAGAAGAAGCTGTGGAAGCAGCTAACGCTAAATGTTCCTCCCTGGAGAAAACCAAACACAGGCTTCAGGGGGAGATTGAAGACCTCATGGTGGATGTGGAGAGATCGAACGCTGCTGCTGCAGCTCTGGACAAGAAACAAAGAAACTTTGACAAGGTAAAAGGAAAAAGAAATAAATGTTTTTGAGGGAAAGTATGAATGTAATGTACTCTAACAATGAATATCATTAAACCAGGTCCTTGCTGAGTGGAAGCAGAAGTATGAAGAGTCCCAGACTGAACTAGAAAGTGCCCAGAAAGAGGCTCGTTCTCTCAGCACTGAGCTTTTCAAACTAAAGAACTCTTATGAAGAATCTCTCGATCACCTGGAGACCATGAAACGAGAAAACAAGAATCTCCAAGGTAGGAAGATATAATAAAACATAATTTATCTTAAAATTAAAACTTAAGCTGATACTGCTAACATATGTACAATGAATACAGCCTTGAGGCTGGGGAAACATTAAATAATTGAATGTGCACAAACAGAGGAAATTTCTGACCTGACTGAGCAACTTGGTGAGGGAGGAAAGAGCATCCATGAGCTGGAGAAGATCCGTAAGCAGCTGGAGCAGGAGAAGGCTGAGATACAATCTGCTCTGGAGGAAGCTGAGGTGAACAAATGTTAAATGTCATCTAATGTATTTGCCATTGTTTCATTGCTGATTGAAAGTACCTTTCCGATGCTTTGAAAGATATACAGTGATTTTTTTTTCCCACAGGGTTCTCTTGAGCATGAGGAGAGTAAGATCCTCCGAGCCCAGCTCGAGTTCAATCAGGTGAAGGCTGACATCGAGCGGAAGCTGGCAGAGAAGGACGAGGAGGTGGAGCAGGCCAAGCGTAACCATCAGAGAGTGGTGGACACTCTGCAGAGCTCCCTGGAGGCTGAGACTCGCAGCAGAAATGAGGCTCTCAGGGTGAAGAAGAAGATGGAGGGAGATCTCAATGAGATGGAGATCCAGCTGAGCCAGGCCAACAGGCAGGCAGCAGAGGCTCAGAAGCAGCTCAAGGGAGTTCATGCCCATCTTAAGGTAAGATCCATAAGTCCTGCTAATGATGGGAATCCGTTTGTTGATTGTCTTCTTTGTCCTTTTAATCAGAGACAGAATGTTATCATCGTTCTTGACAGGACTCACAGATGCAGCTGGATGATACCGTACGTGCCAATGATGATCTGAAGGAGAACATTGCCATTGTGGAGAGACGTAACAACTTGCTGCAGTCTGAACTTGATGAGCTGAGGTCTGTGGTGGAGCAGACCGAGAGAAGTCGCAAACTAGCAGAGCAGGAACTGCTGGATGTCAGTGAGAGAGTTCAGCTGCTGCACTCTCAGGTATGTCCAAATCTGTAATCACTTTAAATTATAATAATATGCCAATATGCTTATTTATTCATGTCTCTACAACTGTTTACTGTAAATCAATTCTGTGCAGAACACCAGTCTGCTGAACCAGAAGAAGAAGCTGGAGGGAGACACGGCCCACCTTCAGAATGAGGTGGAGGAGGCAGTGCAGGAGTGCAGAAATGCTGAGGAGAAGGCGAAAAAGGCCATTACGGATGCTGCCATGATGGCAGAGGAGCTGAAGAAGGAGCAGGACACCAGCGCTCACCTGGAGCGCATGAAGAAAAACATGGAACAAACTATCAAAGACCTGCAGCACCGTCTGGATGAAGCTGAGCAAATAGCCATGAAAGGCGGCAAGAAGCAGGTCCAGAAACTGGAGGCCAGGGTGAGTGACACTGATTTGTTCAGATGTGGACAAGTTGATCGACTTCTGTGACACTGGTGTTGCCTTCATAGGTGAGGGAACTGGAAGCTGAGGTGGAAGCTGAGCAAAGGAAGGGCGGTGACTCTGTTAAAGGAGTTCGTAAATATGAGAGACGCGTCAAGGAGCTTACCTATCAGGTATATGATGATTATATACTATAAGCTACTTCAATCCATTCATATTCATTCTGTGTCAGTTGTGAAATGCATGACTTTGCTTATTGAACTCTGTAAAGACTGAAGAGGACCGGAAGAATCTGGCCCGTCTGCAGGATCTGGTAGACAAACTGCAACTCAAGGTCAAATCCTATAAGAGGGCTGCAGAAGAGGCTGTAAGTACAGGTGTATTCTGATATGCCAGGTTGATATCTTGCTTCAGCGTTCTTTAAATACTTAACACAAGCCAATGATGTAACAGGAGGAACAAGCTAACGGCAATCTGACCAAGCTCCGTAAACTGCAACATGAACTGGATGAGGCGGAGGAGAGGGCCGACATTGCTGAGTCGCAGGTCAATAAGATGAGAGCCAAAAGCCGCGATGCTGGATCCAAGGTCAGTGACAAAATAGTGTCATATATATATATAGACATATTTCTAGTGATGATCAAAACAAAATGGACACTCTGTATTATAGTATACAGTCTATGGCTTCATCATGCAGTATGTTTTTTGCAGACGTAGAAATATAAAATGATCGCACACCTAATTATTATCATTCATTGTATCACCCACAGAAGGGACATGATGGAGAGTGAAGCTCTCAGCTGGAACCCTCAAAGACTCTGCATTTTAATGCCTTAAAACTATAACTAAGAAAAAATAAAGAATAACGCATATCTATATTTCTCTGTTGTGTTCTGTTTTCCATTTACACATTTACATGGTTTTGTTAAAGGCTTTCACTGATTTTAGTGCTTCGAGGTATGAACAAAAAGACACAATGAGGACACACGCAAACACTCACACACAGTAATGAACCGAGCAATGACTTTATTAACATGAATAAAATATATAAAAAAGAAAGATAAGAACAAAAATAATGGAAAGAAAATAATGGATGATAGAAGGAAAGGCAGAAGTTTATTGCTGTCCACACAGTGAATAACAAGTCATGACCAAGATATCTCTAAAAAGGAGTCATTATAACACTAATGAAGCAGCCGGTGAGATTTGAATTTTTAGTGTGTATCTACACATGGTATACATGAGGACTGAACCTGACCACAAGATGGAGACGTTACAACATGAGATGATGATGAATAGGCGCTATTGAAGGTGTCTGCACTACCAGCTGGTGGTGTGTGGACCATTCATGACTTAAAGTACAAAAAGACATTCAACTGTACACTCACTACTAATCATAGCTCAGACAGAGACTCAGTGCCAGAAGTACATATTTTATTAAAGTCATTGCTGCAGCACAGGGAAACTTCTTGTGTTAAAAAAGCACTGCTTGATCTACGTTAACAATCATCCAGCTCTCAAATCTTCAAAAACTGACTAACAGATCATAATTTCTTATTTAAATTGTTACATTTACAGAATTAGTGACAAACACTCTCATCCCATAAAAGTTTGACAAATACACATCAGATCATGATGAGATTAAAAATAAAAATAAAAATTCTTCACACTTTCTGCTTCTTTTATCATCTGAAATGTCTCATTTCAATCGTCCTTTTTTCTCTTTTGGAAATGAATATTTTACATACAAAGAAAAGAGCATTGAAGCAAAGACAAAGAATCAACATAAAAATCAACTCAACCTACACAAAGTAATGATGAAGCTGCAGTATATTATATTTGTTATCTTCCATTAAAACAAACATCTGTCCTGTTTGCACTCCATCCTCTGTTTGTCTTACCAATCTTCTGCAAAGTAATTTAATATTTAAGAAATCGAGAAATATTACATTAATGGTGAACATGACGTCTTCCTCTTCTCCTTCATGATGCTTGAACCTCAATCACTCTGTTGACATCGTCTGCTTCGACTGCATCCTGTGAAATGAAACAACAGAGAGAGAGAGAGAGAGAGAGAGAGAGAGAGAGAGAGAGAGAGAGAGAGAGAGAGAGAGAGGTGTTAGTGCTCTGCAGTGAGTTTAATGCAGCTGAAAGAGAAATGCCAGCAGCACCTTGAACTTGTCTTTGTAAACTGAAGCCTGATATAAAGTCAGATTAGCTTTCCTTTATGAAATGAAGACAATTTCCTGTTGAAAGAATAATGTACCTGTCCTCATCTAGTAGCTTACCTTCTCTGGTTTGTTGCAGCATCTCGATCTAAAGCAGCTGAAAGAAAAGGAGATGGGATGAATAAACATGAATAAAAGTTAAACATGAACTTTCAACATTTCAAAGAGACCAATGAGTCTTTAGCTGCACATGATCATATCATAGAAAAGTTGGTCTCACCACTCAAAGATGATGATTGTACTGCAGAGCAAAACGACTCCCAGGATCTTCACTGTGACGTAGACAGGAACCCCAAACTCTGGATAATCTGTAACAAGACAGCACGGTCACTTCCTCTTTAATGGAACTCACTCACTTTGGTCATTCTTCATAAATCAAAATAAAATGTCTGACATGAAACACTGAGAGTCAAAGTGACTCAGCTGAAATGCTTTCAAAGTGTCTTTCCATGACTGAGTTCTCACAAAGCTGAAAATTTCATCAACAGAACTTCATTCAACAATAAATGCTCTCCACCCACTGATGCTGTGTAGTTCTGCATTTTCCTCTTCAAGTTCAAGTTTATATAAAATCATTTCAGAAAGAAAATCAAAAAGTACTTTAGAGGTTACTAAAACAAACAAACAGAAGAGAGCAGATAATATTTACGTCAGTGGATTCAGTAAAATAACTGTACACACTACCTTTATTCAGATTAATCACTGATGTTTGGTTTCCAAGATCATTTGTGGCCACACAGTAATAATCTTCTACATCTGCCACATTAACGCTGTAAAACGGTCCTTCAGATACAGCCATGGGTCCATCTTTGCTGGTCTTGATCCAGGTGAAGCGGCTGACGGGAGGCTTGGCTCGGCTGGAGCAGGTCAGGTTCACCCAGCTACCTGCTGACACCAAACCTGATGGACTGATGGACACTGAGGTGTCTTTAGGAGCATCTGAGGAAAATGTGATAGAGATGTGAGATATGAGAGGAACATCAGAGCCTGAATAAGATCCTTTATTTTTATCATGTGCTGACAGGATCCAACAACAAACTCTGGTTGTCTTACATGAAACACTGAGAGTCTCTCTCTGCTCTGCTGTCTTGACATGTTTTCCTTCATTCACAGGATATGTGACAGAACAGGTGATGTTGTATCCATCATGTTGGTCTGACAGAGTGATGGTCTTCTGGATTTTAGTTGTAAAGGTCCCATCTGTGTTTTCCTGGATTTTGTTGTGAGAGTCTTGTTGGAGATTCCAGGTGAGTTTAGGAGGGGAGTGTGGACAGGGAGTGAAAGCTGAGCAGGTTATACTGACAGACTCCTTCTCCTTCAGATCACCTGAGATCTCAATTCTGGGGCTCGGAGGAGAATCTGTGGTTTCAAATCAAACATTTACACAAAAATAAACAAGAAATCAACAAAACACTGTTTTAAAAGCTAGTCTGACATGTTTGTATTGAAGCTACATGAAGCATAAATAATAAGTTTGCTCTGATTTGACCATTTTTATGTCAAATTGTAACAATAGAGTTTAATTATCAGAATAATTAAGGTGAATGAAAGAAACAAAACTCTCTTACCTTGAACTGTTACTTGAAGAGGATCACATATAGCTGTTACCATTAATGGTTTGTTCTCAACTCTAAAGTAGTATGTGTCTGTATAACTTGTTCTTAAATTGTAAAATAAAGTGGTGCAGTTTTTCTCTCTCAGGTTTCCAGTAAGTCTCATTGGATAGATGTTATCTGTCCTACTGCTGTTGAAAATCACATTATTTGGATTTGGGCCAAATCTAGAGTCACTTTTAATCCACACTCCAAAGATTTCTCTGATGTTGTCAAACTCTTGTTCTAGTTTAGCTCTAAAGGTACATGGGATTAACAAACAAGATCCACTCAGTGCTTCCATCTTCTGTGGTGCAGTAATGAAGAGGTGTGATTCATCAGAACAAGCAGCCAAAGCACCTGTAAACCAGACTGATGATTAACATAACATGAAAAAATCAGCTTGAAGAGAAAGTTGATGATAAACAAAGCAGCAGTATGTTACTGGTCTTTTCTCCCTTGTCCTGTTCTCTGTATAAAACATTTCTGTTTGCAGTCAGGACATGAACAGTTGGAAAAAGTAACTCGGTCTGCACTGCTCTTTCTGCTTTGTTTCTAAATGAAGTCCAAACTGTGAATGATTCACGTCTCCAAATAAAAGTGAGTGAACAAACAGCTCACCTGAAACAAAGAAGACACTCAGTAACATGCTGGCTGTCACCATGTTCACAGACAGGACTGCAGTGACACTCATCACCTGGATTTGAAAAGAAAGTTCCTCTTCAATATTTTAATCAAAGCATCTTTTAAACAAATCATTCATGTTCTTTTAAAGCAACTTCACATTCACACGTTCAAACCAGGAACTTGTACAACCAGATGTGACTGTGTTATAAGTAGTGATGAATAATATCTGCAGAGTTTCACTGAAAACAGTTTAAATATCAAATCAAAATGATCCAGCGTGAGTTTATGATATTATAGTTCAAATAAAATGTTGCTGAAGCAACTTCTCATTTCTGATCAAACAAAACCTGACAAATCAAATATAACAAGTCTTTTTCAGTGGAGTTGATGAAAAGCAGCAAAATAAAAAGCTGGGTTAAAACATTCAAACATAAAAAGTAACATTTGATCTTACCAAACCAGCCTGCAGCTCAAACGGACAAACAGTTAGTTTTAAAATCAGACAATATGTTAATCTGAGCAGAACTGCAACAGAAGTGAACGACTTCTTGTTAAGACGTTGTCATATAAATAGAAACAAACTTGTTAAGTCATCACCCCTCCTGTTTGCACTGTGTTTGTGTCAGTCAGCTTAATTTGCATCTTAAACTCACCATAAGTTATTTATTCTCAAAGATAATTTTTATCATGAGTCACTGCATCCCTGTATGCCTTATTCTGTTTTGTAGTAAATATTACATCATATCACAAAAGTGACATATTTTTAGAAAAAACTCGGTATAAAGCGAGTGTGTAAAATGAAGATGTAATATATCGAGGGAGTTTTAGTAGTTAGTTAGAGTAGTTTAGTTTAATTTAATTCAAGAGTTCAAGTATCTCGGGATCTGTTTACAAGTGAGTGTTAAACAGAACGTGAGAGCAACAAGTGGACTGGCTTGGAGTCAGTGGTGATGTGGATGTTGTACTGTGCCATTGTGAAATGTCTAATCCAGGGATGTCCAAAGTACGGCCTGGGGGCCAATCACGACACATGGCCCGAAGCTTTATAATATATTATTTATGGCCTGCTAGGATTGTCAGATACCGCATGGCTGGCAGATTTGGATTTTTCTGGTTGACATAATGAACCTCTAAGGACATAACTGCTGGTGTTATATATCTGTGGATGTGACACAAAATATTACTTTCTGAATTGTGAAAGAGAAGAGCAAGAGTGATACGTTTTAAACTTAAATGTTAACAGACTTTGCTTTACTCATAGTAAGTCATGTTTAAAATGAACATGAGGTTCAGATTTGTATTAAAGTCATGCAGGTTTAACATATTCCATACAATTTATTCTGTGTTATCTGACTCCAGCTGAACTGAAGCTTGCTTATTGTGTTAACAGACAGACAGCTTTCTGCTCTTTGCAGATGATGTGTTTCTACTAGTCTCTACTCAGACTGTAACCTCCATTCACAGTCAAGTGTGACGGTTTCTGTTCGACTACTTCTCTTTTACACATTATAATTCAGCAACAACACACACATATCTAACACATACATTTCGTTGCATTTGTAGAAATGTTTTTACCGTCAAGAGTAAGTGTGAGAAACTAGAAGCTGACATTTCAACTAGAACAAACAGCGCACATGTGTCTCTGTCTCGCTATCTCTATGTTTATCTATCTAATCTATCGACCCCCTCTCTCTATCTTTAACTCAACAGGTCGCAACAATTAGCTGTCCACCAATGACCTTGGGTCTGTTCGCGGTTTCTGCCTGTTAAAAGAAGTTTATCCTCGCCACTGTCACCAAGTGCTTGTTCATGGTGGAACTGTTGGGTCTCTGTAAATAATATTATAAAGAGTACAGTCTAGACCTGTTCTGTATGGAAAGTGTCATGAGATAACATTTGTTATGATTTGGCACTACATATATAAAACTGAATAAAATTGAAAATTGAATTTGTTGTGACTTGTAATGAAAGTGATGTTGTCTTAAAGCACTTGTTCTATACACTAACCACTGTGTTGTAATGTTGTCAGGCATTTTTGCCACTGTATGTATAAATAATTTAACAATTGGATTCAGTAATTAAACCTTGTGTACTGAATGTATACCATAAATATAAAATCAAGTGGTTAAAAGGGGGAAGTAGTAAACATTTTGCATACTACTTTCCTCCATCTGCATGTACCCACACAGGCTAAAAGCATTAGCTGTTAACTTTTACACTGACTACACCAACTCTCACAGCTCTCAACAATCTTCTTTTTCAGATGCAGCAGGCAGCTGTTTTTTGTACCAGGCTGTAAACATGTTTATTACTAATGTGAAGATGGACATTTTAATGTGGGGGCTTATGGAGAGTGACTGGTTCTGTAACCAGCCTCAAGTGGACATTCAAAGAACTGCAGTTTATAGCACTTTAGTCATGCAGGTTTCCACTTGATCAAGATACCAGATATTTCCCTCTGGAGTTGATGAAGACCAAAGGGGAGTGTGAATATTCATCTGGTAGACAGAAATACAACTCCAAATGAATGTTCATGTTGCTCTGTGTCTGCTTGGGTTGTAAAGGTTTGTGCATTTTAGTGTAACTTAGGATGATGACAGGCAAGCAGGAGACATTAAAGAACATACTCTTCATCAGTCAGTGCCCACCCAGATAACATCATTGTTAAATTCGCAGACGACACCACTTTAGTGGGACTAATCTCTGGAGGTGATGAGAGTGCTTACAGGGAGGGGGTCCAGAGGTTGGTGGGGGGGGATCATGGCACAGAGAAAGGCACTACAAAGGGTCATTAACACCGCCCAGAAGATCATCAGCCTCTTCAGCACCCACTGTCTGAAAAGGGCACGCAGCATTCTGAGGGACAGCATATACCCAGGACACAGGGTGTTTCAGCTGCTGCCCTCTGGCAGACGTTTTAGGGTGCTAAAAACTTGGACCAACAGACTGAGAAACAGTTTCTACAACAGGGCCATAGTCCTGTTAAATGAGAACAGCTGACACAATTGTGTCATGACCACGGGACAGTTGCAGTTGTTGCAATTATTGCATGGGTGTTTTGTGAAATATTTTTCACAAAAGACATGTGCAATAACCCTTTCTTTCTTAGAAGTGCATTTAGAAGTGCATGATTTGGGGGTGGCGTTTAGCTCAGTCGATAGAGCAGCTACCCCATATGCGAAGACTCACTGCGGGGGCCCAGGTTTGAATCCTGACCTGTGCGGCCCTTTCCCACATGTCATTCCCCATCTCTCTCCACATTTCCTGTCACTCTTCAGCTGTCTCTATCCAATAAAGCAAAAAGCCCCCCCCCCCCCCCCCCCCCAAAAAAAGAAGTGCATAATTTATTCACCTTTATGTCTGTTTTCTTTTTTTGCATGTCTTGTTTAGTTATTTATTTATGATTTATCTTCTTTTGCACTAAGGGGAGAGCTGTGCCCCAATTTCATTGTGCAAAGTATCTAGTATGTACTATTGTGCAATGACAATAAAGATTCTAATCTAATCTAATCTAATCTAATCTAATCTAATCTAATGATGTGGTAAAATAATGACAGAATCAGCTTTTAATCCATCCTCTGCACTCCACCATGTCAAATTGTTTTATTTCTACGACTTATTCTTTTTCAACCCTCTACTGGCCACCCAGGATTACAGAAATGTTCATCAGTTGAACTGCTGCATTAAAAACACATTTTCAACATGTTGTCAACATGTTGAAAATCATGTCTGTTTGAACTGGCTGACTCTCTGTGCATCAACACATGGTATACATGAGGACTGAACCACAAGATGGAGACATTCCTTCATTCCTTCCTTCAGAGAGTCTTCATCATCTCAAATATCTGATCACAACCTTTTAAAAATACATTTTACATGTAAAAAAACAAAAAAACAAAAAAACAGACAAAGGTGCCATAAATCATCCCAGTGGTACACTGGTTATTGGATTGCAACAGTATTTCAGAAAATAAGTTAAACTGTTGGTTCAGGACCACGAGCTCCCTCTTCATGACCAACAGCGCAGCCTGGTCGTCAAATATCTGTCAAAATCTGTCTGTTAATATCTGCAGAAAACACAACACTTTAAATCAAAAAATACTCTTGGACTAAAAAAGCACTGTTAAGTGTGTAAAAATGCTTCTGGTGTCTTTCAGACTTCCATAATTAGAGATTTGTGACTTTTATTGGTACATCATCTTCATCATGCATCATAAATATCACACAACAGCAGCTGTGAGGTCAGCACGCACATTTGAACATGTTGATAAGTGGCATAAAAAAGCTGCAGGATGTGGAAGTGTGGAGTTTCTTTTTCGAGTTAGCGTATGAATAAAAAAGCTGTATTTAATATGAAGTCTATTCAAATGTAATCTTGCACAAACCAGACGACTCATTTTTTCTTCACTTGAGCGTAGATATCTTCTGGACGGTCAGCAGTATGTGTTAAGCTGTGTGCTGTCTTGGACACTTGGACCTGTGCGTACAGTGTGTCCTGCTGCTGTCCGCTGTCCTGCACTGAGGCCGGGGACGGTTCAGGTCTTCGCTTGGAGAAGTCGATCTCTCCATAATGGATGTTTCCTTCCTCTTCTTCTGTTTTTCTCGTTGGTCTGTTAACAGTCAGCTCTTCGCCTGTTAGACTCTGCAAAAACATGAATTGTTGTGAGTATCTGTATGTGGCAAAAAGAGCTCAAAATAATTGTGTAGTCTTGTTTTGGTTGTGCAGTCTTTAGTATTCAAGTCTTGAATTGCTAGACAAATATTTAGTGATATTTCACTCATGAAAAATCTCTCATAAATGGTTCATTTAGTGTTTAGTAATGCAGAACAATGAGAGTGCAGTGCTCTACAGAAAGGTTAAACATTTTTCTACCTGATTTGGTTGTTGAGTTGAATCTGTTGACTTTAACCGCCTCCAACGCAGAAAACTGTGAACCACCAATGAGAAATACTGAATGTTGAAAATGTGCTCTTTGAGGCATGAATGCAGAGATAAAGTCACATTAGCTGCTTTAATTTGTGTCACTTACCAAACACCGACAACCAGGCAGATGAGCACAATGAGCCCAAAGAGTCCTCCAAGAATCTGTTGTAGAGGTCCATTGTCTGCTCATAGAAACAAACCAAATGTGAGTGATTACTAAAAGAAGACAAACCTGATGTTGCTGTTGCAGAAGTTAAGTGGGTTCAGTCCAGTTCAGTATTTACCTTCACCCAGATGAATCACTGATGATGTTTGGTTACCAAGATCATTTGTGGCCACACAGTAATAATATTCTTTATCTGTCACATTAAAGCTGTAAAACGGTCCTTCAGATACAGTCATGGGTCCATCTTTGCTGATCTTGATCCAGGTGAAGCGGCTGACAGGAGGTTTGGCTCTGCTGGAGCAGGTCAGGTTCACCCAGCTACCTGCTGACACCAAACCTGATGGACTGATGGACACTGAGGTGTCTTTAGGAGCATCTGAGGAAAATGTGATAGAGATGTGAGATATGAGAGGAACATCAGAGCCTGAATAAGATCCTTTATTTTTATCATGTGCTGACAGGATCCAACAACAAACTCTGGTTGTCTTACATGAAACACTGAGAGTCTCTCTCTGCTCTGCTGTCTTGACATGTTTTCCTTCATTCACAGGATATGTGACAGAACAGGTGATGTTGTATCCATCATGTTGGTCTGACAGAGTGATGGTCTTCTGGATTTTAGTTGTAAAGGTCCCATCTGTGTTTTCCTGGATTTTGTTGTGAGAGTCTTGTTGGAGATTCCAGGTGAGTTTAGGAGGGGAGTGTGGACAGGGAGTGAAAGCTGAGCAGGTTATACTGACAGACTCCTTCTCCTTCAGATCACCTGAGATCTCAATTCTGGGGCTCGGAGGAGAATCTGTGGTTTCAAATCAAACATTTACACAAAAATAAACAAGAAATCAACAAAACACTGTTTTAAAAGCTAGTCTGACATGTTTGTATTGAAGCTACATGAAGCATAAATAATAAGTTTGCTCTGATTTGACCATTTTTATGTCAAATTGTAACAATAGAGTTTAATTATCAGAATAATTAAGGTGAATGAAAGAAACAAAACTCTCTTACCTTGAACTGTTACTTGAAGAGGATCACATATAGCTGTTACCATTAATGGTTTGTTCTCAACTCTAAAGTAGTATGTGTCTGTATAACTTGTGATTAAATTGTAAAATAAAGTGGTGCAGTTTTTCTCTCTCAGGTTTCCAGTAAGTCTCATTGGATAGATGTTATCTGTCCTACTGCTGTTGAAAATCACATTATTTGGATTTGGGCCAAATCTAGTGTCACTTTTAATCCACACTCCAAAGATTTCTCTGCTGTTGTCAAACTCTTGTTCTAGTTTAGCTCTAAAGGTACATGGGATTAACAAACAAGATCCACTCAGTGCTTCCATCTTCTGTGATGCAGTAATGAAGAGGTGTGATTCATCAGAAGAAGCAGCCAAAGCACCTGTAAACCAGACTGATGATTAACATAACATGAAAAAATCAGCTTGAAGAGAAAGTTGATGATAAACAAAGCAGCAGTATGTTACTGGTCTTTTCTCCCTTGTCCTGTTCTCTGTATAAAACATTTCTGTTTGCAGTCAGGACATGAACAGTTGGAAAAAGTAACTCGGTCTGCACTGCTCTTTCTGCTTTGTTTCTAAATGAAGTCCAAACTGTGAATGATTCACGTCTCCAAATAAAAGTGAGTGAACAAACAGCTCACCTGAAACAAAGAAGACACTCAGTAACATGCTGGCTGTCACCATGTTCACAGACAGGACTGCAGTGACACTCATCACCTGGATTTGAAAAGAAAGTTCCTCTTCAATATTTTAATCAAAGCATCTTTTAAACAAATCATTCATGTTCTTTTAAAGCAACTTCACATTCACACGTTCAAACCAGGAACTTGTACAACCAGATGTGACTGTGTTATAAGTAGTGATGAATAATATCTGCAGAGTTTCACTGAAAACAGTTTAAATATCAAATCAAAATGATCCAGCGTGAGTTTATGATATTATAGTTCAAATAAAATGTTGCTGAAGCAACTTCTCATTTCTGATCAAACAAAACCTGACAAATCAAATATAACAAGTCTTTTTCAGTGGAGTTGATGAAAAGCAGCAAAATAAAAAGCTGGGTTAAAACATTCAAACATAAAAAGTAACATTTGATCTTACCAAACCAGCCTGCAGCTCAAACGGACAAACAATCAGTTTTAAAATCAGACAATATGTTAATCTGAGCGCAGTCAGACACAGAAACCAACTTCCCACCAAGTCACTGCAACAAACAGAGTTGTTTTTAGCTAGATACTACACTACTGCAGAACTTGAAGAAGTCTTCATCCTTCCTGTTCACACCTTCAGAGTGAGGGGTGTCAGGGTGCAAATTACTCATGAGTTTTTATCACATGGCTCACTATACGCCTTATATTCCTTTATACTAAATATCACATTAAGTACAACAGAGACGTGTATTAAAAACATATATATAGAAATATTTACTCTACATGTTGCTCATGTGCAGCACTGTGTTGTAGTCGTGACCCTGACTACTGTAGCTAGAAGAGATTAATAATGTAGATGTGTATGTACTTCAATGGTCAACTTTCAATAAACACATCAGTGAGGTTTTAAATTGAAATATTTTTCACTTCTCATTGGTGATACAGAACGACAGTGTTCAATGTTAAAGAAGTTGACCTGTTAACAGAAAAAAACCTCCCCTGTTCATTTGCTGTTAGCTTTTTTTCAGAACTCTGTTCATGATTTTAGCAGTGACATCACTTCTTCTCTTCCGTTTAACCGTCTCTCTGTGGTTAATGAGACGCACACAGATGAAGTTATTTTTAACGCATTCTTGTCACCAAACCATCAACCATCAAATATTTTACCTTATTGAAAATGTTAAAATCAAACACTGAAATATTACTTTACATGTTTCAGTGGCAATTGAAAGATTGAACTGTGATGGGGAACAGTGAAAATTTTCCAAATAAACGGTGTCAACATTGACAGAACAAGTTAAACATATATGCTTCTTTTTTAATATGTCAACAGGAGGAAGAGTTTGAGCAACTAAAAAAAGAGAACTTCCTGTCATTCCATCAACTGCATCATGTTTGTTGGGTAGCTCTTCAAGTCAAAGATTTTAAGTGAGGGTGTTATGCACAGCTGTATCCAGAGACCTGTAAACAAGTGTGATGAGGAGCTTATGGAGTGCCTATGTGAGTCCTTCTGCATTTTGGGCAAAGAGCTGGGATGGCCACAGCAAAGTGAGTCATGGACTCCTACTTTGACAAAATGGATGGCATTACAAGGATGGGAAGGCCTCATCCTGAATTTCCATCATGGTTAAGGATCTGAGGCAGAAGGCTGGTTGAATAAACAAATGATCAGTCCTGTGTGAAACTGACAGCTGTGCCTCAGCCATCAGATTCGTTAACATCCTCTGGACAAACTGGCTGCAGAGTTTTTCAGATGAAGGATGCAACGTCCAGCTCTGTGAAGACAGCAACCTCTACACAGAGTTGGACAAAGAAAGCCCCACTCTCTCATTCCTATTAGACCCTCACTCATTGAGGATGGCATGGAGACCTTCTCTAATGCTACAATTGATATTTGGACACTAATGATTTAAAAGAGGAAGTATGTCTGGCTCCCACCTTGTCGGGAAGATTCACCCCCACCTGTGGCCTCATCTATAAAGGCATGGTCTTTCCAAGATGTCTCTGTCCCTCTGTTCCCTCCTGGATGGCTGGTGGCTCTAGGCACACCAGCATAGTTTTGTTTGGTTTGGTTCTGTTGGCTCTTTTGTTTTCTCATAATTACACACACACACACCTTGCACATAAGACACCTCTCACCACACCACTGATTACTGACCTACACTTAAATTCTGTTCTTTAAATAAATTTATGGTTAATTTAACTGGTCGCTGCGTTGGTCTCCCTCCTTGGTTGTGCCCTTGAACGAGCTGGGCATAACACTGCACAAGTCAGGCTTGCTGCTAGCAGAGCAGGTTTTAAAAGGTCTGCTAGAGAGCTTGGAGCTTGAATGCATTCCTGTAGACATACTTTAAACAGGGAGGTGTCTTCATGGCAGAGCCATGCAGCCTAACCTGCATGTCCAGAGACATGTTGGTTAGGCCACATGATTGGTGACTTTAAATTGTGCCCATGCGTGTGAATATGTGTGTGAATCGTTGTCTATTTGTGTTAGCCTCTCCCATGGTGTCACACCCTGGACAGGTTGTCCCGTGTGTCCTCAAAAATGGGTTACATATCCAATGTAACTTATGTGGAGCCACAATTTCAGCAAATATAACTTTTATATTTCCATTTATTTGGTGCCTCATGCTGTACAAAATTTAATATTCAGAGGCTTTACTTACGCTACTACGTTATTCAAATATGTTTGTGTCAGTGTGAGCAATGTGCAAAGCTTGTCGAAGCTTTGATGACACAAGAGGTTATTGCAGTTTACATGTGGGTGTTACTACCTGCTTCACATTTCTGCCTGTTACACCTCCTATGGCTCATTGTAGTTTTCTTCAACCTGGGTACATCTGTGGCAGGAGCAAGGATTGCTCCCATCCCCCTGCAGTTGCCCTACTTGTTTGATGGCACCAATATTCCCATCCTTCTCTCTCATAGCCAAAAGTTACCCTTCTCTGCTTCCTCCGTGGGTCTTTAGTTGGTTTCTCTAGTTTCATTGGTGCCATATGTCAACAAAATATTTACACTGCACTCTAACCTGTTCCATTCTTTAGACAAATGCGGAAAATGTGACAGAAAATCACACCTCCTGATAATTTTACATAGAGGAAGATTTATTCTCCCCACCTTGCATTTTCAGATTCCATACATCTCAGTCTGACAAGTTGTCACTCGCGTCAGCTGGTCCAGTCTGTTTCTGTCTGTAGGAGGACCACAGCAGGAGAGACGTTGTGACAAGTGTAAGACAGCTGACAATGAAATTCTCAACACAGATTGGTATGTTCCACCCTGGTAGCAAAACAATTCCCTTGAGGTTAAAGCAGCACATTAAACATAAGGCATAGAGCTGTGAAAGCTGAGTTATGAGGAGTGCAGGGTAAGACAGTGCATAGGTTGTCATATTATCTCCAGTCATACAGGACCACATTATCACCTTGTAAAGACACTGCACACTTTCCCTGACAGCTATCTTGACCTTTACTTGTTTAAGTAATAAATTCTGGACTTGCAGCACTGAGCTCAGCACCTTGTTATTTACTCCACGACTGGTTGTTATAATTCAGTGTTTGGACACACCTTCTCATTTAATGTTTTTTTCCTGATTTTTGTTACCTTCCATATTGTAGATTAACACTGAAGACATCAAAACAATAAAATAACTCATATGAAATTATGTGTTAAACAAAAAAAGTGTTAAAGCAAAATATGTTTTACATTTTAGATTCTTCATCACCTGGAGTGCTTTCCAATTGACAGACGTGCTTTGTCAAAAATTAATTAGTGGATTTCTTGCGTTCAACTAAGTAAAGAGAAATGACAGTCTTTACATGAAGACATGGTGAATAGAGAAGGTGAATGGATCATAACTGCATGTGTGGTTCCCACGGTGAAGCATGAAGGAGGAGGTGTGATGGTGTGGGGATGCTTTGCTGGGGACACTATTGGCGATTTACTCAAAATTCAAGTCACACATAACCAGCTTGGTTACCATAGCATTCTGCAGCAACATGCCATCTCATCTGGTCTACACTTATTGGGACAATTATTTGTTTTTCAAGAGGATTGTCCCAAAGCACACCATCAGCCTATGTAAGTATGTATGTAGAAGAGTGATGGAGTGCTGCATTAGACTTGGCCTCCAAAATCACCCAACCTAAACCCAGTTGAGATATTTTAGAATGAGGTGGACTGCAGAGTTAATGAAAAGCAGCCATCAAGTGCTCAGAATATGTGGGAACTCTTTCAAGATATACATACTACACCTCTCCTCAACTCTCTTCTCCTAATTCCTGTTTCAACCATTCAGCTGTATGCTTTTCAGGTGATCTCAGATGATGTGATCTTTTTTTCCACTGAAGAAGATGTCTGGAAACAAGCTGCCAGTATGTGGTGGACAGATGTATCAGGTGACTGACACGAAGAATGACAGACGTCAACAACAACAAAGACGATGTCAGAGGCCAACTCTTCACACGGCAGCTAAGAATGGCACTGCAGTACAGGGAAAGCTATATGTGAAAGCTAATTAGACTACTCAAGGACCTGAGATGTGGAGCATCAAGTGTTGAAAGGGTCTTGTTATGCAATGCAGAGGTCTTGGAGGAGTAGATGTCATCCCCAACTATGTCTGAGACAAATTATCACGCTGTAGACAGCTTAACACTTTGCATGGTGCAGAAATAAATGGTTTGACATCGGTGTTGACTGTAGCCATATTTGAATTCAAAGAACTCACTTTCCAAAAGATTCCAAATATTCAAAGAAGTTGATCTTAAACATCATGCTGGAGAAGTCCCTTTTACTTAAACTTCAAAGCTTATTGCATGTGTGAAGACCCAAATAAACAACAGAAATAATTCATATTCTCTTGCCCATAATGCTCAATTACTACGTCAGCTTGCCTTCAGTATTTTAATCAACTACAGAGTGGAAACATCACTTTTCCCCCTTCCATTTAATAACAAACACACACTCTCACAATGGTACAGTAACTGCTGGCAGGGACATGTGACAGTGCTTTCACTTAAGCTCAGTAGAAGGAATCCCAAAACAATTTCACAGGGTTATCTTTGTCCTCAAGGGTAAATAGAAAGAAACAATGACAGGCCAACAAGGAGTGTGGAGTTACAGCATGAAGTAGGAGTAAGTGCAAATGTATACAGTGGTGACCTGGCCTTGCTGAACAACAGCTGCAACTGTAATGTTCACACTCAGCTTTCGTCATTATTTCATCAAGCAAAGATTTAAATTTGGTTACTAGCACAATAAGAAATGTTCTCTAAATGTCATTTTATTGATTTAGAAGTTACTTTTTTGCAGATACCGTGCTTGATACATCTATTGAACCTTCAAATTTGGTATGCTGGGGGTGTGAATGTGAGACACAGCCTGTAAGTATGAGGGTGAGTCTAAGTTTGATGTAACGTGGCCTTTGCAATCTGCCTCAGTCTGCCAAAGGCATTTGTAGTGGCTCTATGAATGTCATGTGGTTATCTCTGAGCTCAAGGACAAAGGGAAGGAAACAATGTGCAATAAACACCTCTCAGTCTTTTCAAGACACTGACTTGGAAACCTTTTGACTAACTTTTGCTGGGACATCTACAGTCTGTATATAGAAGAAAATAGATGCAGAACAGAGACTGTATGAAGAACATATTACAGAGTCTAGAAATTATATTAGTTAGATTAAAAATAATTAAAATATGACAGGAGAATAAGGTCTGAAGTGATGCCATGCTCTTAGTAATGTTATAGCTGTATTAACCCAAAACAAACTGATTTCTCTGTATTATGATCACATTAAACTTATCAAATAAATGCCAAAATAACTACAGCATGATGGACAGCTTTCAGAATACAGTTTTCTTAATGGAGTTGATATTGATCAGGGCTATGCTAACTTAGTTCATAGTAAAAATCAATAGCTTTGATATACATATTTTCAACACGTACCAGATGTGTCCAACTCCATTGCTTACTTTTCGCCAAGCTTTTTTGTAAAGCTTTGCTAATGCTAATTGCTAAATGCTAATTTCAGTAAATATCTCTGAAAGGCAATACACAGACGTTACAGCTGCAGGGTTGGGAGGGTGACTTTAAAATGTCTTCCAATACAATTACAGTAATTATATTACAATTATAATTACCTGTTAAAGAAAGAAACAATATAATGACTTTTGTGTATTTTATAAGACAATCACAATATTGCTCTGATGTCAGATCTGTTAAAGTTGGCTAGATGGATCTTTTTGCCCTAAATGACTTCCATTGCCGTTTTAGGAGGTATTTCTTTTTACAATGGTGAAAATGGTACAGTGGTTTGCAGCACAGACATGAGGGCAGATAAACAAATATCTCAGGTAGCACTTGTCTTAACACCCTTAAACAGACTCTTTGTGAAAAATATGGTAACTACTATGAGCCAAATCTGGGGTATTTTTTCTCTTCAAATGCTATAGAACATGTTCTAACTGTTTTCAAAGCCTAAAACCTACAAAACAATACAAAAGTGAAACAATAAAGCTATGACCTAGAGTATGACTGTGACCACCTGCCATATCCAAGTACCAATTTGAACAACAAACCAGGGCCCCTGCTGCATATAGGAAGGCTCATGACGCTCTATCATAAGTGTTGACTGCAGAAGGACACAAGACAGCTGGGAATGACAGCCTCAGCGTTGCCCTTGATGTGTTAAGGAATGGTGCGACTGGTGCAGACAGCCAACTGTCAAGACCTACAAGGTCATGGTGAAACGTGAAGTGTGAAGTTGTTGAAGTCAAAAGGGCTTGTGTGCCTCTTCAAGAGATCTTCAGGTGGTGCACTCAATAAACACATGATTTAAAGATGTCCTCTGTTAACGTGACAGTTAATACAAGCAGTGACCCCTTGTCATTAAAAGGTGTACATGAGGGAGGTGATAAGTGTACGTATGACCTAAATGTATTTATTTCCAGGATGAGTGCTGAAACCTTTGAAAGCAGGCAGCTGTCAAACCTGATCTTTTATTATAGATGGAGGAGGGTTAGCTGAGGTCCACTGGGAGACAAACAAGGACCAGGAGAATCCATGTCAGAAATTCACAAGTTTATCTTTGTCCTCCAGGACAATAGAAGAATGTATCTGTAGACACTCAGACACTGCTTATTGTAGTAATGACAGACCTGCCAGTTAGTGGAGATGCAGTGGTCCAATATAGGAACATTTTTAAGTTTATTTCTATATAAAAACACATTTTTCCCTTGAGAACTGCAGATTAAAATAGATCTATAATATGTTGGAAAGTGGTTTAATACAATAATTCTGATTAATACATGAAACCACATCAGATATCTTCATGCATCAATATTTTCTTTTATTTTTTTTTATAATTGTTATAATTAACTGGCTTTTTGGTCACATGAAGGACAAAACAAAATTAGATGCGGATCCAAGACCAGCTCATAGGTTTGAAGTCACTGACCAATGGTTACATGAGAGCTATTGTTGTCCACTCCTTTATCTCCAAATACAGATCTTTCTGTTTTTTGATTAGTGTCCTTTGATTTCTTGCTCTTCCCTTATATGGTGGCTGGGTGTCAAAGATCTGCCTCCTGGATGTATATAAAGAGGGATTCAGAAAGGGGAGTGAAGACGGGAACACACCACCTGCAGGTAAAAATACATTTATTTTACACACGATCTGACATCATTTTGAAAATACAGCATTACATTTTTAATTTCCTTGTAGATACCCATCTCAGCAAATTTATCAAGGGGGTGAGGAAGAAGAAACAGGTAAATAGCTAATGCTTTTTCTTCTTGTGTTTAATACATAAAATAAAATAGACATTTAACATTAACATAACATTATGCTACTTGGCATGCTGGTAGTTTATGAATTCTCTGTGAATTAATAAAAAAAATAAATAATAATAATACTTGTCTTGAAACTATGATAACTCCCATGATATTCTATAATTTTTATCTATGCATTTGGTAAATGGACTGTACTTAGTGCCTTCCTAGTCTAGCAACTCATGGCACTTTTACACAACACATCACATTCACCCATTCATACACTGATGGCAGAGGCTGCCAATACAAGGTGCCAACTGCTCATAAGAAAGGAGCTAATCACACTTACACACACTCACACATCAGTGGAACAGCCTTTGGGAGCAATTTTGGTTTCAATATCTTTCTCAAGGACACTTGGGACATGCAGACTGGAGGAGCCGGGAATCCAAATCATCTGATTAGTGGATGACTCACTCTACCTCTTAAAACACAGCTGCCCAAATCATACATTAGCATCCTTATAGAGTACCAGTATGCAAATTAATGATATCATATAGTCACAACAAATTACCTTTTGAGTTATACAAATGTTACTCTAGAGACCATATATCAGAATGTATTCAATCCATGTTCTTGGTTTACAGCTTTCAAGATGTCGAGTGATGCCATCATGGCAGAGTTTGGGTCTGCTGCGCCCTTTCTGAGAAAGTCAGATAAGGAGCGTCTGGAGGCTCAGACTCGACCCTTTGACATAAAGAGGGAATGTTTTGTGCCAGACCCTGAGGTGGAGTATGTTAAAGGCACAGTCAAAACCAGAGACGGCGACAAAGTCACCGTTGAAACTGAGTTTGGAAAAGTAAGTATGTCAGATATTAATACTGACGGATGCTGGCGGGAAAGTGATTATGACACAGCAGTCAGCTGTTGATGACTTTTAGAACAATTTAAATTGATATATCTCTGTGGTGAATCATTTCAGACTGTGACCCATAAGGAGGCTGATATCCACCCTCAGAACCCGCCAAAGTTTGATAAAATTGAGGACATGGCGATGTTCACCTTCCTCCATGAACCTGCTGTGCTGTTTAACCTCAAAGAGCGTTACGCAGCATGGATGATCTATGTGAGTAATTACCAGGCAAATCTAGTCTTTCCACTGTGTGAAACCTCCAGTCCAATAAAAATAGACTTGTCATGTATCTTTATCCACAGACCTACTCAGGACTGTTCTGTGTGACTGTCAACCCCTACAAGTGGCTGCCAGTGTACGATCAGGCAGTGGTCAATGCTTACAGGGGAAAGAAGAGGAGTGAAGCTCCTCCGCACATCTACTCTATTTCTGACAATGCCTACCAGTACATGCTGGCAGGTATGTTCAGTTCTTTTTACATGTCATCTTTAATGCAGCACTTTGTAATCTCTGTGTTTTGTAATCTGTCAAACATAGAAAAATGTCCTAACACTGAACATCGTCTTAAATCTTACAGACAGAGAAAACCAGTCTGTTCTTATCACGTAAGTAATTCATAAAGTCATATCTGAATCCAATTTGAAGAGCAGTTTGTCTCCATGGCGTGTTCAGTTCACGTTTGTTTTCCTTTGCAGTGGAGAATCTGGTGCAGGAAAGACTGTGAACACCAAGAGAGTCATCCAGTACTTTGCCAGCATTGCAGCTGTTTCTGGAAAGAAGGATGCTGCTCAGGAGAAGAAGGTTGGTTTTAAACACTTTTGTTATGAGTATATTATCACGTTTATAATAAATTAGGTTTTGACTTTTGTGGCCTAAATTGTGACAACCACTAAACCTGCAGGGCACCCTGGAAGATCAAATCATCCAGGCCAATCCTGCTCTGGAGGCCTTTGGAAATGCCAAGACTATCCGAAATGACAACTCCTCCAGATTTGTAAGTCTGACTTCATGTACAGATATGACTGTGTTATGTTAACAACATGTAAATGACATTTTCTCATTATAGGGTAAATTCATTCGAATCCATTTTGGAGTCAGTGGGAAATTGGCCTCAGCTGATATTGAAACTTGTAAGTGCACAGAACATTATTTAGTAAGAGTTCTCATAGGTTGGGAATGTCCCTTAATACCAATATGTTATATGTTGTCAGATCTGCTGGAGAAATCTCGTGTCACCTATCAGCTTAAGGCTGAGAGAGACTACCACATCTTCTACCAGATTCTGTCTCAACAGAAACCAGAACTTCTGGGTGAGTGCTGGATGAAACATGGAAAAACACAACAAATATATTCCACCCTAAAGAAATGTTACATACACACAGACTAAACCTTTTTTTCTTTGACAGAAATGCTGCTAATCACCAACAACCCCTACGACTATGCCTATATCTCCCAAGGAGAGACAACCGTAGCCTCCATCAATGATTCTGAAGAGCTGATGGCCACTGATGTATGTGAAATTGAGTACTTGTTAAAAACTCTATACAAACTTCACAACTAACTCAAATGTAATTCTGATGTTTAAGGAAGCTTTTGATGTCCTGGGATTCACTCAAGAGGAGAAGAATGGTATTTATAAGCTGACTGGTGCCATTATGCATTATGGAAACATGAAGTTCAAGCAGAAACAGAGGGAAGAGCAAGCAGAGCCTGATGGCACAGAGGGTAAAGTATCATTAGGACAACAAAGAGCAACTACCACCAATTACAAACAAACAAAGTGATGTAGTAAATGCTTCTACTGTACACAAAATCAATTTGCAGATGTGGACAAAACTGCATATCTGATGGGCCTGAACTCTGCTGACCTCATCAAGGGTCTGTGTCACCCAAGAGTGAAAGTAGGCAACGAGTGGGTCACCAAAGGGCAGAATGTGCAGCAAGTAAGTCAAAGATTGTATCACTGCATTGAAATCCATAGGGGATTTGAAGAATAAAGGGAGTTAAAATCCGAAAGTAATTTTATGTGATTATCTAGGTGTACTACTCAATTGGTGCACTGGCCAAGTCAGTATACGAGAAAATGTTCTTGTGGATGGTGGTGAGAATTAACCAATCCCTGGATACCAAGCAACCTAGACAGTACTTCATCGGCGTGCTGGACATTGCTGGATTTGAGATCTTTGATGTGAGTATTAAAAAGGTTTTATGAACCTGTAACTATAAAATATAATTTCTCTAACTCCTCTTTTTGGATACTCTTCCTAGTTCAACACCTTTGAGCAACTGTGCATCAACTATACTAATGAGAAACTGCAGCAGTTCTTCAACCACCATATGTTTGTGCTGGAACAAGAAGAGTACAAGAAAGAGGGCATCATTTGGGAGTTCATTGACTTTGGCATGGACTTGGCAGCCTGCATTGAACTCATTGAGAAGGTTAGTGCAGAGTAAAATTTGATTTCAGAATTAATGTAACAAATGTAAGCTTTTTGTGACAGATTTACATTCAATTAATTCAACTAATTTCCTTTCAGCCCATGGGCATCATGTCCATCCTTGAAGAGGAGTGCATGTTCCCCAAAGCCAGCGACGCAACATTCAAAGCCAAACTATATGACAACCATCTGGGTAAAAGTCCCAACTTCCAAAAGCCAAGGGTTGTTAAGGGGAAAGCAGAGGCTCATTTCTCCCTGGTTCACTATGCTGGTACTGTTGATTACAACATTGGCAACTGGCTTGTGAAGAACAAGGACCCACTGAATGAGACTGTGGTGGGACTGTATCAGAAGTCCAACCTGAAGTTACTCTCTCTCTTGTTTGCGGGGTATGCTGGTGCAGATTCAGGTAAGGGATCTTTGACCACACTGATTATTCATCCTCATATTGTCCTGGATAACAACAACAACTTATACATCAACAACTTCCACACAGCCCAGGATGCAGGAGGAAAGGGAGGAAAGGGAGGAAAGAAGAAAGGTTCTTCCTTCCAGACTGTGTCTGCTCTGCACAGGGTAAAATACGTCTATATTTTGGTGTATGTCCTAAGTTTTGTATATGGAACCTCTTCATATTTTTTGTCTCCACTTACAGGAGAACTTGAACAAACTGATGACCAACCTCAGGTCTACTCACCCCCACTTTGTACGTTGCATCATCCCCAATGAGACCAAGACTCCCGGTGCAATGGAGAATCCTCTAGTCATGCACCAGTTGCGCTGTAATGGTGTGCTGGAGGGCATCAGGATCTGCAGGAAGGGATTCCCCAACAGGATCCAGTATGGAGACTTCAAACAAAGGCAAGAAAGCAATGTTCATTTTATTTTATTTTATTTTATTTTTTCAAATTACTATCTACTACTTACTAAATTACTATCTACTTTACCCAAAACTCTCCAGACCCTAGCCCAATCTTCTGAGAGGACAGAGAGTTTCAGCAAGACAACATCGCTTGCTGTTTCGGACATCAAAACCATGTCTGACCAGATTGGACTCTGTGATAGTATCTGGAAACTTGAGCTGTCTCTTTAATCCAATGTACAGCTTCCAGTCTCCAGCACTGGCAAAAGCCCATTTGATTTGTGTGGTTCTTGGGGCACTACCCTTTCTTAACAAAGCCAATTTCATTAAATGTTGGGTAAAGTTGTTTGCTGTGGCATCTGCTGTTGCCCTCTGCATGCCTCTGTGACACCAATATTAGTGTCCCCGCCCTAGTGCCTTTAATTAATAACTTAAGATATCCTTCAGGGATCCTTTTCTTTCAGAATGGTTGTCTGCCAGATCCCCAATAGAAAAGGTCGGATGGGCTGGATAAGATGTTGTAAACCTACAAGATCAGGAACTTGATCCGGAGTGGCTCAGCTCTTGCGATTCATTCAATAATTGTTATGATGTTATGGTTTTATCATTTCAGATACCGTATCCTGAACCCTAATGCTATCCCTGAGGGACAGTTCATTGACAATAAAAAAGCAGCAGAAAAACTTTTGGGCTCTTTGGATATTGACCATGAGCAGTATAAACTGGGACACACAAAGGTTCGTTCAGTCTTTACAACACTTACAAACAGACAATTACAAAAAAAATTCTGGGGAGAGGTTATGACAAAATTTCTGTCATTTTCAGGTGTTCTTCAAAGCTGGTCTGTTGGGTGTTCTTGAGGAGATGAGAGATGATCGTCTTGCTCTCATCATCACTGGAATTCAAGCAAGATCCAGAGGAATACTTGCCAGGCTTGAATTCCAGAAAATTGTTGAACGCAGGTAGGTGCATTACTTTTATCATTTACTGTAGAAAAGACAACATACAGAAAAATTGATTCAAGCTTACTGATTTTATCCACAGGGATGCCTTACTGGTGATCCAATGGAACGTCCGTGCCTTCATGGGTGTCAAGAATTGGCCCTGGATGAAGATGTACTTCAAGATCAAACCTCTGCTGAAATCAGCAGAGACTGAGAAGGAGATGGCAAACATGAAAGAGGAGTTCACGAAGCTGAAAGAGGCTTATGCTAAATCTGAAGCACGCAAGAAAGAGCTGGAGGAAAAAATGGTCACCCTTCTCCAAGAAAAGAATGACCTACAGCTCCAAGTCCAATCTGTAAGATCAGTCATTCATTGTACATAACAGCTTTATACTAACAGGTGTCATTAATTACAATATTGGTTTGGGCAGGAACAAGACAATCTTACAGATGCTGAAGAGCGCTGTGAGGGTCTCATCAAGAGTAAGATCCAGCTTGAGGCCAAAGCCAAAGAGCTGACAGAGAGGCTGGAAGATGAAGAGGAGATGAACGCAGAGCTGACTGCCAAGAAGAGGAAGCTGGAGGATGAGTGTTCAGAGCTCAAGAAGGACATTGATGATCTGGAGCTGACTCTGGCTAAAGTGGAAAAGGAAAAGCATGCCACTGAGAACAAGGTAACAAAGTATTTTGACTAGCATTGACAGAATATAGTTTCAATCATTTGAGGTGTTCTAACTAGATAATAATTTAGGTTAAAAACCTGACTGAGGAGATGGCATCTTTGGATGAAATTATTGCAAAGCTGACCAAAGAGAAGAAAGCTCTTCAGGAGGCTCATCAGCAAACACTGGATGACCTGCAGAGTGAGGAGGACAAAGTCAACACTCTGACCAAGGCCAAAGTCAAACTGGAGCAGCAAGTTGATGATGTGAGTACAACTTTATATACACTACTTTCATTAGAATACAGACTTAATAACTCTATTGGATATCATGTAATACGTTCATTTTTCTATGCTTTGAAATAGCTGGAAGGTTCTCTTGAACAAGAGAAGAAGGTCAGGATGGATCTTGAGAGAGCAAAGAGGAAGCTGGAAGGAGATCTGAAGTTGAGCCAGGAGAGCTTAATGGACCTGGAGAATGACAAGCAGCAACTTGAAGAGAAGCTGAAGAAGTAAATTGCCTCTCTAAATTAAGTATTTCAGAAATTGTGGCAATAATAATAAGAGTTTTCATTCAATAGTGTGCCCTCTATATACCATAACCCAATAATAAGGGTGGGAAGTGGATGGATGGATGTGTAGCAGGTCTGTGCCACATCATGCCTCATTGTAACCATAGTTTGTTACAACGACAATATTTCCCCCACCTTAACCATGGTCTACCAACAGTAGAGAGCAAGAATGTCACTGAACGTAAACCGAGTTTTCTAGATTTGTCCAACATCGACCTTCATGTCTCTTGATAGAGATACCCAAATAAAGTAAAGAAAAATCTCACTTAACAGCTTACTGAAGATATACTTTTCTCTCAACAGAAAAGACTTTGAGATCAGCCAGCTTCTAAGCAAGATTGAGGATGAACAAGCCCTGGCAGCCCAACTTCAGAAGAAACTTAAAGAGTTACAGGTCAACTGACATTGACATAGCCTTCATTTGCTAATTTAAATGATTGTCCTGCTTTTCACTTGCCATCCATAATGGGAACTCTACATCCTAGGCCAGAATTGAAGAGCTGGAGGAAGAACTGGAGGCAGAGCGAGCTGCCCGAGCCAAAGTGGAGAAACAGCGGGCTGACTTGGCCAGAGAGCTGGAGGAGATCAGTGAGAGGCTGGAGGAGGCCGGAGGAGCCACTGCTGCCCAGATCGAGATGAACAAGAAGAGAGAGGCTGAGTTTCAGAAGATGCGCAGAGACCTTGAAGAGGCCACTCTGCAGCATGAAGCCACGGCTGCTACTCTGAGAAAGAAGAATGCAGACAGTGTGGCTGATCTGGGAGAGCAGATTGACAACCTGCAAAGAGTCAAACAGAAGCTGGAGAAAGAAAAGAGCGAGCTCAGACTGGAGCTAGATGATGTGGTCTCCAACATGGAGCAAATTATCAAATCCAAAGTGAGTACAAACAAAACCAGTCTCCACTGAAGAATAGTTTGACATTTTGCAAACATATTTGCTCTCTTGCCAAAAGTTAGATGGTGATTGGTTGGTTGATTGGGTTGGGTAGCTTAGCACAAATACTGGGACAGGTATGTAGCTATCGTTGCCTTTGGGCAGAGCTTTGTACTAAGCTAAGCTAAGCGAAGCCAACTGGCTGCTGGCAATATCTTTATATTTAGCTGCTGCTCTTGCCAAGAAATAGTTATAGCATGCAACTCAAAATTCTTACATATCTGTTTGTATATAGAATTAATAAACCAAGATACATTGTGTTCATTAGTGAGCCTGAGAGAGAACATAACTTTGAACAGAGGACTATTAGTGTGTTTTATGAAATGTCATACAATGTGTCTGCAATTTACATATTAATATGAAAACTATTTAACTCAGGGCAACCTGGAGAAAATGTGCCGCACACTGGAGGATCAAATGACTGAATACAAGACAAAAGCAGAGGAAGGCCAGCGTTCCATCAATGATTTCACAATGCAAAAAGCAAAGCTTCAAACTGAAAATGGTAATACACACATATGTGCTGTTACTGATACTCTAAAGGAGCACATTTCTTTTAAGTTTCTAATATTATAGGCAAACTGAAATGTAACTTGACACCAACTGCAGTTTGATATGATGAACATTTGTTTTACAGGTGAGCTTGCCAGGCAGCTGGAAGAGAAGGACTCCTTGGTCTCTCAGATGACCAGAGGGAAGCAGTCCTTCAATCAGCAGATTGAAGACCTCAAGAGACAACTAGAAGAAGAAGTCAAGGTATCTAAAATGAGTATGAATGCAGTAGACATAAATCAATTTGACAGGAAGTTGATTACTGTTTATATTATTATATTACAGGCCAAGAATGCACTTGCCCATGCAGTGCAGTCTGCACGCCATGACTGTGACTTGTTGAGGGAGCAGTTTGAGGAGGAGCAAGAGGCCAAAGCTGAGCTCCAACGCAGCATGTCCAAGGCCAACTCTGAGGTGGCTCAGTGGAGAACCAAGTATGAAACTGATGCCATCCAAAGGACTGAGGAGCTGGAAGAAGCAAAGTAAGAACAGTTGACTCATCTTCAACAGTCCAAATATGATTCTGAAAAAGAGAATTATTGCAATGTGTCTTTGTCAAATAGGAAGAAATTGGCACAGCGCCTGCAGGATGCAGAAGAAGCTGTGGAAGCAGTTAATGCGAAATGTTCCTCCCTGGAGAAAACCAAACACAGGCTTCAGGGGGAGATTGAAGACCTCATGGTGGATGTGGAGAGATCGAACGCTGCTGCTGCAGCTCTGGACAAGAAACAAAGAAACTTTGACAAGGTAAAAGGAAAAAGAAATAAATGTTTTTGAGGGAAAGTATGAATGTAATGTACTCTAACAATGAATATCATTAAACCAGGTCCTTGCTGAGTGGAAGCAGAAATATGAAGAGTCGCAGACTGAGCTAGAAAGTGCCCAGAAAGAGGCTCGTTCTCTCAGCACTGAGCTTTTCAAACTAAAGAACTCTTATGAAGAATCTCTCGATCATCTGGAGACCATGAAACGAGAAAACAAGAATCTCCAAGGTCTGGGAATGACTTGTGAATTTAGTTATCTTGATATATCCATTATGGGGCTAAGCTATAAGAATCATACAGAATAATGTATATAATGTTCTTCTGATGACAGAGGAAATTTCTGACTTGACTGAGCAACTTGGTGAGGGAGGAAAGAGCATCCATGAGCTGGAGAAGATCCGTAAGCAGCTGGAGCAGGAGAAGGCTGAGATACAATCTGCTCTGGAGGAAGCTGAGGTGAAAGCTCATAAGTATATCTTGTTGCAGCTTTCTTCCTGTTCTTAAAGAATATGCAGATCAATAGTAGACACTCTCCTTACAGGGTTCTCTTGAGCATGAAGAGGGCAAGATCCTCCGAACCCAGCTTGAGTTCAATCAGGTGAAGGCTGACATCGAGCGGAAGTTGGCAGAGAAGGACGAGGAGATGGAGCAGGCCAAGCGTAACCATCAGAGAGTGGTGGACACTCTGCAGAGCTCCCTGGAGGCTGAGACTCGCAGCAGAAATGAGGCTCTCAGGGTGAAGAAGAAGATGGAGGGAGATCTCAATGAGATGGAGATCCAGCTGAGCCAGGCCAACAGGCAGGCAGCAGAGGCTCAGAAGCAGCTCAAGGGAGTTCATGCTCATTTGAAGGTACCTTATCATCGATGAGAGGATATTCATGCATTGTTTTCTTCTTTTTATCATTGAAATTATTATTAATTACTGGAACAAAATCCTTTTAAACAGGACTCACAGATGCAGCTGGATGATACTCTACGTGCCAATGATGATCTGAAGGAGAACATTGCCATTGTGGAGCGACGTAACAACTTGCTGCAGTCTGAACTTGATGAGCTGAGGTCTGTGGTGGAGCAGACCGAGAGAAGTCGCAAACTAGCAGAGCAGGAACTGCTGGATGTCAGTGAGAGAGTTCAGCTGCTGCACTCTCAAGTATGTGAATTCATTGTTGTTCATTTATTGTGGTTGCAAACTAACATCTGCTATGAACACTATGACACTTGCATCAGATAGCTATTTTCCATTTGTCTATGTATACTAAATTTGTCCACATCAAACGAACCACGAATAAATAAATTATTTCAGTGAAATCAAGTTGCATACTACAGTCATTTTCCTACACGCCTTCACTGTAAATCAATTCTGTGCAGAACACCAGTCTGCTGAACCAGAAGAAGAAGCTGGAGGGAGACACGGCCCACCTTCAGAATGAGGTGGAGGAGGCAGTGCAGGAGTGCAGAAATGCTGAGGAGAAGGCGAAAAAGGCCATTACGGATGCTGCCATGATGGCAGAGGAGCTGAAGAAGGAGCAGGACACCAGCGCTCACCTGGAGCGCATGAAGAAAAACATGGAACAAACCATCAAAGACCTGCAGCACCGTCTGGATGAAGCTGAGCAAATAGCCATGAAAGGTGGCAAGAAGCAGGTCCAGAAACTGGAGGCCAGGGTGAGTATTTCTAACATCCACTGTGTTGCCTTAAACGTTCAGGCACGCAATACATAAAAGCTGCATTAATAACTGGTCTTTTCAAGGTGAGAGAGTTGGAAAATGAGGTGGATATGGAGCAAAAGAGAAGCAGTGACTCAGTGAAAGGTGTACGCAAGTATGAGAGGCGCATCAAAGAGCTCACCTACCAGGTATACACCACAGACACAATGACTCCATAATAAACATCCACCAAATGTTAAAGGTTATGCTTAAAGAAGAAACATGTACCAATTTAACAGACGGAGGAGGATAAAAAGAATATGAGCCGTCTGCAGGACCTGGTGGATAAGCTGCAAATGAAAGTCAAATCCTACAAGCGAGCTGCAGAGGAGGCTGTAAGTAAAAAATATGAAAACAAGAGAAAACAACAGAGTCAGAAGAATCTTCCATTCTCTAATGATTGTTTTTTTTTTTTTTTTTTAAGGAGGAACAGTCCAATACAAATCTGGGCAAGTTGCGCAAGTTACAGCACGAGCTCGAGGAAGCAGAGGAGAGGGCTGACATTGCCGAGTCTCAGGTCAACAAGCTGAGGGCAAAGAGCCGTGACACAAGTGCCAAGGTCAGTAATCACTCAGAATAGTGCAATTTTTTTTTCAGTCTTGGAATCATACAACGCACAGTAACTTTGTTTGTTTGCGAGGAATAAAAAATTCTGCTTGCATTTTTTTCTTTGTACAGAAATCACACGATGAAGAGTGAAGCCTTTCACAGGATCATCAACGACATGGTTTAATTGTAGAATTTTAGTTTCTTTATTCTCCATGCAACATGAGCGGAATAAAGAATAAACGTGTTTTGAATGCACTGCTTTGTTCACGTTTCCCTGTATTTGAAAGGCTGAAAGAAATGACTAGGAAGTGAGTCATCGCACTACAAAGCAGAAAATGAAAAGTAGAGGCCTGTTTTGCGAGGCAGTCATAAAAATGCATGCAGCACCTCCCGACAACAGCGTCCAAACCACAAAATGAAAACGGAGTTGCTTTTCATGTTTCGACATGAGAAGAAGAGCGGAAGAGTTCAAACCTTTGCTCCTTGTTTTTGAAAGACAATATTCTGTGCTGGGCTTGTAGCTTGAAAATGCACAACTGAGAATGAGCCTCAACAAAGCTGGAGTAAGCTCAAAACAGCTGCAAGTAGGTGAGACCACTGATGAGACTGTTTAAAGAACATGAGTTAGTAAAAAAAAACAAACAAAAAAAAAACAGTAGATCATGTGACCTAAACACACTGTGGAACTGGTCTGTCAATGCTTCCAGGTGATGAGTTGTCAGTTAAACCGTCTCACAGTACTAATAAATAATATATGTCTATACTGGACATGATTATTCTAGGAAGAAAGCGTATAGTCAATAGTCAATATATAAACCAGGTGACTGAAAAGGCAGTGTAGTCAAAGTGAACTTCACTCAGCCACCACTAGATGGTCAAAGAGCTCCACTCACAATATTTTATTTCCCCATAATTATTATGCAATTGCGCTGTGTGTGACTACTTAGGATTATCAATAATACTAAAAAATAAAATGCCGTTTTTTTTTTCTTAAAAACAATTCATTGTCATTCCATATTATTATTAGAATTGTGCTTGAAATCAGTGCGCAAATCAGTCCCTCTTGTTTGGTAATATCTTTTGTTTGACTTTAAACAAGTGCACCTGCAAGGCTAGATGCTCTGCACAGTCCCAACATGCATATACACACACAGACACACAAAACAATCACCTGCACAGGCTGTTTGATGCCACCATGACCGTGCCCAATGCTGGAACTACCCATGGGAAAAAAAGGCTGTTTATTGTTATTGAAAGCTGACACTGCTGTCATGTGCGTGGCTTTTATAGTGCAGAGCTGCTTTCAGCATAACAGCTTCATTAAAGGGCTCTTTAACCTTACTTTAAATTTGGGTTGTGGATTTTTTACATCTTAAATGAAGAATTGAACATTTCTACACAAGAAAATGTCATATTTCTGTTGGCTTTACACACATTCTGTATACAAGTACATAAGACCAAACAAATGGCATAGTGCCCATAGTGTCCTCTCACTATACCCAGAGCACCCAGAGCTGTGGATGAAGCTACTGCCTGGAACTTATGCTGCACCATAACCAGTGCTGCACTTTTGTTATTATGACATAACATGGAAAAACAGATTAAAGATTGTTGCTCTCACTGTGACACATGGTGTGAGGCAGCTACGTCTTTGCCAGATGATGTCATGGCTAGTAATATGAAGCAGATTGTATTGTCCCAGTGTGAATGTATCATACAGAGGAGAAAACAGTACACTTCCAGCAAACATACACATGCAGTAATAATTTTACAGCTCAATCCACCCAGTCTAATGGATGTTTTATCTATGCATCACCATAACATTATGGGTTGCCACAGCTAAGAACAAAGGGGAACACCCACTGGAATAATGTGAAACTGTTGAACAGCCCCACCTATAGCAGAAACTATTTAGAGTAGATAGCAACCAGCAAATAATTATGATTAATATGGTCACTGAAAAGCTCCGTGCAGACTGTAATGTAGCCTTGGGTACTGAATCTTCTGTTTGTCATGCCAATACTTGACATACCTTTTTACTTATCATGGCATGTAAATACTGTGATGGTAAACAGCAATGACACCATGAATAATCATGCTAGTTAAGGCTGGTTAATTAGACACTAATTTAACAAACATTAAGCCAACTTGTTGGAAATATTACATTTATTTAAAAAACAGATATATTAAGACTTTAGATTGTCACTGTGCAAATAAGAGCAAGCACTGTATTGAGCACTTTATGTTTGATAACAAATGTCAACTCTGTTTCTGTTAGATATATGTTATGATAGAATATAATCATATTTTATCCCAGAAGAAAACTTTTTCAACAAAACTTTTTTTACATTTGTCAAAGCAACACTCTGTGTTTTTAAACGTTAAACTGTTTAAAAAATAAGAAAATTGTATTTGCTTTATGCTTACAACATTTACCACAATTAATTTCAATCTTCAAACATAGAAGAAAACAAGAAATATCATATGATACCACATTTATCCACATCACCACAGCACTTATTAAGTAGCAGGATGAAATGCAAACCTAAAGATAAGCATCACGTCAAAATCATAATCTTACACAGTAGATCAAAATAACTACACAGATGTACAGATTTCCTCACTCGTGCCATGCAACTGTCCTAACTATAGATATAACTTTTAACATCCCTAGATTGCAGATCGGCATTCGTATATAGTACGCTCTGCATACACACATCTTTAACCCTATGCTGATAAATGCATGCTCATTTAATGTCGCTTTGACATGATAGCAACCGCCACTTTTGGAAAGCAAATCATGCAGGCAATGAGAGAGTAAACAAAAACACAGGAAACAGGAAAAGGTCACTTTACATAATAGAGCCCATCGATCTTCTTGTGGATGTTTATCTCCTATGTCCCTCTCCTTTTTCTAGATAACGGAGTCCAGTATCACAGGGACTTAACAACAAGAAGGATTTAAAGCAATTGTTATGCTATCACAATTCTGTCTCCTTTTCTTCGTCTTCACCTGTTTCTAAGTAATATTCATCGTCTGTTGTCGTGTCTGAGCTACTGTCTGAAGACTCCTCAAAAGTGCTAAGGCTGGATACATAACCTCTGGAGGGCAAATGACCTCTGGAGGACTGGCTATCCACTTGCTGCGATGCTCCAGATGAGCTGGGAAAGGTAGGAGAGGAAAGGCTGGGAGGTTTGGACATGCGTTTGGTAACCGGTGACAGAGGTGGTGTTGGAGGAGGTGTTGGTGGACCCTCTGTATCCCATGCAAAGTGAGTGTTCATGTTAGGGCTCCAAAGGCGGGCTGGCTTTGATGTCATGGTATTTACAGGTGGAGAGGCTTCTGAGCTCCAAGCACTTGCCAAGCACCTGGTCAGTGATCGAGGAAGAGATCTCGACCTCATTTTACCAGGGTCACTGGAGAAATGTGACATATGACCGTCCTTACTGGGCTGACAATCATAATTTGTGGGCCAATCAGAACTAGCGGACCAGTGATATAAGTCCTTGCCAGTACCTCCACAAGTTAAGGCAGATTCAGAGAGATCACCCACACTCATGAACCTGGATCCGGTAGAGATGCGACCAGGCCCTGAGGGCCGACTGGAGAGTACCGAACTCACAGAAAATGACCTCCCAGGCTCAATGCCATACTTTAAGTCTGCATAGGAAGATGGGAAGTATTCCTTGTCCTGTCCTGGACTTGCACTTGGAGGACCAGTGGATGCCCGGTTTCTTCTTGAACCCCCCAGACTGATTCCCTCTCCTGGCTCACATGGCGAGGGGGATTCTCTCCGTCGCTGTAACTTTGGGCTGTAGAAGACACTGTCATCTGTAACATCAGGCGAGGGGAATGGGGAGACAGGGGAAAGAGAAGAAAAGGGGGAGAAGGGGCTCCTAGGGCTTGATGAAGACTTCCCGAAATGAGTAGGATAAGCAGTAGTGAGATTAGGGCTCCTACCAGGACTGGGATCTCTACAAGAGAGGAATTGGTTTGTTGTCCCAATGTCTTTGTAGTCAAAGTCAAACTGGTGCATTGTTGGGCTGTGGATTGTTAAATGAGGTTGGTTTTTACATTTGGACATGTGCTCTATACAAGTATTTTGCCTGTCTTGGTCATCTTGTGGAGTTGATTTGTCTGTCCAACTATGAAACTTCTCTCCTGCCATTGTGCTTCTAGAAGCAGACGATGGTGTGAGAGTGTATCTGTTTTGTGTCCATCTATTTGCAGCCTCTGTGTCCTTTTCATTGTCCTTCAGCATCATCCCTTTCTCCTGCTCTTGCTTCTCTAGAGTTTTGCCACTCTCAACAGAGCTATCACTGACATTGCTGATGTCACTTGATCCACTAACAGAAGGTGTTTGGGAGCCTCGCTTCCATTTCCATGTAAACACATCATCATCAGACCGTTTACTGCTGAATGTTTGTCTCAGTTTGTTAAGGACCTGGTCCATTTTGTTATTAGTTTTGTTGGCCCTATCTGACTCTGATCTTGACAAACTGGCATTTGGTGTACTGAAACTTTTTTTCAGTCCAAACCGGCTTTTCTTTGGGCTTTTTTCATTGTTGCTCTCCACTGACGAAAATCTGCTTTTGCTCAGTACACTCTCTTTCATTCTTCTGTTTGAGCTTTCATCATCAGGCGGCAGAGTCTCTGCTGAGGTGCTACTATTTGAGCTCTGATCTGAATGACTAGGTTCACCTGCTGCTTCCTTACTCTGAATTGTGTGTGACTGTTGACTTAACTCTGTCTCCACAGAAACCAGTGTGTTTGCGGTATGCTGCAGAGATTTAGGTGTGGTGTTCTTCGGGGCAGTTTGAGCTGGATCTACTTTAGATTTAATGCTGTAAACCAGTGTCTCGGTTACACATGTTGAGGAGGAGTTGTGTGCCTTATCACCCTGCAGAGATTGTGCGCTGACATGAACTCTGTTATTGACAAGTAATATCTGGACATCTTGGCTGTTGTTCTTGCTGTGATTATTATTGAGTTGATCAGTTTCATAGACTCCACACTTTGAACTTTCTTGGGTGGTATTTTTGCTTTGCAAAGACAAAGATAAGGGCTGTGTTGAGCCGATAGGTGACAGAGGGGGTTTGGACATTGGTAAGGTCATGACCGCAGCTGGGTCAGTATTTATGGAAGGATTTGGGGCATAATTTGACTGTGAGGATTGTTGGAAGAGGGGTGATCTGGGTGTTATAGTCTTAGTTTCTCCCTGGCTTGACCTGGTAGACATGAGAGTGGAGTAAGGTGGGGAGCTATATCGAAGCTTATACCCACTTGAAAAGTCAGGTGGGAGGGAGAGAGGAGCAGGAGAACGGCCCTGAACTGTGCCTGACTCATCTGATTGTGTCCTCTCCTGTCTGGGTGTGGTAAAGTCCCGTCTTCCCTGGTCAAAGACCATTATGTCACTAGGTCTTTGCTTAGACCTCCCTTGGTCTCTGGATGCTAAATCAGGGGAGTCAGATGATAAGGACCGAAACTTCACTCCTTTCACTGCCTCTATGCTGGAGGTCTTTGGGGTAGGGGAACAAAGAGGAGATGTATGTGTGGTTGGACTGCTTGATCTTAGAAAAGAAAAGATGGATGGAGCTTTAATGCTTCGTGGGGACCTTGAGGGAGATGGAGAGCTCATTGGGATTTGAGTTGGCTCTGGCTTTTCAACTGTGATTGGCTCAGAACGCTGCAGATCCACTGAGTCCTCCCATGTTACTCGTCTCACTTTCTTTCCCTCTACAGGGGGTTTCTTTGTGTCTCTTTCTTGGCTGCTTGAAATTGTCCTCCCTTCCTTAGGGCTGGAAGTGTCTGAGTAGTTGGGGCTGGTAATGATAGGCGTGGCAGGGGGTGTTAAGAGAGAGGAAATAGCAACAGTGTCAGGAGAGGATGCCATGGCAGGAGTAACAGGAGGAGTAAGGAGTGACAGACTCTGGACAGTTGTGGTTGCAGGATGGCTGCTAGTAGTAGAAGATGAGATGGTAGAAACAGGGGATACAGGGCAATAGTTTGATTTAGAAAATGCACTGACCGTGGGAATCAAGCCAGACACAATTTTAGGATGGAAAGGCTTGGGAACAGAGGCATAGCTTCTTTCAAAGCCAAGAGGTGTGGTGGTAGTTATGTTGTTGAATTTAGGTGGTTGGGAAGGAGAGCTAGTATACAAAGAGGCATGAATACTGGTCTGTGACGTGACTGGATGAGAGCGAAAGGAGGAAGTGGTTTTAATGTTTGGGGTTAAAGGGAGACCAGAGGTTTTAGAGGTACTGAGAGTGTTTGAAAGAAATGGTTTGGTGAACCTTTGAGGGTCCTTGTTGTGAGGAGATGTGGGGGTGATGTTGGTTTTGGATGTACAAAGATTATTATTGTATTTGCTGCTGCTCTCAGTGGGTGTATTTGGGCTCTTAGGATTTAGCAAAGTAGGTGGTAATTCAGTTACATGTGCTGTAAATGAACTATTGCTTACATCATGCTTGGTGGGATCTTTAGGGTGACTCAGATTAGTTTGCATTGTAGCTCTGCTTAATTTAGAACTAGACAAAACATCGGGCAAACTATGAGGCTTTTGTGGCTCTCTGGTGTTTGAATTGGAGCCATGATGCTGTTTAACAAATCTGTCTGATTTATTGTCAAGTGAATCTTCAGCATGTCTTTGTTTGAGGTTGTGAATTCCTCCCTGAGTCTTCATAACAAGGTTCATGTTACTTTTGCAAACTGACTCTGTTGTGTTATTGTTGTCTCTGTTATTGGGGAGTTGACTGCTAAATCTTTTGTTGTCAGTCAGACTCGGAGAGGCCATGTCACTTTTATCAATACCAGGTGGAACTAAAGGTGTGTTTGGCTTTTCTTTGATGTTTGTTGTATCATTGAGTGTTAGAGGGGAACTGCCTTCCTGGGTAACTTGTTTCCACCAGGAAGTGGATGTCAGAGTGGTCCTTCTAGGGAGGGACTGGGTTTTATGAAGTGCAGAGCGGTCATATGGGGAATGTCTGGAAGAAGAGACAGAGACGTCTGAGAGTAAGTTTGTACTTTTTTCTGAACCTCTGCAGTCCACTTGTCTCTCTGATGGTCCTCTACTTAGAAATGCTTGCTTGGAACATGAAAGACTGGCCTGAGTTCTGATTGTTGTTTGAGGTTGCTGGGTAAAGGGTGTGTCCTCTACGCCTTTGTTTGTGTGTGAAGCTGAAAAGGACCGTGTTCCAAATATGCTTCTTTCCCTGTGATTGGAGGATGACGGAGAAAGGATAGGCCCAGTTTCTGATGTCCTGTAAGGAATGGAGGATGGAGAGAGGAGAGGCTTTGACCTCTCTTGCTCATTATTATTGTGAAAGCTTTGAGAAAGGCGTGTTGTGAATAATTTTCCATCTTGATCACTTGGTGAGCTGCTCAAATTCGGATTGATCTCAGAGACGGTGGAGGCTGAGTTTCTGCCACTGGAGTTGACCTTTCTTAAAGACAGGAGTAGACTGCTGGTTGTTGGTTTTGAGCTTAAAGATGATAGTCCTCCTTGATGACCAGTTTGTGGATTCCTCCTTTCATTTGGGTCAGGGGAAAGGGGTGACATGGGAGGTACAGGGCCTACAGGGCTTGAAGCAACTGCATCTCTTTTCCTATTGTCCATCCTTCCAGAGTTTACGTCCAAAGAGATAGTCTGAATCATTTTCCTCTTAGATTCATAGTCCAAGCCAGGAGGACCGCTCTTAGTTGACCAGTCAACTGTATTACTCCTGGTTCCCAGAAATGGAACCCTTAACTGGGCTCGCGATCTATCTGTCAATGAAGTGCCAGCAGTGTCCTGAACATGTGCCTGTGTATGGTTTGCCACAGTATTGGTCACATCTTGTAAATTCCCCTGAGCTTCCGAACTGCCAGTTCCCTCAAATCTTTTGGTCCGTCTTAGCCTGCCACTCCAATGTGGGGCAAGAACTGTTACCACAGTGGAAGACAGCATGGTTCTAGTAGAGGTGGATGGATCCACACGATCAGTTTGTTTCTGAAGCTGTGTATGGTCTTTTATGTCTTCTTTTGACTCAACAGATCTAGTGCCAGTCCTTGGCTGTGACCCACGTGGAAGCATGCACAAGCCATTATGCCCATGTGGTCCAGACTTTCCATTTGAAAAACTTTGAGATGTACTCAAGTCCCTGGTAATCTCTGGTTCATTGCAAAGAACTGTGATAACCTCTTCTTTTTGGTCACTGGCTATTTGTTTGGTGTCAGGTGGTGATGTTTGTCCATTAACCTGTTAAGAAAAGAGTAATTACTGTAAGTGGCCACCAATTTATTTTTCTGCAAAACTCTCAAAATCTGCACTATAAATTAATGTTGAAAAAATAATTTCTTTGCTATTTCTGAATTAGTTTTGCCACCTAACAATTTATGTGACAATATCCGACAGTAATATACACTAGATTATTTTTATCTAGGCAGTTGTATCATTAAAGCCTAACACTTCTCATATGTCAACTTAAGCTTATCATATCATACCAATGCAAATCATTACATGCACACTAAAGTAACGCTTTCTGACATTTACAATATTTATGCAGTGGCCTGCTATCTGAATTGCAAATTTTGGGCTGGGAGAAGCCAGTGCTTTGCTAAAGCTTCTGTTCCCATGGTGTAGGTATGCAAGAGATCCAAGCCTAGACAAACAGGTTATTTTGAAAGCCATGAGATATTTCCAAGGACATACACACAAAAGCACACACCCTGTCCCTGCTAATGCTTAAAATAATAATCAATCTCAGACGTTTTCAGGCCACGCAGTCACTTATTATGTTGTGATGTTTTCACATAAACACTTGATGTGGTTTTCATAGAATTTCAGTAGATTTGAACCTGTTACCTTAAATTGGATACTGCAAGTATTGCCGGGTTGGGAATATTTTGGATTAACTGAGTTTAAATAAATTTAAAAACTGTTTTTAGATGGTATTCTACATTGCAATGATTTCAGAACAAGCCCTTAAACATTATGATCTTAATGACCAAGATTGTATTTCTTACCTGACAGCTGTTGTTCTCAGCCTCCGCCCTCTGTGTTTCAGTTAAACTGGTAGAACAGAAAAGAGAGAAGACATAAAAATCATTAGGGATAATAGTTGGGATTAGCCCTGTCACTTAACTGTAGACTGGACATGATGTACAGTATGCACAAAAGACTGTATCAGTTTTCTGAAACAATGGACAGCTGTTGGATTTGCTTAAAAACAAAAGACAGTTTCACAATAAAGGTGGTAAAAATATGTTCTGTTATTGTTATTTCTGTGTGTTTGCGATGCATAAATAATGAACTAATCAATGTTTGAGATAGGAGACTGACCAGACTTCATAAGTAGGACTAATCAGCTAGGACCATTATGAACTTGATAATTAGGGTGTAAAAATTAACTGCTCAATTAGTTTTTTTTTTTTTTCTTTTTAGCATTTTATTGCAGAGATAATAATGAGCAAAAGCTAATAAAATGTCCTAGCAATAAACCTAGACGAATAGCATAAGAGTAATTTCTGCTTTCACACCCCCAGTCTTCCTGCGCTCCACTGTAATGTTTTTGTGTGAAACATTTGAGGGATTGGATGTCTTAACATTTGGCACAACAATGCTGATCAACAGGACAGTCAGCATTCCTCTCCTCTGTCCTTCTCTTTACTAAACATTTTCCCACTGTCGTGCACAACACCACACCTCAGAAGGAATTATGACGGCACTTACTAGGCACCTTTATGTTGGACATGGTTGCACATGGATCACATGTACTGTACGCACACACTCAGTACAAAATGTCTATATACGGTCATGTTGGATGGTATGAAAAGACTGCAGGTGGCTGGCAGACAGCAAAGGGGGTGTGTCTCTTTTGAACCAATAAAACTGGCTCAATCAATGACCTCTGTTGACAAAACTAATGTAATCGCTGGCACTCATTGCATCACATATAGATATGCAAATATGCTTAAGGAAACTGTGCAGCACATACTTCAAACCTTCTCCAACACAAGTAATATCAAAAGCAAATATGTCCCCAGAAAACCAAGGCAACAAGTCTAACCTCAAATAAGTACTTTAACTGGTTAGCTGACTCGAGGAAGTACTTGTCAAACTGTAAATGATTTGTGATTAGATACGCAATGACAGCAAAGCCTGGCTTCTTGAAAGGGAAGTAAGAGTTATCTTTATGCACTATATCATTTGGTGCACCTCCTCCTTCCAGATAGTCTGTCAGAAGGTATGCAGACAGGGTTCAGAGGTTCAATTACTGTTTGACTAAATGTGACTTGTGACTTCAGCCTCTCTGTAAACTTAATTTTAGTGCAACGTTGACACAGAACATTGCCATGGACCAGATACTTCACACACAAAGAAAACAAAACAAACAAGAATACAAGAATACCCGACAGTCTGCATGATGCTACTGGCTCTAATGAGGCCTTGAGCTACCTGTATGGCTCAAGGTCTCTGTTAAATATTTGAAGCACTTTTCTAAACCCATGTCCCAATGATTTCAAGCTGTTCTGGTGACTTGAACTCTACACTGTACACATCTTTTGAACTGTGGATCAGGAAACAAATTATTGTAATGAGTCTGTGATCACGTTCGGCATTACATAAAATTGTTACTTGTTTCAGGGTACATTTAATCCTTACCTGTGTAGACAAGCGTCTAAATTCTTCTTGAGTCTTAGCTCTGGTTTGTCAAGGCCTAGATTTCTGGAGAGTCTGAAGTACAGGTGGGATGTGAATCTGGGTCCAGTGGGCTTCTGAGTCTGGGCCTTTGAGTCACCACAGTCAACTGCCTCTTCCTTTCTTAGTCTGTGTGCTTTTAATGCTAGTGCTGTAAAAGATTCAGAATTAGAGTTTTAACTTCTGGTTACTGCTGCAAATTCAAATAATTGAGGTAAAATAGATGATTGAGACACAGACATAATGTGCACAACATGCGTCACATTGTGTGTGTGCATGTTACCTTTGTGTGTTTCTTTCTGTCTGATGGCTGATGGGTGACACCGCTGTCCAGCTGGAGTTTCATCATCACGATTCTCTTCGTGCTTGAACCTTTTACTGAATGTTTCATCCTGCTGTTCTCTAAAATAAAATACACACATACAAAAACAGTCATAAATCATCCCATACTTTCATTCATGTAAAAATGAAAAATATTTTCAGGAATCAGCCCTCATGCCGCCAGCTACTGTATCGGCCCCACAGTGAAGCAGCTGGGGCGCTAAGTGCCTTGCTGAAGGGCATTTCATCAGTGGGTAATATCAAGCTGGATTTATGGTTGACACAAGGAGTCCCACCGTAGATATCCAAAGGCACATGTTTTGTTTTATAGCTCAGTGTTGGATTTCACCCATTGATGATAATACCACAACAGCCGTAGCCACTGTACACCTGACATGTAGTTACATTTTTGAGGTGCATGTTAGCTATGATGTATTTTCAGTGGTTCCAACTACACTGTAAGCACGTAATGCACAGACATAAGTCAAGCTTAGACTCATTTTAAGTATTCAGCATTGGTGTCCTCCCAGTCCCATGCAAGGCTAGGCCCGAGAAATGTCTCATGTTGTCCAAAAAGCAGTCCAAAACCCACAGACATTCAGTGTATTTGTCACTCAACTACTAATTATTTCATTTTTAGTTCCAAGCATTTCTTAACATTTTATGCTGAGTTACTTCTCTTGTAATCTAATGTGTAATCATGCAGAACGCTTTCATTAGTGCTAAAGGTTCATCGAAGGAAAATCGAGCAGCTTCCTTCATCTTATCAGTATGACAGTGCTGAACTAATAAGCAGTGGTTATATAACAATTTGACTCTGCTCGCAGCACACTGCACACTTTCTCTTACAATCACAGAGCAAACACGCCCACTCACACAGTCACTAAATCATGCGTGCACACCATTTACTGCTGCAACCCAACGCTGAACCCACACTAGTATGCCAACTGCCGAGCACGATGATGACACCAGAACACAGATGAGGCGGTTATCTAAATACGAATGTACGTGTCACCGCAACCTTTGTTCATTGAAGATGACTAATTAAAATTACAGCAATTATCTTTTACAGGACATTCCAGGATCTCTTTCTCTCTTTTGAGTCATTTCAAGCTTTCAAGCAAGTGGATGGAAAGTGCTGCCTGTCCTGAGTCTCAGTGTAACCTGCAGTGCTTCATGTGATCACGTCTTTGAATTTTTTTGTCCGACCTTTCATTATAACATGTACCGTCTCCACCTCTGCCTATCCACCTTGCCTTCAGGCACGATTCATTGGCCTCATTAGAGCTTAATCTCTGTTAGGCTATTACAAAAGCCTGACATGACATGACATGACATGAGAAAGAAGCAGAGAGAAATCTGAGGAGGGAGGGAGGCAGAGCTTCATGCTCTCCAACAGGTACTTCAGTGCCAAAGCAAACACGCCTTCCATGTGGATGGTACTCAGTGTTTTCAATCCTACCTCACCCTGAAGCAATAGAAGAAACCATATCACAGCAACAAGCTTGTAAAACCTGGTTTGAATAATTTAACCTTTAAGAGACAGGCCTGTGATATCAGACCATGAGGGGCTGTTGTTTAACCTCCTATTATCTTCCTAGTATGTTTCATGATGTATTGTGTTTCATCTTAGATTGGGTACACATGTCAGGAAATATGCAATTAGGATATGGAAATGGCCCAGTGAAGTCATATGGGGCCAGCAGAAGCCACAAACCAACAAGCCACCGACATCCGACAGGTAATGCTAGGTAAAGAAAAATGAACGGAAATAATCACCCAAGGGCAGAAAAAAAGTAAAACATTTTCTGCAGAGAGAGAAACTTTACATAATGAAGTTTAGTTAAGAAAAAAAAATCAAAGGGTGTGCAGTGAGGTCAAAAAGAGCCGAGCAGGCACCAGTGCAATTATCGCTCTATGTGCAGAAGATCTGAAAATGGACGGAAAAGAACAACCGTCTGCTGGCAGGCGTGTTATTACAGACACAGGAGGAGGCCAGGAAACAGACAAAATAACAGACATGGATAAGCACGTCGGAGCCATCATTGGAGAGGTTTCTCTCTGTCCGGAGTCTGCAGTCTGATATTCCACAGCCAGGTCATGTCGTCTCCTGCGGGCCACCGTGTTTGAGATGTGATTGTGTGCATCGCATTGTATTTGGATGTTGACCGAATGGAATCGTAGAGAATTCACAGATTATTTAATAATAATAAAAAAAAAATATTTGTTGGGTGCAGCCTTACTTTTTATAATACATCAGGGTGAAAGCACACTGTTATTTAGGATTAGTATTTAGGATTTCATTGAATTATTTTTAAGGTTGAAGTTATTATCCCCGCTTGAGAGGAAAATCCATCAAATTAATCTTAGGCATTAGTGACCTCTAATCCAGTGTTGACGAAACACGAAGAACACGCAACCTCCAGTCATCTCTGCAGCCCTGCAACATTCGTGTTAAACGTGTGAAACGTCTCTGTTTGTTTTGATGGTCTGTAAGCTGATGACTAATCGGTGACAGGCTCTTTGGGTTCATCCATTATATTCAGTGTGTCTCATACAAGTATGTTGGTGTATTCTTCACTTGAGGTCAGCCTCGCTGTGGGTGTGTGCCCGCTGTATCTGCCAGCTAACACTTACATAACCACAAGGATCCAGCCTGAACCAAAGTGTGGGTGTGTACTCATCACTGACTAACGTATGTAATGTTCCAACCAAAGCAAATGATTTACACCCTGGACTTCTTTTTAAGACGCATCCAAAGAATCTTAATGACTTTGCAGTGACTACACGAGTCTTAACAAAAGGTTGCCAGGACAAAATGAGACATGTTCTGTTTGGTGCCACACCTTCAATGTCTGTCAGACTTCCACAAGCACTGTTTATCCTTTAGCCTATACTGGAGATAGGTTTAGAGGGTATTAGCAGGAGGATGTGCAGATAATAAGCAGATGCAGGGCTGCGAACATGCACAGGCAGCAGCATTGTGTATCCACGCTCTATCAGAGCAGGCCTGGATGAGCATGTATGAGCTAGCCTGATAAGCCACTAAAGCTGAACAGCTCTAAAATACATTCACCTCATGATGATGGTTTACAGTAGGCCTGTCTGGTTTTACGGTTTGTTATGTAACAAGCAGCCTTACAAATGTATTCTCAGGTAGACTTATACATGGTTAGATGTGAGACCGAATGCATAACAAATTCATGCAAGATACATAACAGACTACTGCAGAATTCAGTCCAAACACCTACGTGCAGAATCTGCTTGGATAAGTTGTCCTGATACGTCACGCTTCAGGAGTTGGAGCAAGCCAAACCTCATTGAAAAAACTGCCTATTTCAGTAAAGCAAGACCCAGGAGAACAACCAACCTTTAGCAGCTATGTTTGATAAACAGGACACCTGTGTTTAATTTTATTACTGTTATATCATGTTATGGTATCTAAAATAGTATAAAAACACACTTTGGTAATAACACGACTTTCTTCACAGGTCGTTCCCGCCTCCTCCGCTGTCAAACGCAGCGTGGTGGCCAGCGTCGAGCTGTGAACCGAGTGTAAAACGTTATATTACTACAATATCTTAACGCCGAATGCACCGAAATCAAGCCACGGATTATGAGACGTTTCCGTCTGGCTGTCAGAGATGTATTAGTTTCCAGACATGAGTTTCGACGTTAAACACACAGATTTATAAACGCAGTTCGGTGAGAGTCTCCGTCCCTTCAAAAGAAAAGCTCGCGCCGCGGATAATAAAGTGTCCGGCAGGCACAAAGAGACACAAAAAGTGCGCAACAACATTAAAGAGGTCGATAATGAGCTACAGAGTCATTTCAAAGTGGTCGTTAAAATGCCCTTTAAAGACATTTGAACCTACCTCGCAGTTGTAGTCCGTGTTGCTCGTGTTGTCCTGTACAGAGGCGTAGTTGTCTCTCCTCCTACAACTCTGAGATCCAACTCTCCTGCGTCACTTGTTGACATCCTATTTTAACCGGTTCAGTCAGCCTTCGGTATTCACACTGACGACACAAAGCATCTTTAAAAAATGTACTGTGGTATTTTCCTAACAACTATCCTGAGAACAGGCCAAACTCCTTGCGCTGGTGAAAGTTCAACACCTCCTCGCAGACAGGTGAGCGGAGCGACAAGTGTGACCATGAGATTACACCTGGCTGCGTCCCTTTCCAGGAAAGTGCCCCCTTGGTCATTTCCTTCTCAGGACACTTCAGATGCTTGATGCTTTGTGCCAGTGAAAACGCACAAAGCATCAAGTCAGGTATAATAAAACTATAATGTGCAAAGGAGATACATTTGCTGGTCCTTTTCAGTTCCTTTGCAGAACCAAAGTCCCAAAACTTTTAATCAGCCACAAAGAGACTAATTTCTCTAAATTATTGTCAGAAATCATGTGCTAAATTCAGAAAACACAACTCAAGTCATAATGACTTGATCCTCTGATCATCTGAGCTTCATCAAGTTTCATCAAAATGAAATACAATACTCATAATCTCAAAACAAACAAACAAACAAATAAAAACATGGCCTGCTTTCAGTTTCTTTTAAACAATTTCTCATTCCTGATAATCAGCATTGGCCGTGTTACACAACATGTTACTTGTCTTTGACTTGCAGGGATATTGTGTTTCCCAAAATTGAAACCATGTAAATTGTTTTCTTTACAAAACAGGACAAGCGTATCGGACTTTCTTTTTCTTTGTCTTTTTTTGTCCATCACACATCCACTCCACCCTCCACTGCAACACCTGCCAGCAACTCTTTCCAGCTTTGGCTCGGTGTCTGCAGGAAGAACAGTGCCCTCTTCCTGTTATGACTGTTACTTTCTGCTTTCTAAAGAAGGAATTTTCCACGTTCCACTTGCCAGAAAACTACAAGAAGCCTTGTTAGTGCTAAACTGAGTGAAAAGAGTGCATAATCAGTATCAACCAGCTGTGAAACAGAAGAATGGGGTATCTGTAATTTTGCAGGAGACCTAGTTAATGCAGTCCATGGCATAAAATTTTCCAAGCAATGAAGATGAGAAATACAGTATAATGAAGAAACTGTACATATTCTATCTCCTCTATACTATAAATGATTATTTATTCTTAAAAGACAACTCCTAATACACTAAACTAAAACTAAAACTAAAATATGAGTTCTCAATTGAAATACGCCAAAGAATAAGTCACCATTTTACTAGGGGAGGAGGATTAAAGTATAAATGAAGACAATAAGCTTTTGGTGAGTTTGGGCGATTACTATCAGATGCAGGGACACACAGTAATACTGTTTGCAGTGTATGTGCATTGAAACAATCCCTCTGAGGATTTTCACTTTCATAGGAAGCATGTTTGAAGGGGACCTCCTAGTGGTCAGTGTGAACAGGAGGAACGATTTCATTGACCAAAATGTCTTTCAATGAACAGCAGCTGGCTACTGTTTTAAGACAAACAGTAATGACCCCATACTTTAATTATTTGTTCCACCTGGAATTTGAATAATCAAACTGCAGGTATCCCATTCAATCAACACTGATATAGGTATAACAGTGTAATCATTACAGTGATAAAAGACACTGGTGAAGTACATTGTTATCGTTTATGTGGATAAAAAGGGGCCTGTAAATTTCAGCGGAACTCGTTTTGAGACGTTTCATTGATGTCACACTGAAGGTTTGATCGAGGTGCAATTTCAAAGATAACCAGACGAGGTCAGTGTTGCTCCACAGAAAAAATAAAGTTTGTGTGACTCCAACAACTGTTCAGTGATTCAGATTAATTTAATCTAGACGATCGTAATTACATAATGATTATTAAATATTACCTTTCTAGTAGGCCTACAGATTTGTTATAGATCATTTTTTCTACGACAACTAAATTAATTTTTAATCGTAAATGTATGTGCGCGTGTGTTCAGATGTCTATTAATTAATTAATTATAAAAGCAAAGAAAAAAGAGAAAACACCCCTGTAACCTATTTCATTTGGGCTGCTGCTGGATTCCTATTGGCTCTCCAGTATTTGCTATATCTTCTAAAATGTGAGATAGTTTCCTATCTCACATTTCGAGATCTCGTGTTCGTGCAGAGCATGGCGGGGATTCAGTCCGTGCAGTTATTCAGTAAATATAACCCTGCCTCAGTGCTTTGAGGAACCCTGTCCTCCTCCTCCCCCTCCTCCCACAGAGGATGCAGGACAGTGTTCATGGTCCTGAGCTCTGACTCCTGACTGCACAGAGAAGTGGCCGCGACCATCACGGTGACAGTCAGAAAAAAAATCACGCTCTTGGATCCGATTTCTCTTTTTCTTCTTCTGGCTTTCCCCCCCTTCTCCTCCTCTATATCTTCACACATTTCTCTTGATTCATGACAGCATGACGGGACTCGGACCTGCACATTTGGGATAATTGATTTTTCTTATTTATTTATTTTTTTTCCAATAATGGTTCGTTTCAAATGTACATCTCCACGGAGCTGCAGCTGAGGTTTCATCCAAAGTCCGACTGTTTCTCTCAGCGTGATGGATACAAATGAGTTCGCAGTACTGAAACTTTTTGTTATTGGGATTTTGGGTGAGTATGATTGATTTTCATTATTTTAAATTTGCAGAACAGAGAAACCTCAGCACAGCACCAAACTGACTCAAGTAGTGATGCATAATGGTTTGTTAAAGGCAGAAATGTCACAACGTCACACAAAAGCCCTGCTGATTTCACATTTTCCCCCTTCTCAATATATTCAGGTATATTTTCATACTATTTTATAAGTGCCTCATGAGTGAAGTCTTACTGTAGCTGCAAACTACAGGTCCTGCTTCTGTCTAGCACATCATGTGCCCCTCAGCTCTGCCTCAGTGTGTCAGGTTGCGCATAATTAGGTTTGAAGTAAGAAGAAGTATCAGGGACATCAATCTCTGCATGCATTGAGTGAGGAGTATACAGTGATGAACCCATGGCATCACGCCCCAGTGGACAGACCTGACCTATATCGTGGCCAATGGGAATTTCTGGATCTGGCTCATTAACTGGTGGTACAGGATGAAATCATGTATGAAATTATGCTTCATGCGGTGTGATGGATGCTGAATCCACACGCTGAGACATACACATGAGCTGTTGTCGTGATTTGATGGAGATGTGTCCAAGCATGAGCCCAGATAATCTGCTGTTGTTATTCGAGGCGTTACTATGACTGTAGTAGTAGTAGCCGTATCAGCAGAGTGGAAGCAGTACTGTGACTCGATCATGGAGAAAGGTGGAAATATTGAGCTGGTTTGCAGCACAGTGACTCTTTCCAGGAGCTGATGAAGTAGGATTTTGAGAGCAGTTGTTGAGCTGAAATTTGGCCTGACACTGATTGAAATTACCTGGCTTCCTCCCATGTGGGCAACACGAGCCAGATGGTACAGGATTTCAATCAAGATTTGTGGTTCATGGAGGCTTCAAACTCAGGCTATACTGTATATATATTATCTGTATGATCGGCTGTTTATCTCAAACCTCAATAGGGGTTAAACTTGAAGGTAAATGAATGCTCTAAGCATGGACACACCATGCTTTAGGATGTCCTTTTGCCATTTTAAAGAGTTAACCGTATGGTAGTTAGGAGGATGCTGTCTATATCCAGCCAAGACCTTCAGCCTGGACTCCTCTGGATCTCTGCCATGCACAGCTGTGGCCCTACAGCACTGGACTGTCCAGCAGAAAGCTGGCTTAGTCGATCCTTTTCTGACAGTAAGCACGTTTTCTAGTCCATCTTTTAAAATGCTGATTATAGTTTAGTGGAGAGCAGAAGAACAATCATATTCCCATGCTGTTAAGAGGAGCAGTGGCTCCCTGTGAAGGCTCTTGTCTAGACTAAAACAGTTTCCCATCAAGATCCCCCATTGGGAAAAAAAAGAGTTAGAGGCCAGATACAGAAAGTTCAAAGGAAACCAGAACACAACTCATTAAAATGAAACTGAGTCATTCTGATTTGTTTAAGGCCAGTATGGTGGACGCAGCAGACACTAGAGTACAAGGTCCCCATCTGCATCAAGTGATTCCCACTGACTGTGAAGCATCTGCTTACCCCAATAAATAGCTATTCATACACTCTCACAGGGAGGGAAAATGCCTTGGGGTTCTTCTCTTCCTCATCCATCTGAAAAAAAAAAAAAAAAATGTTGCTGTGAAGACATTCTTTTTGTAAAATGCTATTCATAGAGCGCAGTGAGATTTCAGTGTGTTGAGCTCATGTCAACATGTCTGACGTCCATATGCTGTTTCTGTACACATGGATGTTGTTATACACGGTGGTGTTTATCACCTGCACATTCCACAGATGCTTTCAAGTGGCGTAATCAAGGCAAGTGATTTGTTCGGGGGAAAAATGTGAGATGTTGTTGTTTTTCATCGTTATTAGGGGAAAGGCCTAAACGTGTGTCTTTACACAAATTCTGGTTTTGCCAAAGTGCAACTTTGTTTAATTAAAGTGATGTCTGGACTTAAAAATAGCAATATCCAACAATAAATGTATCATGGAAACAAGTCTCCGTTCCATGGAGCTCCATTGTTGTTCAAATACACATCAAACAACCACATCTTGCACTGGGCGACACATTCCTTCATCACCATGAACACACGCACACACACACACACACACACACACACACACACACCAGAATCAATTGTCAATCTGATTGTCCATACTGAACCGTACACACAACATCTGACTGCATGTCTGTTCACTGAGCGTAAAAAACATGCAGGCTTGTCTCGTATTGAATTTGTTGTCTGACAAGAATACATAACTTTAGAAGCCTTATTCCTCAAACTACCCAGCTGCAACAACGCAGAGATGTTTGATCAAACAGTTTGTGCACTGAGAGGAGGGATGTTCAGTCAGAATTTAGAAAGCCTGTCCTCCCACAAGGTTAGAAAACTTGATTTAAAGTATCCTGCGAGGCCTCTGGTGTTCACCACACTTACAAACAGCTAAGTATCATAAGAATGTCTGTGAATTAGTCCATCAGTGCCATGCTTGACCTGACGTTCAGAGATTTAACGCCTTGTCATTAAGAGTCAACATTTGGAGTGAAATCAACATGCTACAACAAAGCCTATAGTTATATTTAGAGTTATAGTTGTCATACATATGCTGATTCACAGACGTTACATTTCAGCTTCCTCAGCTGCAGTGCAAGCATGTTAAGAGCATTATTAATCTTTCAGTTGCCTGTTAAAGATTCATGCACTAGGAGGGGGTTGAACCTTGTCTCCTTGCTCATCATAGTGACATCACAGTCTAATGCTGAGGCCCTGCTGACTCCAACTCCAGCTGAGTGTGTTTCTGCAACACCATATGGTCAACAGATTGCAGAGGCATTTACACTTTATAGATGTGCCTATTAAGTCCTTACTTATTTGTTATCGTCCCATATGACCACTCCCTATTTTACAGTTTCACTAAAGAAGGAGTTAGAAGCTGCAGTGTGCTTCCATCAGCTCCACAAACTGTGAACGCAACCTGCAAATAATGTCTCCTATTACAGATTATGTTTTGTGTTTGTAGAAAGACTGTGAATACTGATACAAAGAATCTGATTTATGATGTAAAACCATGCAGGGATGAAACAATAAATGAAGTTAATCGATTCACTGCTCAACATTTAATTAATTAGTAACTATTTACACAACTAATTAATCATTGGGTCTTCAATAGGGGGTCCATTACATCAAGGGGTTCCTTGAAATTACTGCAGGGGGACTGCCAAATTACATTCAACTGAGATACCTTCTCAAATATGAATATTTGCTGTTTTTGAGTTTTCCATGATAGTAATCTGAATATTTTATTGGTTTGGACTGTTGGTCAATGTATTTAAACAAGTCAAATTGGACTCTGAGACACTGTGACTGACATATTTCACTCACATTTATGAACCAAATGATCCATTGGTTACTCAAGTAAATACAATGAATGAACCAATAATACAAATAATTGTTATCCGCAGCCTTACGACAAACTGTGAGAAATTCTTATTTCATAAATCTTACTTAAAAAATGCTGCAAATTAAGCCCACGAGTAGTCTGAGGAAGCACCAAGAGGAAGAGCTAAGCACTTGTTATCTGGTCTCATTTGCAGGAGATGTCCTATACTGGTACTGGCTTCTTAAAGGGAGAAGCAGGAGGGCAGAGTCGGAGCCAAATGATAGTTAGTTGTCTCTTCATGTCAGAGTATGCGATCTGACAGAGAGGTCGTTCCCCTTTAATGGCCAATCAGATTTCCAATCACAGAATAGAGTAGGCGGTAATGAGCACCATTAATTTGAGTATTGAATCGAATGTCTGAAGTCTAAAGACTGAAATTAATGATAAATGATGGAGGGAAATTAGTTCACCACGACAGTTATGAATGTGATCAGAAGAAATTGTATTCAAAGGAGAGAAAAAACTTTTCAGTCATGTGCTCAAAAAGTAATTTTCCCTTTCATACAAAATTGCATGTAGTTAAAATGACAACAGCCGACACAAAGTAATGAGTTAAAGCTGTCAGACTAATTTAATGTGGAAAGACCTCAACACTTCCATATCTGTCTCAGTTTAGCAGCCTGTTAGGCAGTAATCCACCTCTCTCCGTGTGAATCGATTGTCGGTCAACACTTTTAAGCATGCTGGCATTAAAATTTAATTAACAGTCGAGCTTCCTTTCACAGTCTGAAATAGATCCTGACTCATGTTGAGGAGAGCTTTAGTAACAGAGGGAAAACCTTTGTCAACATTTCCTCACCACAGAAATAGTCTGCAAGTTTTTGCTTCTTCTAGCAAAAACACATTAGCAGCAATGTGTACAAAAATTATTTTGGGAGGCTTAGAAAAGCTGGTTAGGTGTTTTTTTCTTTTTGCTGAAACATGGGTAGTCGACAACTTTCAGGAGAGTTTAAATGTTTAATTTGATCTCTGCATAGACCTGCAATACCTGGAAAACAGGATTTGTAATTTTATTATGTCTAGTTACATGGTAGTTTGGACAATCTCTTGTATTATGTAATTTAGTGGCTATGTAAAAATGATCTGTCCATTAAAGGGGAACGATTTACACATGGGGAAAATGTATATGTGAAGAAAGACTTCTGTGGCTCCAGAGGGAGCGACATGAAGTCTGATGAGTGTGTCTGATGAATGTTGCTGTACTGTAAGTGAAGAAAAAAAAGGTTTCATGGTGCCTAAAGAACAATAAAAAAATATCCATTATCAAACTGTCCATCATGAGTTCAATAATATAACAGTGGAATATGAGGTTTTAAGAAAAGCTTTTAAATAATTACCATTCGTTTTTAGTTATTAATGGCAGCGGTCAAAGGAAAATCTTAATAATGCAAATGAAACATTTGTTTCCAGTAATTCTCACAGTCCTACTTGACAGTGTTTTTTTTTTTTGTAAGTAGTGTAAGAAATTCCATAATTATATCAGTGTAATTGCAGCAATGCTCTGTTGCTTTGACAATTTCTTAAAGATAGTTTGATAGAAGTTTGGTCTCTCTGTTTAGAGATGGACAGGCTGGTCTGGTACACGCTAGCTTGCCGCTATGTTGTGAGTACTTACTGGATTTATCTACTCACTGATAACCCTCCATTCAGGAATGGCTTGTTTAGATGTGTAAGCTTCATTGTGTTGACGGCACATCTGGAGAGCTGATGCTGAGGCTTAGATTAAGCTGGTTGTTGTTGGTCAGTAAATGCCTCTAAACTATAGACTGCCTGCCATGTTTTCTGTTTTTTCCTGGTGTGAAGAAGTGTGGGTGTGGAAGCTTTTGAGTTGTTTGAAGGCACATTTGACGCAGCTGTGCTGTTGTAATGAGTAGTATAACTACAAGGTGGACCAACCAGCCAAATTAGCATCAGTTAGCTGCTGTTAGCTGTTTTTAAATTAATACGATGGAAAGCAAAGAGACACACTGTCACAAAAGAGCTATATCACTGTTGTTGCACTTCTCTCTGGTCTAACACTGCAAGATGTCAATGAAGGTCTTAGGTTCATTGGTGCCATATTACACTCCCATCTGTCCCCGCAAACTCTGAGTGTTGGAATTTGAATTTATCTGTTTGTCTCCCTCTTTGCCTCCTCTGTTGTCCTCTTTCGTTTGCCCTTTTGTCTCTCACACAGGCTGATGAACAGCTTGTTGGCACTGTCCTGGCTGCCTCCAAGGCAGAGGACTTTGGCACTTCTGGTCAGACAACTGACAGAAATAATCCTCTTTGCTCAGACAAAGCTTATATGCTGGTCTTCATTTGTTCATTTAGTTGCTTGTAATTTGTGTGCGATCAGATCCCGAATTGATTTTGACAGAAACCACAGTATATTTTCTAAACTGCGCAGATTGATGGGGGGTAATTAGATGTGAAAGATCTGACCATCCCTGTATACGTATACGTGTTACATCAGGGGGCTAAACCACCATGTGTTCATATCTATCACATCTCTGTTGAGATTGTGGACAAAGTCAGAGTGATAATGCATTCCTGTGCTGTGCTCTGGCTTTTATCGCACAGATTGTGCCAAGTGACTGTAATTAATAGCCAGAACAAGTTGGCATATTTATTACCCATCAGCTGCGTGGGGGACTGTATCCCCGTCACAGGGATAAAGTGTTTACTGCTGCTGTGTTTCGACATGTTTGGACATTTAAAGAAAAGTGCATCAATTTTATCTCTCATTTCAACAAAAGGAGGCAGAAAATGGAGGTGTAGCTTCCAAGCCCGAGAAGAAAAAGTAGCTCATTTCAACTGAACCTCTAAATTTACAGCTTTGTCTTGTGTGTGCGTGTGTAGCCTTGCAACGGTTAGCCCTTTCAGAAGCATTTGGTGTTTTTCTAAAAGCCGACATAAAGAGGACAATTAATGCCTGCTTGTTGTTCCAAGCACTACATTTGTGCTTTTTGTTGGATGCAAGTGTTTTTTTTTGTGTGGTTTGTCAAAGAGGAGATGCAACATAGATATCCAGAGCAGCTCTAGGCTGTTTCTGCTTTTTATGTTTTTGAAGCAAACACTCATCTAGAGCTGAAGAGTGCATGAGGGAATACTGATGATAGTTTGAATTGCATTTCCTCCCTTATGCTGTTTTTTTCCAGTTAATTTTTTAACGACTGGGAATTCAGAAAGCGTACTGATTCTGCCAATTCACTGTTATAATCTGATCTGCACTCCTTATCTATCACCAACAGCCTGTGCTGTGCAAATGCGTGAGCATGCAACTGTTTACGCTCTTATGAGCACACTTTTTCATGGAGGCGGCTGAAAACGCCGAAAAACATTTTTAATGGTACCATTTCGTTTACATGCTTCAGCGCAGACATAATGCTCATGAGATGCACCATGCAGTGGCTCTAACGCTCCCACAAACAAGCCATGATAGCTCATAGACAGATGGATTCGCTCCGGAGGGGCCTATTCCGCTGAAGCTTGGCTGTAATTTTCCTCTCCAAATGGTAAATGGATGGCATTTATATAGAGCCGTTATCCCAGAAGCCCTTCATGTTGCCTCACGTTCACCCACGACATGCTGTTGAGCGCCAACCCCACAATCATAATCTGACTGGCTCTTCCACCTTACCTGCTGTTGGCCTACATACAAACAAACAGTGTAATAGGTTAAAAAAAGGAGCATCTTTCTCCGGAAAGTCCCCCATCACTGATTCTCTCCTCTATTCCTGTCTGTCTCCGTCATGGTCATCCAGTACCCCACCTTCTCCTCCCCCTCTTCCTGCTTTTGTTTGCCCAGAGTTCCCCTCTGTCTTGCACATCTGTGTCATTCTCCAGTCTCCTCTTCCTCTCCCTCCTCCTTGACCCCTATAGATGCCCCCCCCCGCACATGGAAGACTCCACTTTGATAGAAACAGCCTGGGTACTTCCACTGAGGCCTGAGAGAAGGGAAAGTTCTCCTGGGTTTCTCTTGTGCAGTCATCTTCGTTGTGGTTTAATAGTATCTCTCAGAGAGCAGTTTTAAATTGAAAGAGAATAAACCATAAAAATGAAATATGTTGCCTGTAGTGCAGTATTCGCCCTCCAGATTTACCTCTTTTGTACTTTCCCAACTTTGGAATGGATTTTTTGCTCACTTGCTCACTCACCTTCACAGAGTTTCTGAATTAATTTGTGTTCGCCTCACCTGGCACTTGGGCTGTTTGGTGAATAATAATAATAATAATCACCCAGCAGTAAATCACTGTGGCCTTTCCTCACTGTGAATCCCACAGGCTTGTTTTTCATCAAGAAGTCATTTTTGTATGTGAGTAAAAATGTCTTTGAAAGCAAGATGAGGGACATTTTAAAAGTCTTATTGTGTGTCTGGCAGATCTGTCTCTCCTGTGGCTGTGGGCATTCTCAGAAATGTGATAAACATCTAAAGCTTTTCATCAAGGCTGATGTTTCAGAAATAGCAGGCAGCTGGTAACCATGGATGACTGAGGAGAAATTAAGATTTAAATGTCTTGCCGTCCTCTCAGTCGATAACAGATGACACATCTAGATTTTAAACTACGTTCCTAATCAGTAAACTTAAATTAAATATTTTAAAAAACTATATATACCTTGGATATTAGAGCTAGCCAGACAGATAGCCTTTAAAGATTGCAGTGCTGTAAAAATAAATCAAACAAACACTCAGAGCGTGGTGGAGCTTTACTGTTTGGATTCTCATCAGCGGTGTTTCACTCCAAATAAATGCTGTTGTTAGCTAAATAAACATAACGAGATCATAATACGTCTGTTAATATATTAATATGTATAGCTAGCCCCCAAGAGGCTACTGAAGAGTGTCTAAAAAAAGATATTCTTGTTGATGATGCTTATCTCTCACCAAAAGCAATGTCTTAGAGGCACAAAATAACTCACAATCCTCACAATCAGGGGTATTTTTCTTGCACCTAAAAAAAAAAAAAATGGTGAAAACTGCCCCTTTAATATCAGCCGGGCCAGGATCGATCTTCAGTATGAACGTTGCTCCTTGAAGACCACAGCTACAGAGAAAAAAAAAAACAAATTCACTCTCATAAGTTTGTATTAGTCAGTGCCACTGAAGAATTTTGTTACCCAAGATAACTTATATGCTGCCTCAGAGGCTTTTCAACCTCGAGAAGAAAATGAATTTTGGGGGATGTTGATGGAACATTGCAATTTTTGGATAACAATAGAAAAAACAGAAGCTATTGAATAGTGACATTAAATTTAATCAACTGTTTTGGTACAAAGACATTAGCACTTCCAAAACTTTTATATGGACGGATACTAATAAGTATAAATGAGTTTGTGCAGGGACCATAAATACAATATCTATCTACTCTAATAGAAACACAGATCAATTTCTCAGATTGAGCAAAAGTTTGCACTGAAGTCAACGCAAGGTTTAGTTTTATTTGCTGATGTACAGAGAAATACAGTTTATCACAGCTCAAAGAATCTTGTCAGTATCATTATTCTACAGTTTTCTTTCTCCTTTTTTCGTCTCAGCAGAGATGCGCTCTCATTAACTAGCAACAACTCCCGGTGACGCTCTGTGACCTCGTGTGACCAGGCAGGTCAGTGTTTCTATCACAACAACATCCTCTCCTTGTTATGCTGTCAGAAGACGACACCACGGTGGCCTCTTACGGTAGCCCTCCGCTACAAGGTCATTCATTTTCCTGCCAGAGAGCTCTGCTGACAACAGGAATGACTGACAGTCTGTCGCTGTCTGTCAGAGAGCTGCAAGGTCACACTGCTGAGGAGCTTGAGAGATCGGTGTCTTTCTCTTTAATCTCTGTCCAGCTTTAATTTTAAAGCTGCTACGTGTCTTATTTCAACATTAATTAAATATTAACACTTTGATACATCAGCATCATAGATAAATAAGATTAGAGCAGAAAGGACAGGCAGTATTTGAGGTCATATTGCTTCAGAACACAGAACTGATGGAAAATTCCTGCCTACATGTTGGCATCCTTTTCAGCCAAAGAAAAAATAAACTGCATCAAGGAGGAGGAGGGGAGATAAGTAGCAACATCCTCTGGGCAGGAAGAATCTGGGAAACACTTGAGATAACATGCATCTGAGATGACCAATCATCTGAGGTTGTTCGTTACGTTTCGTTTGATTAAACAAACATCATATGAAGATCTCACAGCTAATTTAATAAGAACATATAGACGGATTCATGTGTGTGCTTGTCTCCACGTCGCACTCTTCAGCACCTGACATTCACTTTCTCTTTGCTTCTGTCCGTTCTAGTTAAAAGGCTTTCTATTCATCTGTAGGGGAGTGAACACACGGTATATTTCTTAAAAGCAAGCTTCCCTTTAGCGATCTGCTTCAGTGACCTCAGTCAGATAACCTCAGTCATTGTTGCAGGAGCTGTGAATTCCCCTGGATCTGAGGTGAAAGAATAACAAAGGAGGAGAAAGGAGTAACTTTATCTATAAAGGATAAAAGTAGACATTTAAAATTTCTGATCATCCTGCTATACTCCTTCATTTTTTCCTATATGACAAAAAAAAAAAAAAAACACTATTTCAGGTTGCTACAGCCTCTTTAATATTGTCAAATCTCTGTCTATTTGATTATGATTCCTGCAATACATCTCTCTCTCAGTGCCTCACAGACAGCTTATTTGGCCTCTCCTCTAAAAAAAGGTGCCAATTTTATTCCTTTGCGTCTTCCTGACCTGTTTAGATCATCATCATCTGCAATGCAAACAAAGCAAACAGCATCCTTCAGAGGCTTCTGTTCTCATTGATCTAGCTTGCTTTTTTCTGCCGATGGTGAGCACGGCGGTGGGTGGTTTGAAAGCCACAATCTTCAAAGTATCTCCAAAGAGCAGAGAGGGAGTTCAAGGTTTTATTCATGAATGCTGTGATGTTTGCCAACGAAAATTAGCTTCAGATTTTGGCTTTTTACATTGTATATTATATCACCTTGATTATCAGGCTCTGCAGTGTGAGCTTATCTAAGTATGCTGTAAACTAATCTGCCAACAGTGTGTTTGCTGACTCTTCCTCGTCCTTCTTACAGTACTTATATTAAAGGTCTAGTATGTAACATTCAGGGGGCTCCATTTACAGAATAAGACAGAAAGATGACAGAACTATGTTTTGTATGTGTATAATCACCTGAAAATGGTAGTGATTATGTTATATGTATATGTATGTCTTACTTTAGAGTGAAATTTATATCTACAGACACTGCAGGTCCTCTCCACAGATCGGTGCAACCTCATCACCAGTTGCTGCTCCTAAATCCTACACACTGGTCCTTTAAAACACGTGCCTCAGGGCTCTGTGTTAGGGCCATTACAATTTTCACATTTGTACAATATTTTAGCAATTTTGTTTATAAATCTTAACTGGATATTTTCTGTACTCCTTTGTAGTTACATGGGGTGTTGGGTGATACGTTAAAACATTTTGAACCAGCCACCATCAGCCCCACAACTGGTGATTGCTGATATATTCACACAGGTGTGTGTGTGACCTGATTGCTGTAGCTTTAATGAACAAAGTAAACTGTAAAAAATGTCAAGAAAAGAAATATTCGTCCACTTATTTTCCCACCTAAACATACACCTTGTGATTTCAAGTTTCCTCCCTTTCACTGAACTGAGATTAGCAGAATTGCCTGTCAATTCATTGGAAAACACATTTCATTCAGACTCAGAAGAAACAAAAGAAAACTCTGAACTGCTGAACAATTGTTGCTGAACAGCGGCTCTCACTTGTCAAGCTATCAAGATAACTGATTTGTCCTATCATCCAAAAGTTGTTTTCCCCTGGTTAAATAATGAGAAACTAGAGTTCAGCGTACATTTGTCTCTCGCTTCCTCCTCTCTACCTGGAGAAACCTCCTCTGATTTTCAATCACTTTGGTCTGTCTGTCAGGCGTAGAAACAGTAGAAGACAGATGGTGCAGCAGGAAGAGGAAGAAACAAAAGGACACCTGAATTATTTCCCTTTTTAATTTCATAGATTAGATTTTAGGCACGTTATTGCCGTTGGCATAGATACTGAGTCAGATAAGAGCTTCTTCATGTCCTGTTTGGCACACATTGTTCCATCTTTCCATGTGTTTAAACCAACAAACAATTTTGTGGTGTCATAAAATCAAAACTACAATATGCATAAAAAGCGCAGCTAAATTAAATTTGACTATTATTATGAACCTCCCTCTGCACCAGTGACCATAAATCATTGTGCTCTTGACCTGATGGTGAATGCGTGGCAGACCTGAAATGAGGAATAGGTTGTTAAACAAGCCCTTCCACTTGTGACTGCACTTTAAAACAGTTTGGACTGTGCTAGCAATCCATCTACTGTACTTTCTTTCATCTTCCATTTTCCTCTCATCTATATTTATCTTGCCAACCTAACAAGGCAGTGGATGACAGCGTGACAGTCTGCCAACAGAGCTGATACTCAACTGGCACGCTCTCTGCTAAATACACTTTGATTTAATTCTCTCCTAGTTTAAAATAGCTCTGCCTGACCTGCATAATTCACAAGTTTAATGCCGATATAATGTACTGCAAACACTACATTTCAGTTAAATCAAATTCAGCGAGTGATGCTTATAGCCACAAGCATCCTGCTCAAGTGGAAGTTGTTGTTGATATGGAGGCTTGAAAGGAAATTAATAATTACAGCCTCTCGGCGTCTTGCTTTTTTAAAACCCTGCATGCAAAGAATCTAATGAGTATCCTGCAATATGGGGAATTCCTTCCTTTACATCAAGGAACAGACTTTATAATGTCACTTTTATTACCTCTGTGTTTTTCACTTGTCTTTTCAAGAGCTGCTTATTGCTCTATAAATGTCAGTTTTAGAGCATTTTCAAATGAAAACATCCCTTTGACAAGACGAGAGCCATGTACTGTTTTCAAAGCAAGGAGCTCATCGAATAAGCTATTTAAGTGTTCATTTGTCTGCGCTATGACTATGATGTTTAAAAAAACTGAAATCTTTTTCCTTTTTTATCTAATTGTGATTATATCATGAAGAGCTGGGTGTGATCCATGAGTAGCGTGGAGGCAAGGAAAAAGAGGCTTCATTAGCATGGCTGTTGGTGAACAGTCGTTTCTCAGCAACAGCAGTCGCAGCTTTGTGAACCTCAGAGAAGAGAAATCTGATGGCCTGACAAATGGCAGGACAGTACGTGAGCGGCTGGATGAATGAACACACGTTAAAAACCTTCCGCTCATGTGCAACTAATGAAAGATTTAACGATTCAGTTGTCCATATAGCACATAATGAGAGGTTTCGAATGAATCAATTAATGTCAAACTGATTGCTTTTTAAATGTTTAATTTACATTTTCTATGGTGGGAAAATGCCACATGAATAACACAGGCTATCAGTCATTTGTCTTCCACAGCTCAGCTCATGCAATTTAAAAAACAGCTTTACTGCAAATGGACACTCATGGTTTCAGCAAATTGAAAAGGCATTGCTACAATCTGCAACTCGCAGCCTATAAGTCAGCTACAGATAAACTGTATTGCTGCTATTCATCCTCTGTGTGAGGCCTGGGAGGTGATGCTGCTGGAAGGCTCTTACTGGAAAATTGCTGGTGATGGTCCCCGCTGTTCTGCTACACTTAAGGCTGAAGAGGTCCGTACTTTTCTAGACAATAAAAACAGCAATACAGATATACATGCGGTGTGCAAGCTTAAATTAATATTTTTATATGAACAATAACTTAAAGGGGCAATTTGTAATTCCTGGCTGCATGCTCCAAAAAAATAGGGGGCCGCATTTCTCCTCCTCCCCACCCACAATATGATAACAGTATTCAAGGTTGTTTACAGTTTGATCCTTGCTGTGAGCCCACAGTAAACACTTGTAATGCCAAGTGATTACAGGTTTGGAAACTGCTGGGAATCCAGTTACTAATGTTACAGCGGTATGAACCTAAAATAAAAACATTTTTTGTGTTTTCATTGCATTAAATGGATCAAATGGATGTCGAAATAACTCCATCATGACGACAGTTTGATGCCCTTGTAGACAGACGGAGAACTGAAAGTGAAGACAAAGCCATTTTTTGGTTCCAAAAGCCCAGATCAGGGCAGAATCTGATGGGACTTTAAGTGTTTTTTCCTCCCCCGGGCTGCTGACCTCAACCTCAAGAAGGCCTCAACAGCTGTTTGCTGGCTAATAGTAGCTCTGTCCCTTCGTTTGGTTCTGCATTAGAGAGGCTACAGTGACTCCCTATCACCTCAAGAGGCAGAAGTGGTATTACAAGAAAGTAAAGCAGAAGCTATCTGGATAGCAGGCAGATTTCATTAAACCTCAGCAACACAATACATAGATGTATTTGACATAAAGTCATAATTCACCCCTTGAAATGACTATCTGTAAGCTGATGTAAATTACCTGCCTAGCAGACAGGAGTATTTAGCTGCTAAGTAGCATGATATGTTTTCTTAGGTTTTGGAGAACACTTAACAGATTAGCATTTTGAAAAATGCTTTATTCACTTTCTTGCTGAGAGTTAAAATAGAAATATTGATACCAATCTCATATCTGTCAGTAAAATATGAAGCTACAGCCAAGCAGTAAATTAACTTTGCTTAGTTAGCACAAAAACTGGAAACAGGGGAAAACAGCTGGACGGATCTGACAAAAAATCTGCCAACTAGCACCTCCAAAGCTCACTAATTAACACACACTTATATCTTGTTTGGTTAATGTGGAAAAGAAAAACTAAATAGTAACAAACACATTGTGGTTTTGCGGGGTTTTTAGGCTGAACCATTTCTTGGCTTGGAGCAGTGGCTCCCTGGAGCGCTGTTGCCAATCTACAGACTAACAGACTTGCTGTTATAGTAGGTACATTTTATTACCTTTGGACAGAGCTAGATTAGCTGTTTCCCCCTTCAGTTAAGATAACTGAATGCTGGCTCCAACCTCATATTTAACTTACAGATATGAGAGAAGTTATCACTCTTCTCATCTGACTCTTGGCAATAAGCGAGCAAGCCTATTTTACAAAGTGTCAAGTCATTCCCAAATAACTCTGAATGCTGATGTTGCTCCGTATCTCTTGGGGGCATTTGCAACAACACATTTACAAGGTGATAATATTAGTGCTGTGTTTTCAGCTTGTTTCACAAAGTAGAAAAATCAGTAAACCCTGACATCCCTCTGATAATTTATCTGCTATCTAAATCCAGAGTGATATTGATTTGGCAGACTGTCAGACGCCAAGATCAGAGATGCACCACGCTGCCATAATTCACACTCTGACTCAAACAAATCTCATCAACATCCACACTCACTCACTGCTGATGCCAAATCTGCCTCCGTTCATAAAGCTGGCAGAGTAGATTTAGGTTCAAACGTCCCCCTGATGTTGTGCAGAGCTCATGCTGAAGGGGCTCCTGCTGCTAGATTGCTGTTACAGGTTGTTTTCATCAGCTCCTCCATCCTGCTTATATCTATTAATAACTAAGCTAAGAAAAAGTTGGTATCAAGTGTCTTTGGAGGGATTTACGTATTTGTCAACTCTGAGAATCAAGGGAGAACAGTGTGATTTTGTGCTTTTTTTTTTTTTTTAAATACCTTTAAGTGTTAACAAGCTTGTTTGAGCAGTGTCAAAGAAGCAGAATCCACTGTCATCTGAGGCACTCAGCAGATTCAGAGTCAAATCAGCCATCAGCACTCCAATCAACACTCATGTCAGTACAAAATGTGTGGCTGGATTTTATTCTTCGACTGCGAAGAGTGTTCAGTAACCAGCACCGATAAAAATCTTCAAAAGACGAAAGACTCCATATCGCTCACAAACATCCAAACCATGGAAATAATGCAAAATGCCCTGTTTAGAACCAGCACTTGGTTTGTCCATTTTGGGCTAATGTAGATACATGACGGACTTCGTAGAAGATTCGTGTGTTCCACTTAACATGGAAACCCAAAGGTTTTCCATTAAGATGAATTAATTCCATTAAATATTCTCTCTATAGATATAAAAGTCATTATTTTTTTCTAATTATTTTTAGTTGATTATGAATTAATGAAATGGTTATAAATATTATGTTCTATTTCAGCCATATTCTGTAAATAGAGTCCACTAAATGTCACACAATGGACTTTTAAGTGGTTTGTTATCCAAGAGTGCAGATGGGATATTTGGTCTTGCTGATTGCTGCCACACAGGAGCTTGTGTGCTCAAGATGTATTTATGTTGGATGTTATACACGAGATGTTATTCTTGGACTTATTGTCGGGAGGAATGAAATGCAAAGGGAGACCTGTGGGAACCAGAGGGCTGAGAGCCAAATTTGGAAGTCAAAGATGAGAACTGCCATTTTTAAAGTGCTCTGTAATTTAGTATTTGGCCTGATTTATTGACTAGTAAAGACAGAAGTCATATTTTCTTTGTGCCTTGACTACTCAGAGTATCTAATAAATCTGGAGAAGTGATTTTCTGTCTTTAAAATTCTCTAATTCCCTTTTGAAGAGAAGGCAGGAAGTGGATTTAATGTCTTTGGATAAAAATATAGATGACTGTATGGATTTGACTGTGACTTCTTGCTAGCTTGGGGATGCTCAGGCGGTGCCCTGAGCTGTCTCTTGATCCCCTTGATCCCGTCTAATACAGCAGGCAGAAGGAGACAGTTTAGTTCTGAAACAGCTTGTCAGAGACGTGCCTGTCATCTTTTAAAGACTGGAATAGAAAAGCTTTTATGAGCTCCCTTGTTTGTTGAAACCCACCACTGGGAGGAATTTTGTACATTCTTGCTCTTATTATGCTTTTGCTAAACTGTTGAAAGTAACGAGTTCAGCTGAATTTTTAAAGGTTTTCTGAGAAACCCAAATCACAAACTGGAGTAGAAGTAAATGAGACAGGTGGAGGGAAAGATGGGGCAAGAGGGAAGATTTTTCCATTAAAGTTTTAAGATAACCCATCCATATCTTTGATTTGAGGACTTCACTTTCAGGCCATTATTCTCTGCTGCTCCAGACTTTATCTCATTGAAAAGAAACGTGCTTCTAACACCTTTTTCAGGGGACCTTTTTCTAATTAGGAATATTTTTCTTTCCCTTGGAAACTAGTCTGACCGGAACTTTACATAACGAGGATTCCTGAAAGGAGGTCATAATATTTTTTATTCAGCTCATCTGCGACCTGTCTGAAAGTTTGGGCTTTGCAATAAAATACCTCATTTGTTCAGAGCTTGGCCTGAAGAGAGGTTGACACAGTTATAACTTAAGCACATGAATATTTAATCAGGATTTTCAAACCTCTACATTTCATACCAGAACCATAACTTTGTGTAAAATCTGATTGATGGAGTTTTCAATATTAATAGTGATACTTTTGAATTTAAGGAAATACTAGCAAGCTTCTGACATTTTTGGCCCATTTTCCAGTTTTTATTCCAAGCAAGCTGTGGCTTTGTATTTGGTGCACAAGATTAAGTGTAGTATCAATCTTCTCATCTGACTCTTGACAAGAAAGCACATTTCACAAAATGTCTGTAAACTCAAAGATCCTCCTTTCATTAATTTTTTTTAGTCTTGTCAAAACTTCTACTTCTTCTAATTATAATATTTAAGACATAACTTAACCTCGTCACATCACAAACACTCCACCTCAAAACATCCTCACATGCTCAAACAGGGAAGTCTCTATATTTAGCGCTCTAACTCGGTAACAGTCTTTGTCCTGCGGGGCGTCTTTGAAACTGATTCTTTGCTTTGTGAGCGTGGCACTTCAAAGAGAGATACACCTTCCTGTGCAGCAACACGTTATTCTTTGGTCATTCGTAACACACACACACACACACAAAAAGAGCTGCCGTGTGTGTGCAAGTTTTGTCGTCGTTCCCTTCTCTGCCTCTGTTACAGAAAATTGAAAACACAGTTTATGTCACAAATAACGGATTGATTTAGTCATGGCAATGGTCACACAAACGGATTATACATATGATTACATAACTGAGATTATCTTGCTTACCTCCAACCAATCAAATCAACATTCAGTGATGTGTGAACACACGCTCCTCTGTCTGTAGTTCTTACACACAAAGAGATAACTTCAGGATCCAACAAATGATGGGTTGTGCTCAGCATCTTCAACAGTGGGCGCCAACCTTTTCCAAACAAACATCACTTTACATGTGCAAATATAAGCACTACTAGTCTACCTAGACAGCTGTGCTTTCAACTAAACGCTAATGTCAACATGCCGATGTTTGGCAAGCTTAGCATTGTTCACAGCGAGCAAATACGTGCAGGTAATTGCTGAGGCTGTACTTCCAAAATTGGTTGTCAGAAAATGAAAAACGCGTCAGTGGAATACAATAATTCCCCTGCTTGCAAGGCATTTGGAGAAATGGTCACAGTGGGAACTTTTGCATGCTAACTTTTGCTAATTAGAACTAAACATACACTGATGGAAATGTCATTAATTTTGCAGACATTTGGTCAAATTGAGTATTGTGTAATTATGGCACTGATGAAAAGTCAGGGGATTGCTAAAGTGACTGCAGTTCACCCTGAGGGATGAGATGTTTGTGTCACATTTCTATGACAGTCTATCTGATAGCTTACACCTTGCCAAGCCATGTGCATGTAGAGTACGGACATGGGCCACAAGTCCATCATAAACAGCATGTTTACGTGTTTGTTTGTATATCAGAAAATATAAAGTAAGACACAAATGTTTTCTAACTGAATATATATAATCGTTGAAACCCAGTGGTTTAGCTGTCAGTCCACTCTCACTGACATCCTTTTTTCTTTCTTTACAGTCAATGCCTGGATGATGAGAGGGTTGTCAGGTAAGCAGATCCATCCATCCATCCATCCATCCATCCATCCATCCATCCATCCATCCATCCATCCATCCATCCATCCATCACATATAATAAGAAACTATCAGTTACTGGGAAAGAAGGAGAGTCATTGTGGCAGAAAAACTACAGGGTACAACAAGGAAAAAAGGTTGTGGTATATATTGAAACTGACATTTCACTGTTCCAAGAACATAGTGGCTAAAAATGAACCTCTTGATGGACAAAATAAAAAAACAAAAGTAACAGCTCTATGACAGAACATAATGAGAAAAATACCAGAAAACGCAGGAAGTATTCAGCTCAGAAATAATACAAGAGTCAAACAACCACGAACATCCATCTTTGTCATGTTTCATTTGCGTTACTATATCAGAAATAGCACACACAGAGCAGGGAACATGACCGATAAATGCTCTGTACTCTTCTTCTTTGTGTCCTCTCAGCCACTGACAGTTTAAACACAGAGCCCACTCCTCCCCGGCCGAGGAAACCCTGCAATGAATCCTGGCTACAGTGGGAGATGGAGGTCTGCGGAGAGGAGTTCAAGCGGGACATGAGTCACATCAATCCACAGTACTGGTGCAATCTCACATACTTCATCAGGTACGAGCATATGTGGTGATTCATCACCATAAACTGAATCTAATGTGTAGGAATAGGCCTAGTGGAATGGGACCATGTTGTTTTACATTCTTTAAAAGGTCAACATTATGTATGTGATAAAAGGAGAATAAAACGTTTGTCTGGAAGTGATGGACAATGAGAAATATATTGTCAAATAATGGACTGTGATAGCTCATTTGGCGAGTGTTTTATATTTAAAAGAAAACGTTGAGCAATTAGTGAAGGACCGATTGAAGTGTTAAACAAAATATATATCTGAAAACCTCTGTTGAAAGGGACAGTCCCTAACAGCTTGTCATCTATGTAAAAATAAAACCTGTGCAACACCTGTCAGGCTTTATGTTGCACCACTCAACAAATCTATTGAAAAGTGACGAAAAAACTGCTTTGATACTGAAGTTAAAACTATTTAAAACCGAGTGTTTGTTTACATTTCTTAGTCTTTCATTAGTGGGTCGATGACAACGGTTGGTATTTGTTCAGAACATAAGATCTTCATATTACGTCCCGACTGCGTCCTGCATAGGTATGCATTTGCATTTTGCATCACATGTTCATTTAGACACGAACCCACACACACACAGAATCGGCTCAGATGTAATTGGGTTTTATCAATGCCTAACCTGATTTTGTATATCTGGGAAACGGATTATCAGTAGCAACATTCACACACCTCTTTCTTTATGCTCCTGAGTAGATTTCACAGCATGGAAATAACTGTACTGTACCTGTTGGCTTGTTCCTTAAAATAAGTTCTGGTGTTCTTCACTATAAAATGGTTTCTTTATTATTCAGACTTTAAAATTGGCCTGCGACGGAGTATCTGAGCAAAGACTCCCTTTTGAGAGGGAGCTCATAAATTTTGCCTCTAGACCCAAAATGAAGTGTTGATGTTGAGAACAGCAGAGAATCTCCTCCACACACAGGATGTGACAAGATTTTTTCACCTGGTGCAGCTTTGATTTGACAATGATTAAATGCTATCAGGAAACTACGCTGACCTTTATGTCACCTTACTAAAGAGCAAACTGGTCGTCTTGTCGAACCAGAAGAAAGCAATAAAACTATGAAAGACATCTGAATGTTTTTTAGGTTCTTATCTTTATCAGTCCTCTTTTCTCAAGTAATGCTGTCTCCATGTCTGAGTGCTCTATATTTGTATATTGTCAATCCCACATGGCACTTAGATTGATAGAAAGGCTGTATCCATCTTAGCCTCCCGCAGCTGGTTGGATGTCTGTGGGTGGGAGAACAGTTGGAGGTTTGCTTTCCAAAATGAGAGCTGTTTTCAAGAAGCATCTGAGCCCCGACCACCCATCTGTATCAGTCTTCATCCAGATTTTAACCTCATTCCTTCCACTCACCTTTGGCCTCTCAGGTTTTTTTTTCCTTTAACTGCAGAGCAAGAAGAGGAAGGAGGGAGCCATAAGACTGCTTTCTTGCACAATAAAATGCACATGGGAGATTCAAATCAATGTCAGAATAATGATAGTCACAGATTTGTGGGGGAAAAAAATCAGTGATTCTTAGAACCACCAGCTTCATCCATCAGGTCTCTTAGTTTTTCACCATTATGCATTTCCAAGAAAATCTGTCACAGCTTCGTGCTGTTTTCCTGGAACAAAGTTATAAAAACAAGTACAGTTTCACACATTTACACAAGGATTTATTTCAGTGATTATCAGTTTGGGGTATTGTGAAAATGTGAGATAAAATTAAGCCTTGGGGAATTAACCACATCAAGTAAGTGTGTCAACCAAACAAGAAGTCCATGAAGTCACATGGTTGAATTTTGGTGTTATGGTCAGGGTAAACATCTGGCAGGCCATCTATTGGTCTATTAGCCGCCAGCTGTGGGGACAGGTCTTTGTTTTGCAAGTCACAATTAGGATTTGAGTCTTGACACTGATGCACAGAATATCAGTGTATATCATGAAGGGTTTGTAAAATTGTGTTTAATTTAGCAAGCAAAACAAAGGCCAAAGCTAACAAAGTTAAAGCTGCTATAGTCAATATCCTTATATTGACAAAGCCAAGCTCAGCTTCATACACTTGTGACATTGTTTCCAGGTCGAGTAAGCAGCAGTTTTTTTTTTTTTTAGTGAAATAGACTCAAGTCCACTGTACACTACCTGCCCAGCTCCAAAGCTAGCTGGTGAACACAGGGGTAGATTTAGCAGCTAAAAAGCCTAATATTTCCAACAGGAGTTGTAGACCAAAAATGAACACTAAAGCTAAAATTAATTTCCTTATCAACTGTTAATATAAACTGTTATCTATCAGAGTGGTGTTCAAAGCTTGTTTCCACTGCCCCCCAGTGGCCCAAAAACAGTTTAGTGCCGTTTAAAAATAAAACATGAAATGTAAGTGGGAATTTTTAACTCTCAGAGTTAGTTATCATACTATCTCATACATCTCCTCTCTCTTAATACAATATACAGACAGCTAAAGTAAATCATTCATTCAGAAGCTAAGCGTGTTTCTTCCAGTGTGGGTTTATAGAAGGGTATCGAGTCTTTACTTTATAGAGCTTGAATCCAAATAATGTGACGTTTGTGTTAAAGTTAAAATCGTGTCTGAAGTCATTAAATTCATGACAGGATTATTGGAGTTGAAGTCATGTGACTGAAGTCAAGAGGCTGCACTAAGCACTGTAACCATGTGGGATGTGATGGATTTCACAATGAAAATTCGTGATGGAAAATACATTAAATCCTGCTAAAAACGATGGAGAATTCAGATGGTTAAAGGCAGTTTGATTGTGTGTTTCTGAACAGGGATACTATTGTTGTTGAGCACTGTGTGAATCTCATTTTGGGAAGTCGTGTCTTCTTTCTGTTTCCCCCCGCTGGTTTCAAAAGAAACGAGACTGTCCATCACGCCTATAAATAGTTAAGTCTTTTTGGATCCTTTCAAGTGCTGTTTTGGTCTACCTGAAGTGCAGGATGGGTGGTGTAGTGTCCGGGCTCTGTTTTTCACATTTCGTTCTGCTTTAGTAGTAGTGCCTACTTATTTAAAACGGAAGGATATGGAGAGGGTTTTTAAAGAGTTAGACACACCTTTAATCAAAATCTGCTCTGTCACTGATGCCTGATATATTAAGTGTGATTGACACATAAAAGAGTGTAGAACAAAGACTGTCTCACAGCCTGAATGTAGTGGGAGGCACAGCATGACTTGCCTTTCCAGGAACTCTGCCTGCATGAGGCAACATTTTTGAAACAAATGATTCCTTTGGGTGTTTTGTGTACCGCGCTTTATTCACACGACTGTGGAGGACACAGAGACTTACTCAGCAGCACTTTAACATGGAGCCTGGAAGAAGGTGATAAGAAGGCAAATTGGGAGAGGAAGGGAAAGAGCGAAGGCACAAGAGGAACCAGAGAGTGGTGAGAAAGACGTGGCTTGGAGAGCGAGGGGCCTCATGTTTAAACAAGCAGTGACCCCTGCAAAGCTTCCTCTATTTGACAAATGAGCCGTGCCTCTATGCAGTGATAGCTGCTGGCCAAACACTCAGTGAGCATGATTGTTATTGTTCAAAATGAGTTGGTACAAGCTTGTTCGTACACACAATAAAAGGTATAGAGAGACCACCAAGAGACTGTGTGTGTGTTTGTGTCTGTACGTGCATTTACACACTTCAGTCATTTACCTTTAATAACATATTGATTTTCTGCCCTGAGCAGTTTACAGCTCCAGGAGCTTAATGTTTAGCTCTGGAGCAGGGGATGCTGGTCTATCTGGACCTTTTAATATTAACTGTAAGGAATTATAATCATTCCTTGTATGGACCAGATGCTGCTCTAAAGTCATTAGACCTTTTTTTTCTACTGCCACTAAGACAACTAATTGGCCATTTAGAGAGCAAGTTCCATTTTAAGTGGGTTATGTGCTTCCACACGACTGGCAGAGACTATTATTATCAACTGTAAGCCAGCCATGGAGGAAGAAGATGGATAAAGATGACCATGGTAAAATCACTTGAAGACTACAAAGAGCTGAAATTGTTGAAATATTGTTATAGAATTATGTGCTGCTGATTCAAAAGATTACAAAACATAAGTAACATTCGTGACAAGAGGGAAGCAGTTCATGGTGTGCTCAGATAAAAAATGAAACAGGACAGTTTATCTTTATTTGCCCACAAACAACAGTGTACCCGCTGTACAAAAGCTGTGAGCCAGCTTCCAGCTTTGCTTCCAGCAAAAACACTTTGTGTTTGTGTTTAGCTCAGCCTCTGACTGATCTCAGAAATCAGACAGACAGAAATCACCAGGTTTTCACTAGTTTTTGCATGCGGCAAAAGTGGAAAGAATATTAATAAAAGCAAAATGAGACGAAGCATTCAAATCCAAGTCTTCTCCAGTCTTTTTAGTGACTGTTTGAAATTGTGCCTTGTCTGAACCATGCTCTGGCTCTGTCTGTGAGTCTTAAATCTCTATAATGGTTCCCATCATGCCAATGGTGAATATGTATTTCACTGCACATGACTAGTAAAGAATGAAGAATAAGGTAGTATATGGGAACCAGAATTACGTATAAACATGAACAAACAACCTTTATATTTTGTTCAAACTTTATCAAGAGGATGCAGATACTGAATATGTTCAAGCTAACAAGAGAACAAAGAGAACATCAATATTAGCAGCAGGAGAGTTTGTGTTTTCTTGTTTTAGGTTTCGTGAAACATTTTGCAGAATACACAAAAAACTACGCTTTTTGCCAAGAGCAAAATAAAAGATCAATACTGCTTTCACATCTGTATGCTAAATGAAGTTACAGAAAGCAGATGACTAGCTTAGCACAAAGAAGGCAAAACAGCTAGCCTGGCTCTATTCAAAGGTAATACAATTTCTGTACTGCCACCTTTAAAGCTCATTGCTACACACGTTATATGTGGTTTGTTTAAGCTGCACAAAAAAAAAATCAAATGTAAATATAAAAAAATGTGTTGTTGCTTGAACTATTTCTTTGCTGGGAGAGTCTTCACATTGCTAAGAAAGTGAATAACTGAATTTCTGAAGAAAGAAAGAAGAAGAAAAAAACAAACTGATTTGCTAGTCAGCAGAGTCAGTCCCAGAAGTTAAATAAACAATGAATAGCTATATATAATTAACAGCACTGGATATAATAGTGTGTGTTAATGAGTGTGTCTGCAGTGTGATGCATACATTAAGCAGTTGTCAGCAGTATTCACGTATCATGGGATCCATCTTCATTAAAGTGTTTAACTGGATGTGCCTCAAAGTGCCACATCTATAGGCAAACACCATTAAAAAATATGAACGCGCAGAGGTTACCGCTATTAAACAGACGTGATGGGTCATCTTGTCTTTCAAAGCTTTCAAAACAGTTTTATCAGTGTGGATTTCACTGGGAATGTCTCAGGGGGGAGTTATGGAATAACACTGGGCATTAAAATGTTCAAATGAGACACTAATCATCGGCACATAAGATAAGCTATATCAACAGCTTTAGTGCCAAGCGTTCAGTATGCACCCAGAAACCTTTACTGTACGCATGTCTGTATGCATCCTCAAGTATACTGTGTCTTTACCAAAACATTGTGTGCATCATTCATGTATGTGTGTTGATGAGTGTATTTGTGTTAACAGTTATATAATATATTCAATACATTGTTCTTCTTTCAGTCGGTAAATCGATTGTGAGCCTGGTCATGCTACTTTTTACCCTCCCAGATGTTTATTGTGTAAAAGTTAGCTGCTGATGTGTATTTCATCTGGGAAAAAAACTTCAAAGTCTTTTATTCCCCACAGTTGATTGCTTCTGTCTGAAAGCTCGGATACATATATTTTTTATTACTTTTTTTTGTCCCTTTATTTTCTTCAGCCCCCAAATATTCCCTCTGCTGTCATTTTGTCAATATCTTGGCAGTGGCATAAAGCACATGTTTAGAAAAGATTTGATCTGTTTGGGTGAACTGACAAATCCTTCTTCAGCCTACAGTTTGTTTGATAGGAAATACTATTAACCGAAAGCCGTAAAAAGCTTTACTTGATAGCCCATATGAGGATAAGTTTGTCCTTTTCCTGCATCTTACTGTACAACATTCGTCTAAATAGTGTTCATTTTTCAGTTTTTCAGTTTCCACATGAGCTTCCACTCCATCAGTAATATTCTATGGCTGAGTTCGGTTTTGACAGGAAGCTTTTCTCAGCAAAACACTGTTCTTAAAACTGTCATGTGGTGCCTGTTTGCCTCCTATACACTGCATCAACACAATATGTCCCTTACAGACTACAGTTTATATGATTAACAACACATAAGCAGACAGGTCTTTAAAAACAATGGCTACAGCTTGACGTCAGAGCTTAACATATATGTGCTATACAGAGGGCAGTGGGTTGAAACAGACATATATTAGATGTCATAACGGCTTCTTGTTCCTGGTAATGGTTGCTGTTTTTCTAGTAGTATTGTGGTGGACAAATGCAGCAGTTTTACATAATGTTCTAGATGTTATCTTGTAAGTCAGAGACTGACCACTAATTATGTATTATAAAGCAGTAATTTCCCTTTGTTTTGTTTGGCTACATACAGGCTTCCCCAACTGTTTGAGTTTGTTGTAGTTGTGGAAAGCACTTTGTTTTTTAACCCCAGAAAACCGAATCAGTTCAAATTTAATCAATCTATCTATCTATCTATAAATTGATGGGACAGTAGTTTATCTACATTATCTATCATTAAGTCTGTATAAATTACTTAAATAATATGGTGAAAAGACAATTACTGTTGTAAGTAATATACAGTATAAAATTATATGGTGAAACATGTCAAAAGGTCAGACTTTGTTAAAAAAATTGTACAAAAATCAAGCTCAGTAGTTGCTCCATTTTGGTGATAATAGTGATGATTTGCATTTCCCAGCTGTGACTTCTTCATAGTTTTAATAATCAAAGAATGTCTTTAACAAACTTTAAGTCCAAATGATGTAAACATGATATTTCATCTTCAGATTTGGAGGCAGTGTGGGTGTAAATGAAGATAATCTACATTAACTGTTGCTCAATTCGAGAACCACCAATAGCTCTTGAATGTCATGAGAAAATAAATCAGGACCTAGAGGGTTGAGAATCCAGGGTTCAGTAAGAGGGATTAGGGAAGGCTCAATGTATTCATCATAGCTCTAAGCCTGGATAGCTCCATGAAGGCTCTGAACAGCCCAAGAGCCTGTTCAAGGAGAGTAGTGGCCAAAAAGTAAGTAAAAGGTGGTCACTATGATGAATTACTTTCCAAACCTCCAATGCTTTGATTAATCCTTAAACCATAGTAGGGTATTAAATGGTTGCACAGTTAGTTAGGTAAGTCTTCTTAGATGGATAACCCCCCACCTCCACTATGATATGTATTTCAGTAACATTGTACCCTGAAGTGTTGTCCATTTTTTGAAAGTATTTAGTGGATGTGTAAGAATAAACCAGATAAGCTCAGAAATCTACAAATCTGACCCTCTAGGAATGCTTCTGCTAGAACAGAAGTCCATCTGGGTTTCTTTCTAATCTTTCCCTTCTCTTTCTCCCATCAGTGAGTACCACCTCTTCACACACTGCACAGAGACGAAGTCCTTAATCGCATACTGCTATTGGCCCAATCCGATCGTGGAGAGCTACATCGTTCGCATTCACAAGCACTTTTTCTCCAACTGCACCATTGAACAGGTGGTATTGCTGGACCCGCCGGACGACACATTAACCATTCTTATCCTCATTCCTGTTTTCCTCACACTGGCCATGATCGCCCTGGTGGTATGGTGCAGTAAGAGGAGTGATATCTTGGCTTAGGAGGAGAGAAAGGTGGAATAAGATGACGAAGAGCGGAAGAGGAAAAGTCACAACCTATCCACTTAATCAATACTGTACAAAGAAGTGCACAGAGGTTTTGTGAGATTGCTTCAGTTGGTCAGATTACCCCATAGTTGATGGTGTAAACAAGGGAAGTAGTGCCAAAGTAGTTTTCTTTAATATTTTGATATATTATGTGTAATATGTGTAATACTATCGATCAACATGTTCAGCTATCCAGCAGGTCTCTTTAGTATAGGATCTGACTGTGTGTTAATACTGAACACTACAATCTTTTAAAATATGCTTCTTTCTTTTTTTTTTTGTAGCTGAAGCCAACTTCTGGTTAGCTTAGCTTAGTACAAAGACTGGAAACAAGGGGAAACAGCTAGCCTGCCAAAGGTAAAGAAATTCACCTACCAGCACAAGGGTTGGAGCAGTACTCAGGTGCAGTACTTCCTGGAGTCACCATGTCCAGAACTAGTCAAGACTTTGGGCAGTAACTGCATCTGAAAGAGTTTGGCATGTAACATATAACCTCATGTTGAAAAACAAAGTGTCGCTTTAACACTTTGGTCTTTGTATGGATTAAACACAGAAAGTTAATTAGTGAGCTGTATAGATGGTATACTGGATTTTGTGCTCAGATGGAGCCATAGCTGTTTTCCCTTGTTTCTCATATTTAAGCTAAGCTACACTAAGCCTCTCATTTAAATATTGACAAGAAGCAAATAAGCGCATTTCCCTAATTGTTGACTTCCTTCAAGACAGAGAAGATTTTTTTTATCATTTGATGGTGTCATTACTTAGGGGGTAACTTGACCAAGTGGGTGATCAACCAAATCTTGGGTGAATTCTTTAAAGCTCATGGATGTGGACTGTTGACCTCGGAGATTCTTGTCAGAGCACTGTATCGTTGCTGAAGGCCAAAGTATCTACCAAGCATCAGAGGCAGTGACGAAACTCTAAACTGATGGGAATTGGAGACTCCCAGAGGACAAATATTTTACCATGATACTGCATGATGGCTTGGATACAAGAAGCCAAATGTGGACTAATGATTCTGCAAGTTTAATCTTACTGTTGAGTTACTCAATGGACTGTCACCACTGGAAAGGATACACTGGCGGGCAACCCAAAGACAAGGCAACACTATGATTCATATATTTTGGAACTTGAATTTCTTGTGTGACTACCTGAGCCTCAATGGACTGTTTCATAATAGTGTAACTTATCAGATATTGTTGAATAAAATACTGTTAATACTCACAAAGAGGGGTTCTCAATGGAAACAAAAAACTATGAACTGATATTGAGACCTCATACTGTACAGCTATGTATCTGTGTGTCTGTGCTGTCTACTGTATCTGCATTGCTTCTCCAGTGTTACTCAGATGAGTGAAAACACACACTGATGCTTTGAAATGAATTCCTTTGGGAAAAAGCCTGATTTAATGTACGCGCTTCATTGGTTCTTTGAGCTGCAGTCCTCACCAGCCATGAGCCAAACTAAACCAAGCACTGCTTTTTTATTTTCTTCCAAAGCATATGGCATCAGTCTGTTTGTCTGCTCACACCTGCACATTTATGTCTATGGAAATTGAAACTCTTCAGCAAAAGTACATTGATTAAATCTCTCTTAAAATAATTGGTCGCTCTCCTTCATTATGTGAACAAAGCAAGTACTTTCTAACTAAATTTGTCTATCTTAGATCATAACATGAATTGACTTTTAACAAAAAGTGTTTTTTCATGATTTGATAACAAGACAATCTTCCTTATCATTATCGACTTATGTAACAGCAGTGAATATATCAGTAACCTCAGGTTCTTTCCTCAATTAGATTTAATTATTTAAAAGAACAAAACCATTATGGCATTAATTTATGTTATATGTCTATATGTCTATAATCTATGTAAACAAACATCGGCCTCTTTACATTGTATTTTAACAGGCTGGATTTGACAGTATTGTTTCCTTGAAGCAGTGGAGAAAGTCAGATGTCAGAGGAGAAAGTAACATGTCTCTTCTGAAGCCAATTAAAGAATCAGGTACTAACCTTTAAGTCATAACTATAATCATAATATTAAACACTATTATAGACACTCTTTGTGGTTGTTATTTGTCTACATTTAGACTCTGTAATTACCTTAGTTATAGTTATAGTTTTCATTGTTAGTGGTGGAGCCTGCCATTCCTGTGCTCAATTTAGACTCACCCCCTGAGGTGAGTCTGAAATGATGCATGTGTACAACTTTATACTTTGAATTATTAATACTTGGACTCTGGTGTCAGATGTTTCCAGTAAGTTCAGCACAGAAGAAGTTCTCTAACTGATAATCATATATTTAAATCCAAAATTGCTACTCCCAGCTCCTTTGGGAATAATGGAAAAATAATTCCTTTAGTGCTTTAAGACTTTCCCTGAGTATTGTTTGTGTGTAAGGGGAGCATGAGTTGCATTGAGCATGATTCAGAACAGCTCTCAAGTGTCATGATCCATTACAGCATCTCCAGGTGTCTCCTCCATTGAGTTGCTTTGCTCTGATGTCACCCAGAAGATTTTTACCCCTACCTGAGAGGTCCCTCCTTTTAAACATCCATCACCATTAAAAGGAAAGGCAATGATAACCGGCTTGCATCGTCTAATCCTGAAAGGGCATGTTAATTTTCTCATTTGAATATCTGCTTGCTGAATTATTTACTGTATATTCTATTTAAGGTCACGATTAAACTAAAAAACAAGCAGGAACTGTGTTTGCTGTCCCACTTTACTATTTCTCACTGTGGTTGCGATGTCAGTGATCTGACTATATGTTAGAAAATTGGTACAAATACCCAAAACTGCTGACACCTCCAGTTTAATCTGCACTGTACAACACAGACATATTTACTACCTTTTTGGCAACATGTATAAGTCTGAAAAATGCACATTTTAAATGTCAGTAAGGTTACGATATGATGCTGAAGTGTCACATTTACACATTTTTACACATTTTGAAGGCCCTGGTGGTGATTTCAGTTATTCTGATTACAATTATGTCAAGCCATGTTATTGGTTTTGTTCCAATTATTTAATTCTTAGTGAAATTGACACTACCAGTAAGTGTTTGAGTCAAAGTTAATCCAATGAAAACCCTTTGTGTAAACTTTGGTGACACGCAAAGTCATGCTATTGACTAATAAACCCATCTGACGCTGAGTCAAGGAGTCTAAAATTGAGGAAGCTATCGTAGCTTATTAGCTGTGTTGAGTTGTCCTTTTTTGCTTATATACTGATGTAATTCTCTACTTTCATGTATAGACGAGTATAAACTGCTCCACAATAGAGATTTCAAAACAGTGATTAGACAGGAGTTGATAGATATGATAACTATGTCTGTTGGATAATGTTCTGTAGCGAATGAGCAAAGTTTTCTTGGGGAGCCATTGTGATTAACTAGCGCTAGCCTGTTCTTGGCTTGCTAGCATGCTATCAGTTGGCTCATCACTAACATTGTCTATGTAGCAAGAAAGAAATAGATGAAGAATGAATTTCAGGTGCAATACTGAGTTCCTGTCATATTGGAGCTATCAAATTAGTGATTAGTGCCCATGTCAAAATCCAGGTTGTAACTGGGAAGGACTTAACCTTGAACTAAACAAATATTGATTTCTCATGTTTAGCTTTTAGTGTGTAACTGTTGTTTACTGTGTAATTGTATTATCTGTACTGATGTTGATGTCCCATTTCTACCATCCATCCCATATAGCATGAAGGAGATGATGAGATTAATGTCAATCAAAGCAATTTTTACCAGTCCAAACAGGCCCAATACGTAAACGCAACAGCAAATAAGTAATATGTCTTAATGTCTTAGATGAGGTGGAAAACAGTCACACAGAGTACACAGAGTGTATAACATCTTTTGCGCACTGTTGAAAATGTACTTTTGGGAAATGCATTGCCCACTGTCCTGGGAGAGTTTACGAAGGTGTGCATGTATTCAGACTGAGACATTATTATTTTATTACGACAACAATATTATCTTGATCTGGACAAACTGCCGGACAGCTGAATCCTTGACAGTTTTTTTTATGTGCCAGTGTAAACCTTTGAAACAATACAAACACAACCCAGCCATGCCGTTTCAAAACTTATCATAGCATCATGTAAATAAACTCCGAGTCAAACAATGCAGTCATCACTGTCAATGGATGATGGTCAATGATGTTGACATTGCTGTCGACACTCAGTCTAATCTTCCAGAGGTTGGGCTGTGAGGCACAAAGCTGGAAACGACAAACCCAATGGCCGCAAAACAATCACAGTATCATTACTGACTCCACCTAAACAAACAAATGGCAACATATCAGGCAATATTTATTCCATCTGAAACTGTCCAGGAAACCACACAAGAGTTTTTTGTTTCTTCTGAGAGGCAAAACAACAGAGTTTAGAGACACAAACACAAGAGACAATAGTTCACTCTGCCGTGAGGGGACACAGTGCGGTGCAGTTGCCCTCAAGGATGGCTTTTCACAACGCCTCCACGGCCAATGTCTTGGAGGCAGGAAGGATATTAAAGCTTTTTCCCAGAGTTGACAGAAGAATACAGGGAAGTGGGTTGACCCAGCGGTTTTGACCAAGAGCGTTGCAGGAAGTGCGAGAGTGGTATGCTTCCAACGCAGAGCTGCACTGTTGTGACGGGAGAACTGCTGGCAAGGCACGGAACACTGTGGTTTCATAGTGGGTTCTCAAGGTTGATGTCAGTGTCTGGCATTGTATTATAGTTATTTTTTGCAAGCATTGTAATATTGAAACTATTATTTTGAATCATACACATGGGCCAACAGGAAGGTTGAACCATGTGCCATGGAGAGAAAACAGTCTGCAGGTTTTCATTCTACCAATCACCTCAGCAGGTGATTTCTCTGATGAGCTCCTACCCTCCACCTGAAAGAGGTCTAATCAGTGAAATCAGCTGGGAGAACAAAAGCCTGAAGACTTTGGTCTCTCTGTGGTGCTGCAGTCTGATTAAAATGCTGCATGAAAATGAAGGAACTGGATGTCATCGAGGAGGAGCCTTCATCATGTCATACATGGTTAAGACTGCCTCATATATCTCATAGATAGACAGCATATATATATTCATGTCTAGCATGTATTAAACATGAAATATGTTATATGTTATGTCAGTCTAACCCCACACTGAGACACACATGCAGGTGGATATATGCACAAACACACCAACAAGAAGATATGTCAAGGTTTCAGATTTGCATTTATTATATGCACGTCACATTTAAATAGATCTATTTGACACATATCCATGTAGATATGCAACATACTATATAATATTAGGGAGGATGTAGAGCTGTGATAAACAAAGAGAGACCTGTTGACCAGATCTGGTGTTCCAACATAAATGTGTATTCACTTTAATCGTAGCCAACTTCTCATATCATACATTTTGTGTAGAAAACAATGTAAACAATAAAATTATATAAATATAAGGATCATGTTAATCCCAATAAATTTGCTCTAAATGAAGCAGCTGTTACATCTCCAGCCTTGTAGTGTAACACACAACATACATTCATGTATATGAGTCATTTTTTGTTAAATGCTACAGTTCTCTCATCCCATTTAGCTGCTTCAGTTAGAGAGTCCTGGTGGCACACAGTAAAACCAGATTTTGCTTCCCATTCATTTCTATGTGGAACAGGGTGAGACACTTTTTCCAAACGTCCTTTGCTTTGACTTCAACCTGGTTGAATAAAAGTCACTGTAGGTATACAACTTTGCTGACTTCTGTTTTTACAGTAGCTCACTGGATATGCTCGCTCCTGCAGTGTATGTTTACAATCTTCCCGTGTTATTTCGTGTTCCATCTACTTTTAGCCATACCACATGACACAAGTAACATTTCGCCCGACGAAACCAGATCTGCCTGCTGAAAAACTGGGACGCTCAAAAAACCGAGCCATCATTCATTTTATTAACACCTTAGCGTTTCAGATTACAACATATCAAAATGTCTGCAGTGAAAATTAGAACATCAACCATAAACATCCATCCATCGCTCCATTATCTATAATCGCTTATTCTTAACAGGGTCACGGTGGGGATGGAGCCAACTCATTTTTATTTAAAACAACTCAAAAAGAACTTTATTAATCCACCTGGGGCAATTATTGGGGCAATTGTGGAAGAGTCGATAAATTGTTGATAAATAAACTACAAAAGGACAAGATAAAAAATAGTTTAAAAAGCCAGATGAGACCAGATATACCAGATATAAAAAATATACACCAACAATGACAATGGTTTAAGAACAAAACTAGAGAGCAAAGGGAATGAACAATTTATGGGTTTTACAAGTAGGTATAGCATAACACTGCCCTGATGGCAACAGCGAAAATTCATTTATATACTTCATTTTACCTTATATAAGTGTTGTTTTTGGGGGTCAATGATAATTGTAGATCATTTTTAAACCCTGTCACTTATCATTTGTTCTTTGTAAGACAAAATGTATAGAGGAAACACGCACTCTCATATATGTTTTAATGGCTGATCTTCTGTTCTCTTGTATTGATCCTACATGAAGCATATGCACGAATGTTTTCTAACGGTTCTATGAATGGATCTTTGATCTCATGTACAGAGTGACTGATCACTGCAGAGTTCAAATGGTATGTTTTATTTTAAAATGAATGGTGACACACAAAAAACATACATACTGTTGTAGAATTCTCCATATGTGAAGACATTGTATTGACTTGACATTAAATTGAATGGGGCCCAACCCAAACCCCAACGACAACTTCAACCAACGACTAAACATTGCCATAATGACCATCGAAAATGTCCTCACAAGAACAGTGGGCCTTTAAAAATCAGTTCTCAGAATTAGCTAAACCAGACCACACACAAACATATACACATGCACACTTTCCCACAGTAAAATGCTCTGAAGCACATGACCCAAACAGGACATCCTCCCAATCTTTCACCCTCTTATGTTCCCACTCTCCCCCTCCACCCCCAGAAACCACTCATTCCCAGTTTTTTTTTCTATTACACTGACTGTTGAATGAGCCCACGTGTGCTTTCTTAACATCAGCTGTAGTTGCCCAGTTATCCTGCACAGATTAGCAAATACAGAAATTTCCCCTCCTACTGACGTCTTTCTCCCTGCCCTTTCTGTCCTTCTCAGCTACGGTGGCCTGCGAGTGGCTGACAGATTTTGACAACAGATTGATGTCATAATCCACCATGGAAAAACACTGTAAAAAAAAAAATCCCTGTTTTCTTAAGATGTCCTTGGATTTCCTGTGGAAAGCAGGACGAGTTTACCAAATGAGTTCTGAAGGAAATGTCTGATAAAATAACAGTTGAGTCATTTCTGTTGAACAAACTTTCATTTACTTCTTCTTTGCCTTTCCAAATTTATCCACGTCTCCTACAAAATGTGTTGCGGAAGCATCATTGCTGCAGGAAGTGTGACGTTCTTATACTGAAGTGACACATCGGGAGGTTAGGTGTACAAAGCAGTCAGGGTGTCTGTCCTGTGTCTCATGTGCTATTAGTTTTAGGCTGCTGGAACACACACTGTTTTTTCAGCTATGCTCAACATAAAACTTCTCTTTTTATGTTAATGAAAAAGTTCTGGGTGATTCTGAACAGAAAACAGCGTAGCCCAAAAACAAACCAGTGCTCCAACATTTTAGACGACTGCACTCCATTCAACTTTATACCATCCCCTGCGTGTGTTCCTCATCACTCAAATGTGTTGACATTTTTTCAATCCGTCCAGTCCTCTTCTGCTTTCACCTTTCTCATATTTTTCTTCTTCTCCTCCTCCTCCTCTCTCCTTTTCCCCAGTGATCTCTTTGCCCTCCTCTGTCGGACTCCCCCGTTGCTGGCCAGATCGCTCCACAGCTGGACTCTGTCACACACAAGAACAGACATTTTTGCAATAATGTGTCTGTACGTGTCTAAATCCACAAGCTGGGGGCCACTTTTGGAAGCTATACCAACTTTTGCAACATCTTGCATCATTTTTCCAATAACAACATTGACGTTGTCTGGGGACTCCTGAATCTGTTTCACATTTTATGCTTTTTGCAACATTTCTCGTTTCAGTATGCTGCTTTAGCATTTTCTACAGTGCAATAACTGCGTGTATGGTCAGATTTTCTGCAGGTCCCTGGTTGTTTTTCATCATTCTTACTGATAAGATGCTGAAGGAGGAGTTAGTTTGACACTGTCAACCATGCTGGCCCTCTCTGCATTGCAATAACCAATAGAAAATAGTATTATTATGATGATTCAACACAATGACCAAAACAAACAAACAAAAAAAACATATCCTCTGGAGGGTAAACCTTTATGTATGTAGTTCCTAGCTCTAAAATAAAATCTCACAAGATGAGATGAAGGATCGGATGACATTTTAATTTTTCCCATTTGAGAACTGGGTCATTGCTGCGGCAAGAATCAGATGTGTAGACTGTTGAAAAACATGAGAGAGAACACACCAGATATAAAGGTACAGGCATATGCTGACTGGCCTTTTTGAGCTTTAGAGACAGAGAGAGACAGCTGAAGAGTGACTGGAAATGTGGGGGAGAGAGAGATGGGGAATGACATGCGGGAAAGAGCCACAGGTCGGATTCAAACCGTGGGCCACCGCAGCAAGGACTGAACCTTTGTACATGGGGCGGTTGCTCAACAACCAAATGAGCTAAACGACACCCCTTATTAAGGTCTCTTCTGACAGACTAACAGGTGCCAGATGTTCACAGTCTCCATAAGCATGCATAAGTGTCCATCTTGTTACTCCTTCGCTACACAGTAATCATTCAGCTGACATAATATCCTGCCAGTGAAAGAGTTTATAGATCCTGCTGGGTGGTTTTTAGTAGAAAAACGACAGGAATGACATGAAACTAGTGCAATGTGCACCATTAGCTTGTCACGACTCGACTTAAGTTGATATAGCAGAGGCACCACTGTGCATTGTGTATTGTACGTGCTATTAAATTTCCTGTCTGTCAAGTCTTCATGGATGGAGACTTACTGAAATGTAAGGTAGGATTTTATAACTTCACTTTTTCAGTTTCAGTGTTCAGGTGTTGGTAGATACAGAGTCAGACTAGTTGTGTCCTTCACTCTTTATGCTAAGATAAGCTGAAAGTTTCATATATACCACATAGACATGACAGCGCATCAATTCTCTCAGCCAGCTCTCGGTAAGAAAGTGAATATATTTCCCAAAATGTTGAACTAGCCCCTTAAATCTTTTTTTAGACATCCAAGTAAATGAAAAGCTTACACACCTTATTCCCAGTTAAAGACTAAAACAAGATCCCTAACACAAAATATGTAAAAAGGTTCATGAATGACATAAAATTTGTCAGTAGGAAATGTTTTATGTTTTTTATGGAGAGGCGTAAGTGCATCACCGAGGTATTCGTAACCTCAGAAGTCAGTTTCACTTTTCCGGTGACGTGTTTGTGCCTTGTTGTATTCTGGGTGTTGCATCCTGCTGCTGCGAGTACAAAAGTGGATTCAAAAGAGGCTTTTTCTAAAAGCAGAGTTCCCTCCAGCTCGTCTTCCTGTTTACACCCATTCTCACACTTGAACACGCATACGCACACACACACACACTTAGACAAATGCACACACACGCATATGTAAATCATGAGTTTGAAACCTATTTTTGCTGACATGTGTTCACACAATATGCATATCCCTATCATGCACACACACACACACACACAGTTGCACGCTTATATGCACACACACTTGGGCAGATTTATTCTTCTGTATTCGTGTAAATATTTTATGCTGCATATTATTATTATTATTATTATGGTCTTCCTCATTTTTTTGCAGGCTGTGTGATTTCCCACAATGCACCAGTTAACCAGCTGAACTGTCTCTAAACAGGATTTCCTGTGACATCATCAGCCCCAGTATCTCCAGTTGTGTTAAGCTTTTTAAAATTTACATCCAGGCAAAGAATGAAAACAAACTCAGTGTGGTATGCAGGAGTAGTTTGATTTATTAATGTGTCAACCAAATGAGTCTTTCATTCATGTCACAGACTTTGTGTAGCTTCAGAGGACAGACAGAAAGAGAAGACTGGAACAGCCTTCGAGGGAGGACAAGGATTCAGATGAGTCACACTGAACCCCAGAAAAGAATCCCTTATCACCACATGAGGATGTCGCTGGAAGCTGTAAGGTGTTTTTTTCAGTAGAAGATTCAACTTTAATGGACAGAGTTGGACAGGTAAAAATACAGGCTGAGAAGAAAAGCCCTGAAGAATCCTTTTTAACATTTCTATCCCTGTCCTCTTTATTTTTAAAACACAGTGTTCCTTCAGATTTCTTCAGATCTCTATCTTACCAGAGAGAGAAAAGCATAGCAAGAAAAACATCCATTCAAAAGGGAACATTATGTCCAACTTACTTGCTATTGATGTCTTTCATATAATATGTTTATCAGCTATTTATAATTATTATGTCACGGCAGATGGCAGTTTTACTGTCTCATTTTATAAAAAGTATTAAATGAGTCAGTCTTGCTTGCCGTGCTCTGAGACTGTATTTAGGCACGGGGGTACTTTGAGTGCAATGAGATAATATGCTGATGTTTAGCAGATATACTCTTTACCATGTTCACTCTATTAGTTGTGTGTTTAAGACAAAGAATAGACATTGTATCCGTGACATCACCCACAGGTTTTTGAAGAATAGTTGTTAAGCTCAGAGTGTGGTGGCTCTGACTGCTGCCATCTTGGCAGTCTTGCCTCTGCCGCCTCCTGGCTAATCTAAATATGGGCAGCTGTGGATTGTCGGCGGACCTGGGGCGGGCTGAATGAAGCGTGGTTGATTAGACAAGCCTTCTGTAACAGCACCCACCTGTCAATCAAAGCAGGTGGGTGCGAGGCCAGGACTGTTTTCTTTACCAGGCTGTAAATGTGTTAATTTCTGCTGTGAAGTTTTGACATTTCAATATTGGGGCTTATGGACTTGTTCTGTAGCCAGCCTCAAGTGGGCGTTTGAGGAACTGCAGTTTTTGGCACTTTGGCTGTGGGTTCACTTCACAGCTGCTTCACTTCACAGAGGTTGCCACTTGGTTTTAGCATGCTAATATTTGCTAATCAGCGGTAAACAAAAATGCACCTGAGACCATAGTTTTACATAGTTTAATTTAGTCATTATAAAGGTTTAGAAAAACAAACATCTGTCCAACAGTTGTTGGGAGTCAAACTGACCAGCATAGAGCTGCTCTCCTAGTGGGGCTAAAAGTAAAGAAAATATCTTTGTTCACATTATTCTTTGTTAACTTCTCTGAGAAAATTGCCGTTTTGTGGAGTTTGAGTTTCACTTGTTGGTGCTTATCTCTTCAGTAATAGTGACACTGTCCATGCTCCTGATATCATCTAATTCTGTATTTATTATTTATTCCAACAAACAGCTTCTGCTGCTGGAGATATAAAATAAATTTTAGGTTTGTTTATTTTTGTTTTGCCGAATCCTTCCCTGCAAAGATAACCCTAAACCTAACCCTTACTCCTCTCATGCCCTTTAGAACATCCAATCTAAAAGCTTTCTATGAAATGGCTACACATGGATTTCTCTTTTTATGAATTCATTTATATAAAAAACTTTGGAAAGAAAAAAAAAAATCAAAGTTCAGAGCTGTATAAGTGAACGCTTGAATGCGGAACAAGAGCGCTTGCACTGCATTTAAAAACTCCTTGAAAGATATTCTCCTAATGATCCACATGAACCATAAAATGAATCAGTCAGCAAATGAAGTCTACCAGAGAAGGTAAACATCATAATTGTACCTCAGTGGAGTTAAGGTGTGGATTCAGAGAAAGTGCACATCCAACTATCACTTCAGGTGCTGCCCATCTTATTACCCCCCAATAAAAGCCTCATTAAAAGCCTGTTACCAAGCAACCAGAGATGTTGTAAAGTGTGTGAAATGGTCACTATACAATACCACTTAGAGTGTGTAAGTGTGCCTTTAAAGCATTGTATAGGCATGGCATTGTGTCTGTGCCTGAAAAACTATTGCAGCTACAGTATATATTGTTTAGTAAGGGCTGAACAATTTAGATTGATTTAAAACACGATGTTTTGAGAAAATACACAGAGCTACGAGGAAACAAGAGGCTTGACTGCTTTCGAGCATAAAACAATGCACTGATTTTCACCTTTTGATGGTGTATATATACTCTCTGCAACACAGTGGTGTTCACATATGCATTCAAAAGGATGGATGAAAGTGTGTGTTTGTCTGCGTGGATGTATTAATGTCACCATGATCATAATCAGCAGCAGCAGTGGGTTTTTCATTTTATAATATCCTTATAAAGGCTGTGAGGGTTCTGACACTCACTCTGCTATGCATACAATGTGTTACAGACACAGAACAGGTTATGCTGACCTGCTACAGCTCTCTCTCTCTCTCTCTCTCTCTCACGCACATACACACACAAAGTATGTACAGTATGATGAAAATAAGGGTGATCATCAGCTGGAGGTATGGATTAAATTTTATTTTGCATTTTACTATTTTTTTTTATAAGGACAGCGCACATTAATCAAACGCTCATCCCCACTTCACCCCGGCCTTTTCCAAGAATAAGAGAGTCCATCTGTACTGCAGACCCCTCTTAGCCCTCAGGGAATCTGCTTGCATAGCTGCCAAGTCTTTATATTGAACCATCAACACAGAGGGGAGGAGATACACTCTGGTGTCACAGAAGGTGAGGTAATGAAAGGTGAATCTGTCCCTCGTGGACATCTCAAATGTCAGTACAAACATTGGAACTCATGCATTCCTGCAGTATTTGTATACATGGTGCAATATAACCAGTTTTTGCATGGAAAAACACAGGGGTCAGCACGTTGTGATCATAGTTTCTGTATACATAAAACCATAGCTGTTATGATTTGTATGTGTTTCTTTCTTACTGTGGGGGCAGATTTCATATTTAGAGGAGGGATTTATATAAGATTGGAGTCTATCTTGACGCATGAGCTGAATGTCAAAGAGATCTGTTGCACACTATGTTTATGGAGAAAACCTGTGTGTAACTGTGTGACGGACATGTCAACACAATAAGGTGAGTTCCAGCAATGTGGTAGTGATCAAGACAAAGGCAGGGCGATCAGACAATGTAGCGTTTGGTAGACAATATTTGCTCAATCTCTTTGGGTGAGGTCACAGTTGTGGTCTTGAAATAAAATCCTCTTTTTCTGAGACAGAGACAAGACAAAGTAAAAATGCAGTCAATACTGATAAAGAGACTGAGACTTTCAAAAAGATGAACAGATGTCTTTAGTACTGCAACACTGGGTTGTAGAAGTAATTGTTCATTAATAACTTTTTTGTAATGAGAACAAAATTTTTCTGCATTTGGAATTATATTTTTAGAGATCGGGTTGTAATTCTAATGAAATCAAATGATGAAATGCGACAGAACAAGATGAGTCTTGATTTACATTAATTCCACTTAGTCTCAAAAATATTCCAAGCAAGTGCAAAGCTTGAGGTTCCTACATTTTCATTTTTCATTCCCTCCATTACTTTTACTATCAGTGTCCAAAACACAAACACTTTCTTTTGCAGCTGCTGAGTACAAACAACTTTAATTATTCATGCTTTCTGTGGACTCGAGACTGTTTGAATTTAAAATCTCTGTTTTATTACCTCTACCAAGAAGGTTATGTTTTGGTGCTGTTTGCTTGTCTGTCAGCAGAACGAAGATTACTTGGTTGAACGTGTGTAACATGAGCCAAGCAAAAACCCATTACATTGCTTAACTTGTGTTTTTGCTCTCTTCTTTTCTTTTCTTTTATTTTCTTTTCTTAGCCTCCTCTCATAATGTCCTCTTCGGTCTTTTCACCTCTGTCAGTATATCCATAAAAGCTGCTGAGCCCACAACGCCTGCTTGTCCATCTCTGGTTCTCACATTCTGGCCAGCCTGGCTAACAAACTGAGCTCTCATTAGACATTAAACCCGTTATTTAATGGTAGAAAACTCACACAATGTTGCTTTGCCTTAGCTTTGCCCTGAGATCCAGGACACATGTAAGCCAATTAAGATAAAAAAGTAGAAATAAGTACAATTTAAAAAGACATTATAAAAAATGAATATTGTTCTTCAGTCATATTAAGATAAACAACGAAGACAAAATGCCAAATGATATAAATAGTCTTGTTGTATTTCAGGGATTTTGTAAGTGGCTGCTACCACAACAGCTGGTGTAGTTATATTTACTGAATTTCAGCATGTAATGTGTCTTATTGTGGCTGTGATGAGTCAGATTTTAGCTGCAGTATCAGGGAGACAGTTATGTTCTTGTGAACTCAAATTCTTCTACATGCTCAGCTGTGGTTTTGTCAGTCGTGAGGTTCAGTGAAGTGTCATGGCAGCGCCGCGTGCTTCCAAGAATCCACTTTCTGCTGCCAGAAGAGCGATTTATCAAGCCTTCAGAAGCTCCTTAATCTCATTTAGTTTCCTGCTGTGCTGCAGTTTTTAGCTTCTTTTCAAATTTAAATTTCAGGATGTGCGTAAACAATGAACTGTGTCACAAAGCCAGCAGCACCGCGCTGAGATGTTTCTATCTGAGAAACTTATGAAATATCAGTAGACCTACCAACAGCACTCACAGCACTGGCTTAACATGGTGACAGCAGCCTTAAACTGTTTTCAACTGTGACACATGATGGAAAGATCCTTCTTGCCCTCGCTTCACCTTTCACATCATAAAAGACCTCAGTGACTGCAGACGCGGTACAGCATAAAATCCTCTTTATCTTTGTTGTTGGGAACAGGAAATAAGAGTGGAAAAATACAGCTGAGGGCCAACTAAATACTGCAGAAGGATAAACAAAGCTCCCGTTTGCCAACATGTTGATTGGTTTCTTCTATCAAAGTGAGTAACGATGTCTGAAGACATGACGCACATTCTCCGGTCGGGGGGTAAAAGCTATCGCTGACCTCATGTCGGTGACACAGTGGTGTTTATCTTGTATTGTTGCATTAATGTTCATTTGTCATTTTAAAACTCAACAAGCTTGGAGTGAATGGTAAACACTGTAGGTTCACACCGCCAGAGTCATCTTTTTACAGCCACTCTTGTCTTTTTTAGTACAGCTTCACAGAAATCTGATTAAATAAAGTTTATACAGTTTTCCCTAAATTTCCACTGTACTTTACCAAAGTAAGGCACAAACTGTGCTATATTTAAAAGCTTGGTCTACAACAGTATTCCTCTTTGCGTCATATTTCTGCTATTACTCTATTACTCTATTTCTGCTGAGCAAAATTCCTAGCACAGTCATCTCAAAATTAGTATTTCTTATAAGTGACGTCTGCAGCTGCTGTAAATTATTGTATTCTAGTTATTATTCCTGCAAATTACAAATTAGTCAATTAATTTCTAATCCAGTAATCTTTGTGGATGATTTAGAAACAATTTGGATGTTGGATTTGCTCAATTCAACACCTCACATCTCAATAATTACCCAGATTTCAATATATTTTGATTGCATCCCTCTGTAGTATACAATAAGAGCAATTATTTTTATTTTTAGAAAGACCACTGATATTTCTGGCAAACAGGAAGCTTGCTAAATAAAGGTTAAAATAATAGTTTCTTTCTTCTCCTCCGCAATTCAGTTCTTGTTCCTCTCCAATTAAACTTATTACCATATCCCTCCTGGTCTTGCATTATTTGGAGCCGAATTAGCTGCACATTTAAATAGCTGTCCTATGCTTCTAATGCCGGTCGCACCATAATTGTTGAAGTAGAAGATACTTGCATGATGAGGCAAAAGCAGACAGGACTGGAAGTAGTGTGCAAGAGCTTGGTTGCAAGTGTGAACTGCTGGAGCTAACGCAGTTAGCAAGCTAGCAACATCATTCCACAAACTAGTGTAAGCGAAATAGTTTGTTAATGTTAAACACGGACACGTAACCAGCTGGGCAGTCACTAATCAGTCACAATACTGTAGCTCACTATTTTCTCCCTGCTTTGTTCTGTTGTTCATCATTGTACAATATTTCATTTAATAAAACTGGAAAAATTAGGCAAGTTTGAGAATTATTACATGTTAGCTTGGTGTGTAATCCATGTCTTGTAGAGGAGTTTATACTCATTAAACTAGGATTGAATGGGCTATAATAGCTTCCTCCATTTTTGGGTTTCTCTTACGTTCTTACTCTGTTAAACTTCAGCAAACCAGCGTGATGAAAATTCTATGTATGACTTTTTGATGCTTTAACCTTTTGACTGTCTAGACAATTTATAAATAAATGTAACGAGTGGCTTTGACCTATTGACCATCTAGACAGCAGCGAGGAACATATACCATACATTTGCATGTCCCGCATTTATTCGTAGAAATGCGACATACAAAGTATATTGAAATAGAGAACCACCGAGGAACTAATGCATCTGTGACCTTAGAGTGCACTTTCGATCGAGGGTGACCTGCCTGCCCTAACCGTTCAAAAGCATGCTTTAACCACAGAGACGTCCTCTTTTTTAGCCAGCTTGTATTTTTATATAAATATCTCCTGCACACACTTTGTCTTTGAGCCTCCCTGACAGACGGCCAGTGTCCTCTGTTCCTGACTGCTCTTTCTGCACAGAAATAAATTCCAAAAGACAATTATCGTCCAACTCTTTATTTCAGTATTTCTCTGTGGTCTTTGATATTGCAATAGAATTTTTCCACGACACCTGAGTGTGACACAAAATATTTGCATGGATTTACTTCACCCCCATTAATCTTACTGACGTGTGTTTTAATTGCTGGTGTGACCAGGCCTTTTTTTTCCCATACTGTACATGTGGGAGTCCAGATGGATCATAAAAACTTTCCTCTAGAGTAGAGATTCGGGAAACATGCCTCACGCAAAACAATACCGTGGCAAGCCATGAACGCCTCCTAAAGCCTTCAAAACAAACATTACATAAATCATTTTAAATGCTTGTCTCAGAGATCCAATAAAAGTAAACATAGAATTGAACCCCTGTTTTAGCCAATGGGGTTAATGAACGCCCAAGCTGGCCATTTGGTTAGCCAGCGACATCACCAGCCGTCTGCGGTAATAAAGAATGTATATTGCTTCTTCTTGTCATTAGAGGTAAACAGATAATTCATTTAATACTGAAAGACACTGATTGCTTTGAGGTTATGCTACCGGATACTGTATTCAATGTGCATCCCTCCTATTATGTTGCTTGTCAGAACTTCCTGAACAGTAGGTCAACCTCACTCTCAGACTGAACCGAGGCAAACAAATTGAAAGGTACAGGAAGTCAGTACATCTTGCCCTCTTCTTCACTTCACTGAGCGAGGTATGAATTCTCATGTGACCTCCCACATACATGCCAGCATCCAACTACTGACTTCATTTAGTGTTACAGAGGAAAGAAAGAAAGAAAGAAAGAAAGAAAGAAAAAAAGAAAGAAAGCACATTTAGTGTAATTATTTCAGTGATCTACAGCTATACAAACCCCTCCAACAGTATTGGAACAGTGAGGTGAATTCCTTTATTTTTGCTGTAGACTGAAAAGATTTGGGTTTGACATCAAAAGACCAATATGAGACAAAAGATCAACATTTCAGCTTTTATTTCCAGGTGTTTACATCTTGATCAGATACACAATGTACTGTAGAAGATAGCAACTTTTGTTTGAACCCACCCATTTTTCATGGGAGCAAAAGTACTGGAACAGACTTCAAGTAGATTAAAGTGAATAAAACCCAATATTTAGTTGCAAGTCCTTGCTTGCAAAAACTGCATCAAGTCTGTGACTCACTGACATCACCAAACTTTTGCATTCTTCTTTTGTGATGCTGTTTCAGGCTTTGACCGCAGTCTCCCATCTTCCCATCGTCTCTCTGGACAGCTCTCTGGTGTTCATGTTGGTTACAACTCTAACTATAAATGCACAGGCAAAACCCAGATTGAGTGTAGATATTTGGTGGTAGTTATTGTTTGAATAATCAATGTAACAGCAGGCTCCTGGGCAACAAAACACACCTGTCAGTGACATGTTCCAATTCTTTTTCTCACGTGGAAAATGGGTGGGTTCAAACAAAAGGTGCTATCTTCTACATTGTGTATTGGATCAAGATGTAAACACCCGTAAATAAAAGCTGAAATGTCGATCTTTTCTCTCACATTGATCTTTTGATGTCAAACCCAAATGTTTTCAGTCTACAGCAAAAATACAGGAATTCACCTCACTGTTCCAATACTGTTGGAGGGGACTGTACACCACTATTAGAGTTACACCATGTACAGGGATTTGCAGGACTTACACTGTCCTAAATTGGGTCTTCATTTGACCGAGCACATCCATGCCCCCCTCTCGCTCTTTACTGTATTACAGTTCTTGGGAAGGATGTTTGGCTTTATCTCGTGTTTGGGCTAAAGGTCCTGTGGAGATTTGTTGTGTATACACACAGATAATGCAGTTTGGTTTGACCACTGGCCTGCATCCTGTCTGTCGCTGACTAAATTAGAGGAAGACAATAGACCCCCATGGGCCGTCCTCAGTGGTCCCATACTGTCTGTCTGGTCCTTCTCACACAACAATTTCTCATGCAGATTTATGACACACACATAGAACAAATATACACACATTCAGATTAGACTATAATGAAATCATCGTGGGCATATCATCATGCTGATGTTTAAAGTGTAGGATCGTTGGTGGGAAGAACTTGCTTTCATTTCTATGACTTGATTGTGACCTATTTTTTATACATAGTATAGATAAATAAATATAGTCCTTCTTGTTTGTATTTATTTCAACTGGGACTTGCATATTTCCCATTTCACTGCCTGGGGAACTACATTTTGTGGCCTGACCCCAAATCCCTGTCTAAGTGAACTTGTTTTAGAAATGGCTACAAAGCCACATGACTGAGTCATCTTCAACCCCATCTGTTCAGAGTTTCTGTGTTTCATACTATATACGCATAATAAATGAACTGAACAGTAATATCCTGTGAGAAATTACCACATGTTTTGACCTTTATCACACGCGCTGTGTCTTTATTCCGAGTCTTTCTTCTTATTTCGATCCTTTCCTGTGATTGCCACATGCTTTCTATGCAACCCCCACCATCTAAAAAGCAATGATCTATGAGACCTTTAACTCTGTTGGACTAAGGTTTGAATGAGAGTTCACTGGTGTGATTTATGGCACCCGCGAGGTCTACACATAGACCTGAGGCGATTACTTGGTGGAGATTGATTTTGTGCTCAATCGCTGGTAGAAACTTTACAGGGCAGCACTTCTCCAACTCCAACACGATGAAGGTTTATCTGGGATTGCATAGGAGTGAATTGTCTCCAGAAAAGAGAGTCCCTTGCCATTTGTGCACTTTTAAGACAGTTTTCAATCAATCATTGGGAGTATATGATGGTGATGATCTCCTATACTCCCAGTGATATTGGTCCATCCTTTTCTGATGTGCCACAATCAACGCAATGTTTTTAGATGTGACGATGCTATGGTTTAAATTTGATCAGGATGTGGTTAGGGAATGATAATGGTTAAAAGAGACAAAGTGTTTTGGTAGGAATTGGGAAACCAATAGTGATCTCCGAAGGCCGTTAGAGAGCTTTGTCATTTGAACCTAAAAACCTCTGGACAGTCTTAATGACAGTTGTATACCTAATGATAAAGACTAGATGAGAAAAGATCGAGTCTCGCCTGACTCAGTATGCCATTCATCTCCTTGTATCGGCACTGGTCATCTCACACCTTTTATACTACCCTTTTAGTGGAGCTGCCAGCATACATAAAAGCTCTGTGAACGAGCCAAATACAGCTGTGTGTTTGGTCTTCAATCAGCTAAAAACAAGTAATGTCGCTCCGCTTTTTATGGCCCTCCCTTGGCTAGAATCACTAAGGCTGTTTCCATCTGCAAACGCCTACACAAGCTCCCTCATTTAGGCTTATGTGCCACTCGTTCCATTACAATCAGCTATTGAATGATGACAAGCCCTACTGTCAGTGCAAGGAAATCTCAGTCCAAACTCCTGTGTGGTCCCTTGATGTTTCAGCAGAATTCCTCGATTGTCTTCAAATTGCTTCAAGACCCACCTGTCTCTCTCTTTCTCTGGCTTTTACTCACAATTTTAAATTTCTCACATGCTTCTGCCTTTATACACCTGCAATCAGGTGGGATTTGTGACAGGTAAAACATGGAACTGAGCACTACCACATTTAAAATCGACGGTTTCTGTTTGATCTGCTGCGGTTTGAATTGGAACTAATTTGTTAGCTCTCTGGACAAACGCATCAGCCAAATTAACAAATGCAAACGTAGACAGGAGGAACCAAATGACAGTGTCAAAAGAAAACTGACCTCTTATGGTTGTGCAAGTTATGACTCTTGTCTCTCAGAAGGAAAGGCAAAAGTTTGGCTGAGTTGTTAGTTGTTAGTTGTTGATAGTCTGTCAAACTGCACTTTAAATCTGATGCTTTGTTGTGGTTTCTTTTAACCTGATCAGGATCTTTTCATAATTAGCTCCCTAAAGTTAACCAAACCTTAACTATAGAGATGGTAGATCATAAAACACCCTTATGACTTATGCTTAAAACATATAGTTTAGTTTGGAAAGCACACTGTGTTTTGTATTTATTTTGGGGCTGCTGGTTTTAATTCACCACACAGCTTCTGTTACCCCACCTCCACCTCCACATCCACCTTTCACCATTCATATTTCTCTTCACATTGTGTGCATGTGTGCCAAAAGTTATATTCTTTATTAGACACACAAAATCTATTTTATGCAACCGCAGCACTCTCAAGCTGGTGCAAATATTTCCATTTCAGTGACATTATGAAACACATGCTATGGCCTCAATATAAAACAATGTGTGACACATTTATTATGAGCGCATTTTAATGAAAACCTCCATCCAGAAAAAAAGAGGGAAGCTATGAAAGAGCTGTCTTTTCTACTGAGTGTGTGTTAGAAGCTCCATAGCTTCTCTTTATGTTCAAACATAACACAGCAGGCAATGTGTGATGATGAATAAACAAATCTGATGCATTCTTGTGTCTGTATGAGGTTTTATGATCATGTACTGTATATGTGCTTCTCCATAAATCATTACACCATGTTTGTGTGCCTTCATGGTTCCCCAAAGCTTTTAGAGCAGCTTTCTTGGAAATGTTGCCAGAGATGAGGCACTTAGGCGGGTGAGTACTGACAACTGAAGACACCCGTGAGATTTGACAACAAACACGCGGCTGATGAAATGCACAGAGAAGAGATCAAATGTATGCAATAAGATTTTCATTTCAGTCAGAGGAAATAAACAAAGAGAAGTTATGTTTGTATGCAGGACTTGAGTAGAAGACGCAACAGTATGCTACATAGTCAAATACACACACAGCAAAGCCTGAAATCCTGGGTAGTCTCAGTTTTTATGTAAGGCCAAGCACCACTTAACCTGATTCCATTTCTAGTCCAGAAATGCCCAGAGCCTTCTTCATTTTATGATGGAGCCCTCTGCGTGTAATTGTGTGAATGTGTGTGTGCGTGTGTGTGTGTGTGTGGATTGTAAATAACAACGGGTGCTGCTGTGTTTATGTTCCCTTCATCTGACCATCCATTTTCTATATCGGCTTATCCTGTTCAGGGTCACGGGAAACTGGATTCAATCCCAGCATGCAAAGGGGCGAGAGGGATTTACAGCCTAGACGGGTCACCAGCAGTCTATCACAGAGGTCATAGTGTGTGTGTGTGCGCTTTTCAAGCTGTCAGAAGCTGTGGTCTAACATGCCATTGTTCACAGTGATTAGTAGAGATCCATGACTCTAACAGTCCGTAACAATAGTGTTTGGAAAGTCTTGAAGTTCTGTTGGTAAGTGATTTATATGTGGCTTAAAAAACAAAATTATATTATTATATGAGAAAAACAAGCTCTTATAAATGAGTCATGATGCCACTGATTGGTCGCTAAAGCCCTAATTGGATCAGTGATTGACCAATCATATCTTAGCAACTATAGGCAAAGTCACCCTGTAATATAAATAGATTGGAGGGTGTGTCTTTTTTTTTCCAAACTCATGAATACATTATCTTTGTCTGTGCTAACATAAGCTGTCATTTGCATAAGTTATAAGTGAAAGTCACTTTAGAGGCCAAAGAGCATTCATTTAAAAAAAACAAAAAAAACATCTGTTCACAACTAACACAACCTTTGTGCAGTAAAATAAAATGTACAGTAAAACGTAAATAAACCTGCTTTCGTCTGCCTCTCTCCCATCCACTGACAAACCCATCAGTTGAAGAATGTACAGGTGCTGTTATGATTGTAAAGTGAAGAGGGGGCTTTGTGGTCAACAGTCTAAACTGCTGCGTAGTAAAAGCTGTCTGTTCAGCCTTTATCTCTTATGAGAATGTGACAGACTAGGGGAGAGGTCGAGGTTCAGGCTGGTGGAAGTCACTCCAGCCATATTTGGCGTGGAGAGCACTTGTTATTTCGTTCGACAAGATATCACATCTGAAGTCAAGTGTTCTCGACGTGTCAAGTGAGTATTACTGATGGGAGGCGACCACTTCCAGAGACACACTCACGAGCTGTGTGGTATTTGGATTAGACGGCTGGGGATTGGATTACCCAAACTGTGTTTTGGAAGAAACAGTTTTTGTTTATTAGGCAGATTTCATAAAGATTTTGTGTCCCTGCAGACCTACACCTTGTGTTTTTTTATGCATGCAGTTTCACATATAGATTTTATAATTTAACATAACTTTTCATGATATGTATTATTTGGATTATTCAGTATTTAGTCCCGAGTGGGTGCAGTTAGACTGCAATCTTTTTTCCACCCTCAGTATGAATTCTGATAACTCATTGTATGTGCTGATACCAAGAACTGATCTGATACACACAAATAGCTATAAACAGCCACCTTACTGAGTAGACCTCATTGGGATAAATAAGATAATAGCATGCGTTAGCATGGCACATATTGTTCTTGTGGGTGTGTCCTACAGTAGTTGGAACATCTGTGGTTTGAGTCCAGCTGAGACTTTCTTTTTCTTGTTTTCTGACGTCTCATAACGGTTACGATAATTACTATTAAGGAAAGGCAAAAAACGCAAGAACAAATAAAGATAAGAGATAGTTAGCAGTTCGCTGTGACTGAATGAATGTTACTCATCATTTGTGGTTTTGCCCAGGATTTTCTTGTTGAGGGGTTATTATTTTTTTGGTTTGTGAGAAAACAAAACAAAACACACGCACATGTCCACACGCTGTCTGCAGTTACTTCTACACTGTGAATACAAAAAGAAAAAAAGTTTACTCACTGAACTGCTGTCAGCCCATCACAGCTTCTGGTGGGACAGCTCTCTTATCTCATTTATCTCTTTATCTCTTATCTATGGTCAATATTAATAAACAGCTGTGTGTGTGTGGGTGAGAGTCTGTGAGTCCGCCCAGGTCGGTTAAATTGTGCTAGACAATGTGAGAGTTAATTACGTGAGCCTCCTCCCTTTAGCTTTCATGAAGTTCTCTTGTGGTCTTGTTTTCTCTTGCTGCCCCATAAAGGAAAAACAATAACCTCAAAATGCCCACAATGCAATGTTTTACTCCGATAAGAAACGTACTCAGACTGCTTTATTATACCATTATTCTGAAATAGATTTAAATCTGTTTCTGATTGCTTTTATCAGCAGAACACCACATTGTGCTTTGACCCGACCTTGCAGAGCTCTGATTTTGAAAAACAAAGGAATGTTTCTCACATTTTTCAGGATGTTGTTGTTGTATTATGGTTGATTTCCACCTTCAATAATGCATCAATAATGCATTCACCTTCCACAGTACGGCATAGTCTCTGGTTCATAGCGCTGGGATGTGAGCCAGATGCATTGTTGAAAGGACCTGGTGTCCCACTGGGTTTGATACTTTGTTGGGATTTTACTCACACTCAGAGGGAAATAACTGAAAGTCACTGAAAGGAGATGATAAGGCGTTTCATACGCACCGCTGAATTAAGCAAGACAAAAGCAATATGTTATCTTATAACTCAAAAGCAAAGCAGGGCACAAATAGTTTCTTTTCTCTCCAGTTGGATCTCAGAGATGGGGCTGCATGCACACTTTGGTTGAAAAGTTTACATTATAGACTGATTATACTGTTTACAGTGTAATCAGTGATACAGTGCAAATTGCAAATGGCCTACTTTCTTTCTTTCTTTCCCTGAAGGCTAAAAGGAAGATCTGACCTTTAAAAGGCTCAGCAGCTGCATAAATCTAGGACAAAGACTTTTTTAACATTTGAACCTTTGAAATGACCTCTCTTCCTCCTGGTTATATTGTCTACTACAGATAGATAGAGCGATACTGAGGATATGCGAGTACACACTCGCTCACACACTCTGCCTGCGGTGTGGAGAACCTTTGTACTGTTTGTTCAGCTTGATTTGACTCAATATAGTTCAGCACCAAACCAGCAGATGTGTTCCTGCTCCAAACAACGTAGTGGGGTCTCGTGCCCACATGGAAGGACGGAAAACAAAATACGTCGCATGTGTGTGTATATGTGTGTGTGTGTGTTTGTATGTAAGCATTAGTTGTTTCCTCTCTGACCAGCTGAGCTGTTTATTGACTATAGAGTGATGTCTGCCAGACGCTGGCTAATGCACATAAACTGGATTTACAAGAAGTATTTATTTGTAGATGGAGCCCATACACTTATAGCAAAGTGGATGCTGGTGGATGTCCATTCAGCTTTGGATACAAATATTTTCTTCCTTTACATCAGTGCAGAATATGAAAACAAGATGCACAGCTCTTGAAAGCAGGATAAACATATATGTAACAAAACATATTATCTCTAATGTCAGCTTACGATGAATGTAGAAACATACACGTAAACATATAGTTAGATTACATCATTTTAGAGATATTTGTAATCCAGTATAAATGACATACAGTGCCTGGTTTTCTTACTATGAATCTATCCATAACTCCTGTACCTTCCCATCAGTCTCTGTAGTTTCTCAACTAGTCGAAGCTGTTAGCCATTTGATTTATGGCTGTCTGGATTCTGCTGCAGTCTGAGAGTCTGCTGGATTCATCGTTTTTTATCTCATCACCGGCAATAGATGGAGGAGGACAAGTGACACTCAACTCATAACCCGTGTGAAATCCTCATCATTTTAGTTTTTATCTTTCAACATGACTCAACCTTGATGGAGGTCAGTTTAAGCGGTTTCAGAACACATGATGAGCAGGCTACTGATGATGGCTGTCACTATTGTTTTCATGTAAAGTGCCTTGTTAATATTACAGTGAGAACAAGTTGTCAAAAAAGGGGGACTCTGAAAGAACTGTCACAACAGGGTTCAAGGGTTCAGGGTTCAGACTCATGTCAAACTCGGGTCTCTGTTTGAAAGTCTAAACCCTTGGAGGCCCACAAACATAACACCTTTTTGAATAGAAAGAACAATATTGTCCACCATAGTCGAATATTGTCTCGGCAAGATGTAAAGCCAACACAAGAACAGCAGAACAAACAAAACAAAACAAAACAAAACAAAACAAAAAAATAGAAATAATGTACTTCAAACTGAAGCATACTACAAAAAATAAAATACTGGAGCAAGAAAAAAGTTAACTTCTGTAGTGATTACTCAGTTGGTAAACTACTGGCTTGATAGCTAACGGCTAACAACCTAGCACTAGTGAGTCACAATTTCTCTACTAGCTCATTTTCTCTGTACTTGCAGCATTTTGCTCCCTGGATTGGACACTATTATATGTGGCTATATATAGATACAGTTGAAGTTCACAAACTTTAATCAAAAGACATGTTCTCGCCATGGACTCCCATCTACAAACGATTCCTGTTTAGTGAAGCAGTTAAAGAGATCGCCGGTCTCCACCCTACTTCATATTCATATGGTGGGCTGTTACATTAAAGCTGCAAAGCTAAATGCAGTGACCGCAGTATAACCCCGAGAAGACAAAGGGAGTGTGGATCATCATTCAAAACCGTCACACCAACATGCTTAATTATAGCATCCCACACAAACAACACCTTTGTTTCAACCACTGGGAGACTACGCTGAACTTCTGTGGGATGTGAATGGCACAAACATGTCGTTTTCACAGGCTGATTTGTTGCTGTGTAGGCCTACTTCATGTCGTGCTGATAACAAATCCTGTTGACGTTCAGTCGTGTGGCCGTCAATGAGAGTGAGTATCTAAAAACATCTACAGTCATCGTGGACGTAATTAACTACAGGGTCAAACACAGGCCACGTTGTCTCTCAGGAAATATTACATGACGCTCGTATATATATTTATGAGTAGCGTGTCATTATTCTTCACCTCTTTAGTCTGAGGTACTAAAAATGTAATTTAATTAAAGTTTGCAGATTTCAACACTTACACAGCTCTACATACAATAGTAGGTCATACTTTGCCAAGCCCTTTTGCACACTTTCCAAAGAGGCCTACCTCATATAACCCATTTCCATTTCCATAACCACTTATCCTTATCAGGCTTGGGGGGTCTGGAGCCGATCCCAGCTGAGTGGGTGACTGGGTGATAGGCGGGGTACACACTGGACAAGTTACCAGTTCATCAGAGGGCTGACACGTGGAGATAAACAACCATTCACGCTCACATTACCTCATGTTAAGCCGCATTCACATCATGTATGGTAGAGAAAACATATGCTCCAAATGTGTTACTGAACAGTTTTTCTGGCTTTTCTGTATTCAGAAAAACATCAAACATCATGTTGGATATGTCAGAATATCCTCGACATGTTTAAGACTTACAAGTCTGAAACTGGTAATGGCAGTAACACCGAAAGAACAAAATCTGGAATTAGCTGTGCAGTATACTGGAAATAGACAGAAACATGATTCATGTGCTTAAATTAATACGTTCATGAAATCTTGGGGGTGCTTGAAATTTAAGGTGTGACTCCAATCAAAATGTTTGATGTCCAGGCATAATTCATAAGTCACCTCTAATGTTTAATCTTTTCATACAATAGTTCAGCCGTCAGACTAACATGAACGTTATTTTGAATTTCGCTACAGTATTAGCTGATGCAATTCGAGATATTGCATTAATTCATTAGTCGATCCATCAATTTTCTATTACTCTGTTCAGGGACACATATTAACTTATTAGTGCCACGTAATGAACTAACTATAATTAAATGTCATATAACGGCAGGGACAGGGAGGAGATCGCATCTCACACGTGTACCATTTGAACCTTTCCTTTTTCACTCGTGTACAGTCTGTCTCTACCTGATTCGCAATGTTTGTACAATTTATCTTGAATTTGTGGAAGGAAGTTTAATAACAAGCAAGTTTGTCAGTGAAGCTGCTTTGAAAGCTGCACCAGACCGATGCTGTATTCATAAATTTTCACTGCTAGCTGGTGACATTTATAATCTATTTAGTGTCATCTTCCTCGCTGCCGCTTTCTTGTTGACTTATGGCTGATTGCTGGCAAGCAAATATGCATTAAAGGTCAACAACATGTTGACAAAGAAGAGTTGGTCTAAACTGAAGTTTATCTGGCACAGATGTACATCAGATGGATTGGATGTTTTTTTTTTTTTTACTATGGAATAATAGCACCAACGCTGCATCCATGTGGACACTGGACAACACTGAAACACCAAACAACAAGTGAGCAAATCTACAGCTATCGTACATGTGTCTTTCTGTTTGTTGTTCAGAGTTTAAGACCTGAAGAGGTGGTACAGCATGAAAAGCATCTGAACCAACTATCATGAACTTGACTGACAAGCCCCAAATGCTTGGCGACTGTTGCTATGCCTGACAAGCTTCCTGTTCTGCACGGCATAATGCAGTTCATAATGGAGGCAGATTTAGCACTTATAGTTCTAAAAAGCAACATGGGATTTCAGACAGAGGTACAAAAGAGCTTCTCATTTTTACTGTCACTAGCTTATTACAGAATTAACATCAACAGACAAAGGCAGACACGGCGTTGCTCCTGCTCCATATTTCAGTAATGGCCAGTTTGTGATGCACCATTTATGCCGGACATTGTCACTGTTCATGTTTGTGTCTTTTTAGAATTAAGATTGGTCTTAAACAGTGTGAGTCATACTGTGGAAGACACATTTTTATTACATTATAAAACTGTGCCACATCTTTAGTGCTTTTTTTGGTGTTTGAAGCGATGTTCCAGTCTTGTATTTTCATTTTTTTTTGGTTGTTGTTTTTATTGTGTTATGGACTGTGCCTTTGTTGTATTGGATTAAAAAGAAGTGCAAAGCCTCAATAGACCTCTGTACATTTCATATTTCAAACTTCAACAGCAAAATCCAGATTCACTGACTGCTGGTCATGTGTAGACTGCCTTAGTTCTGAGTGTTTTCTCTTCCTTTGTGTTTCTGTCTGTATTTTCTGTCTCTCTGTGTGCCTTTGTGTGTGTGTGTGTGCGTTGCTACGTGTGCCTGCCTGGTCACCTTCACCACCTACGTCTCATCCAATCACCTGTGCAGTATATAAACCCGGTTCGACCTTCCAGACTGCCAGACTGTTCATTCTCTCTTGCGGTAATAATGCTATGGCTAAATCATGTTCTCTTTGTGTCTTTTCAAGTATTCTTTTTGCAAACCCTGACTTCTCTGTGCCCCAGGATCCCTGCCTGCGACATCTAGCCCTACCACAGTATCACCCCTGCCTCTGGAAATCAGCCACCACCAACCCTGCACTACTTGGATATCCTCACCCACCTGGCACCCACCTTCCCCTGCACTATTCAGCCCCTTGGCTTACAATCCTTTTTGAACTATGGTTGAGAGTGGTGGCTGGAGCTTGCAGATTGGATGAGTCACACTGACCATTTCTAAGACTGAACATAATGCACTTTTTTTCAGTTGTAAATGGGTTGTAATAAGACTTCTGCTGCCGCAAAATGAACTAAGAGCTCTGGTTGTTAGTGTGCCACTAATGAAGTCATTCAACTGCAATTAGCTAGTGAGAAACACACAGGAGAAGCTGCACAGTTTTGGCTCTTTGCAGGACACACACACACACACACACTGTTTCATACACTGAATTCCTCCAGATCACTGAACTCTATCAGACCTAATGTACTGTGTGTTGTTACTCGAGATTAACTGACTCCTGGTCGAGAGAGTGTTATGATTAGGACCAGCATCCAAAGTGTTTTATATTAAACAAATTTTCTGCTCAGATTATTCAACGCATTCTTGTTTAATGAGACACCACTCAGCGGGGAAAATTTAGAGCGAGTCTTAAAAGGACGATGAGTTGCTCAAACAGTGTCATCAGTAGTTGGTATGCACCATCGCCTGCAGATCCACCAAGAACAACCTATGGTGTTGAATTTAAATACTGTAGATGTCATGACAATTTGGTATGAAAGGAGAAGTTTTAAAAGACTCCCTGTACAATTATAGACCCACATTGCTGATGACACAGTAGATAATCAATTTATAAAGTCCTGTTTGGAAGTTATTTGAGGAAAGAACAATAAATCAATTGTAATTTACCACTTTTTTAAAAACTGTAAAAACATTTAATAAGACTACATCATTTGCTAATACTTTCTAATTTTGTTATAGGTTGCTATTAGGAACAATCCGCAAGTGTCACACATGACTGCAGCCAAAAATAATGAAGCTTTGTTTCATTATTTCAGCCGTGAGGTAGGCGGGGCCAAACAATCAGAAAGACCTGACAGAAAAAACAGAGACAGGCCTGCACAACACTGTCTTGAGGCCTATGTCAACTAGCATTAACTGACGCTTTTGTTTTTTGGCCAGTTGGGTGCCATGGAAACGAGCTTTAAACTCTTTTAACATTGACATGCTGTCACTTTTTGTTTATGTGGTAAACTTATTAGCGAACAGCAGATACTGTATGAAGCAACATTAGCATTCACCGGCTGTCCTGATACATCAAAGTCCAGTGGTCACTTTCTTTATTGAGCTTTGGTTTGGTCTCCACCAGCTCCTTCTCCACTATGTTCACAAGCTAATTGCTAACTTTTAGTTAACATGAAAATATGGAATACAGCAGCTTTAAGTAAAGTTTTAATGAGGAAGTTTTACTCATATGGAGAGTCTTTTCAGTGTGGTTTTGCTAGTTTTTAGGTAATAGAGGTAATTATAAAGTCATTTCCACCACTGTGTACAATTATTTACAGTTATCTCTTATAAACAGAAGTCTCATTAGGAAGTGGTGCCAATTTTGTACTGAATTTCATCCAGTATCTGTAATTTACACTTTGTTAAGCACAGACTTTATATATGTAATGTTTTCCCATGAATATATCATCCCTCTAAGGACCTGGCTTTTCAGCTCTGTCTGTCTTTTTCAATGTTCAGAGAGGTTTAAAGACCTTCATTACTCAGAAATTATATAATGTGACATTTTCTCTGCTGAAGCACTGTTTAGAAAGTTGTGCACTTCCCTCCTAACTTTCAGTTCTTCAGTTCCTGTGTTTGGAGAACTTCTCATGCCAGAATCAGCATTTCAGTGGGATAACAGGGTGGATTTACAGAGTCCCATTAAATGAGGAGGCGCTCTTTCTTTGCTGTAACCCCACTTCCTGATTTAAGATCATAACATGGGTGTATTTTTAAAAATCGTGCATAGAGGAGCTTTAAATCACTGTCATTTTTTTTTGTAAACACACCAAGAGACAGCTCTCCTGTGCATGTTAAATCATTCTGTGGAGAGGTTCATGAAGAGCGAGGAGCGTAAAGGAAGATCGTTTGCATCATTCTTTGGGACAAATAACAGTTCCACCGACCCGTTATAGACGATATTCTTTTGGCAGATAGCAGAAACTGACATCCTCACCAGGCTTCGGGTAGCTTGTCTAGACCTAATTTGCAATAACCTAATCCTAATTAACTCTGCCTTCATCTCCTATCTCTCCCTTCACCTTCTCCCTCTTCACTCTCTTACTCCTACTCTAACTCTGTTCTTTTTCACTCGCATTGCAAATTATCTCTCTGTCTTCCCAAGTTGTGGCCTGTTCCATCTCTTGGGAAAGGGACAACTGACTGGCTGAAGTTCCCATGTAGAATTATACCATGTGGTGGAATATATTTATATAGGTCCACAAAAGGCAGATGTCCTTAAACTCAGAGAGTACGAGAACTTAAATAATATATATGGGTTATTAGAGGTGCATGCAACAAATATGGAAGGGAAGAAGACAAGGTAAAGGGAGTAACTAACACTATGAAACAATATTTTTAAAATTATTAAAGACAAGGTACCATTATTGTCTGACAGTTGTATCATTTATTGACTTTTATGAAACAGAGTAAATCTTGTGAAATCACATGGTAAAAAAAAGAGAAAAGAAAAGTGAATTACTAATATGAAGTACCTATTATGGTGGATGGTACCCCGCCTCTCGGCCAAAGTCAGCTGGGATAGGCTCCAGCTCCACTGTGACCCTGATGAGGATAAGTGGTTACAGATAATGGATGGATGGATATTCTGGTCAATGGTGTCGTTACTGGGAAACAAAACAGTATGTTCAGTTTAGGAAGACAGCTATACTTTTTATAGATGTAGCTATAAAGGTACATAATAGATAACATAGTTTTCTTGTAAATGCATACGGTAGTTGCTGGATAAACTATAACATGTCAGCACAATTAACAAGGGAACGAAATATGTCCATCTCAGTGTTTAAAAGTTGTAGCTGTAGTTGAAAGCCTCTGGACACATCAGCAGTGAACTGGTACCTCTCTGTACATCTACAATAGTTTATTAGAGTATCATTTTAGTGAAGGATGCTGAGATTTCTCTGATATAATGTGTTAAAAACTATACAGTACTACTACTGTACTCTATGTTTTCAGATGTAAATATTAAAAGTCCCGTATCTTCCTTCTTTATAATTTCTTTGAAGTTTTAACATACATAAAATTATATATTTGTGGTTCTGAGTACAAAAACAACAAAACAAACAAACCAAACTGCTGAATATTTCTTGGCTCCACATGTGCAAACTTTTTTTTTTTGCTAATTTAATTTCCTCCCTGTGGACAATCTTGCAGCTTGCGGCGCTCTACAGGGAAAAAACAAAACAAATGACAGCAATTTACTGCTCGCTGCTTTTCGCTGAAGGAACACACGTCGAGTTCGCAAGTGCGTCTGTGTTTGTGTTTGCGTGCTCTTAAAAAGGAGTTGTTAATGACAAGTGACGTGACGCTACGCTTCTTCATGACAGTCTTAACATGCCACCTGATTACTTGAACACAGTGCAGCTTTAATGGCGGACATAGAATGCAGATGCGGTGTAATGGATGCCGTTGTAGATGTACAGATTGTCCTGATGCTGTAATATTTGTCATCAGTGTATCTGCTCTGTTATGAAAGACATAAATCTCAGCAGTGTAAATCTGTGGTTTGTTTATTTCAAGACACAGAGATGAATAATGGAGGCCTTGAGGAAAGAGAAAAGCCTTTGATTTAGAAATGCAAATCCTCACATTTACGCAGCGGCTCATATTGCTGTATTCCATCATACACAGTCAAAGTGACAGCCGGAGTTTGTTGATAGTGTACGTCTTCCTGTTGCCTTCTGATGCCTGGTTGTGTATGGTTGATATGCACAGTGAAGGAGTAAGAAAGAAAGAAAGCTGAAGAAAGCATCTAGCGGTGAGTTGATGTGCTGATAAAAGACTTTTCAAACCTCCTGTGCACGCAGCCCCTTCGTCTGACTCATCGCTGTATTTCCCAGACCGCTCAGTCTGAACTCCTCACCACACACAGCAGCCACATCTGTGTGTGCCTCCATTTTCCCATCTCCATTTTTACATTCGGCAGCAGCTCAATGACATTAGAAAAGTTGTGCATCACGTTTATTATGAGCGGCCCCACACCTGCGGCCTCAGCCTACATAACGTGTGTGTTTGTGTGTGTGTCTGTGTGTGTGGGCGCAGGGGAGGGCCAAATGCCATCAGAGACCAGTGAGCCGACAAAGCAGGTCAGTGACAATCTGTCAAATGGCCTTTTCTTGTCCTTTTATGGGGGAAGAAACAACACAAGCCTCAGTTTTTAATGTCATGTAACCTCTGACTTGAACCAGTGCTCCTGAAACATTCTGTAAAAGCTTTCAACAGGGAGACAGACACAGTCTTAGATTTTCTAGCTGTATCAGTACAGTTTTACCTTCCCATGCTTCATTATTTCTTTCTGACCTCATTACTGTCTCACTAGCTGATACCATCCAACTTTTGAATTTCAATTCACAACCTCAACGCACATGTGGGGATTATTTAAAAATATGAAAAATTTGGAATAATACTACAGCACAATCCTTGACTTGATATCAGTATAGATCACCTCACACTGTTCTATCAACTAAAAGTGCACCTAGTGCACCACAGCAAATTGCATTAGCAACAAAACATGCTTCTTTGACCAAATGTGACCAAACTGTGACTTTTTGTTGTTATGTTTCTCAGTGAGCTTTATTTTGAAGGTCTAACCGTATGCTTTTTATTGCTTACTAGACGGACAGTGCATGTCAATTGTTTCTTACTTGATCTTAGTTGAGAGCTCTGCACATGCAAAACTGATGCTAAAGATGTATCTGGGGTGTCCTAGTGTGCAGCATCAGGTTGCACAAGCTGCCGGTTTTGAAGTGAGTTGAGCGTGTTCCTGTGGTTTAAGTTCTCTAAGAGCAACAATTAGTTTGTGAGCAAAAAAACCCAAAAAAAACTGAAAAACTACAGCTCCCGTGAAAAAACTCTTAAGTACTTTTTCAGATTTCTCATCTGTTATCCTGCTGTTAAAATGCCTACAGTGTTCAGTCCTCTCTGTCCTGCCGTGACATTTGTCCATGACATTTAGCCTGCAGATGTAAAGGGCTTATGGGAAACAGTGTTCATTAGAGGCTGCTACAGTAAAAAAAAGCTAAATATTAAATAAACGATGACATTAGATCAAAACTACCATCCTTATCATACATATCAAGTACAAACATATAAAGTGACATACGTGACATGAGAATGGTTCCAATTCTGGAGGATTATTTAAAAATGTCAATGGGATTATGAATGAGGTTCTTTCATTGCTATGGCAACCTTTTGGACCAGATCAACTGGATATTAGTTGCCTGGGTCCAGACCTTTGAATCCACCCACCCCATTGAGTTGACTGATGGAAAATAAGTGTAAGGAGTAAGGAGAAACCCAAGCTGTCATTGATTGAAAATACACATCCCCAATGCTGATAGGTCACTGCTCTTGCTTTGTTACCCTCTATTGTTCTGTTAAGGCACAAGCATATTTCCTGGAAAAGCGTCACACACACCCAAACACAGAATTAGTTTAAAAGCCAAAGTCCTGATCTGCTCTAACAGCGTCTTTAACACGACATCTCATCCTTGTCACATTTCCCATGTGCTGGTGCAGATGGACGAGGTCAGAATCCGCTGACCTGTGTATAAATGTAAATGGTTTCCTCGGAGTGGATCGCCTTTTCTTATTCATCTCCGGTCAGATGTGTGTTGATGGAAACTTACAGTAATGAGTGTTAGTTTATACTGGCAGTGACCGTGAACCTCACCTCCTGTTGTTCAGGCATTGTGTGTATGTGTGTGTGGAAGGAGGTAAAATAATGAGTCAAAGTTTACCTTTGCTAATGCACCTGCTGGGCTCTGCGCCGTGCATGACTGAACACACACACATGACACGGAAGTGATACGCATGGCTGAATGTGTTGGTGAATGTATGAGAGCTGAAATCCATGCTTTAATTTATTCATCGCATTCATGTATTTATACATTCTTACAGTTACATCGCCTCATTTAACAGCCCTGCTTACATATTTTCCCACATTCCTCTGCAGCTGGTTTGACTTTAATGAAGCGTGTTGTACATTTTTAACCTCAAGTAGAAATGTATTTTGACTTGTCTTCAAGGAGCATTACACACACGCTAACTGTTTAACTCAAATCAGAGAACATTAAAAAAAACATGTTAGTATGGTAACAAGTACTTGAGATGCTCCACATGCCTGATCATCTCTACATTCAGCCCAGTCTAGGAAGTACAGTCAGCAGTCAGTACCAACGCAGGAGGTAGTTTGCCTTTTGTGCGGCAAGGCAAAAAGCAGAGCTGTGGAGGTTGAAGTTGTGAATATAGAACCAAATATTATATTCTAAGAATATTTTGACATGGAGAAAACAAAACAAACTGTTCAAAGATCATGGAGGATCATTTTGTAATTTAGTCTTGTTTATTAAACAAGACTAAGTTATTAAAAGACTACACAGGCATTTATGAAAATGAAGATGTTAACCAGAGGTCCTGTCTGATCAGTGAGAGAAAACATGATGATGATTTGCACACAGGATAATTTAACATACATAATATTTTTATGAGGGAGGGGCTTTGTCACGTACATTTGTTCCACTTGTGTTATAATACAAGACTTCAGCATTGAGGAACAATCAGGCTACATTCATGATTTTACTGAGAATCATTATAAAGTTTCAGGGCGTTCCCATAACCATAGTGACTCAAAGTGCCAGAGAGGAGGTAGAGACGCTGTGCTGCTGCCAGAAGAGCCGCAGAATGAAACCGTTTTGTCATACGTGTTCTCACAAAACTTGTCAAACCGCGTCTTAAAAGCCAGTCCAAAACTAATTGATTACTGGCGGACAAGTGATGTGAGACCATGTGGAAAGGGTGAGTCTCACTGTCACTGCGTGACAGTTGGCAGCGCCAGAGCGAGTCAGTCAACTTAACACTGTAAAAAGTGAAGAGTGAGCAACATCCAACATCATTCATTCCATAATTTATTCAGTGCAATCCTTTGTTGTATAGCGACAAATAAATGACCTTGAAATGCAGACATTTCAAACAAGGCAAGCTGGTACAGCTCAGGGATTTTTTCATTTAAATTGAGGAAGGAAGAAACAAGGATCAAAACCAGAGAGGCAATCTAAACAGGCAAGAAAATGAAGTCCAAAAAGGTACAAAATCAGCAGGTAACAAGTAAGGATGTTGTGTTTAGAGGCGAGAAAGCATGAGTACACATGGCGATGGTAACAATCTGACAGCAGAACAATGCATGTGGGCTGATATACTGCATGTAGCGAGTACTAGTGAGGGAATGAGCTCCATGTGGGGAGCTGAGCGGGGAAACTCAGGGAACTGCAGCAATGTGAGGCCAGATGAGAGTGGCAGGATCTGGAATGAAAGGAGAAAAGTCTGAGGGCGTCTGATGGATAGGAAGAGAATGGCAATGAATGAGTCTGAGAGAGTGGAAATAAATGTGGCTGCTGAGAATTTGATTACTGTCGATGTTTCGAGCATACATTCTTGAAGTTATTTAACCCGCTTTAGGACAGATAATGGGTCATGGATAGGAATACATCTATCTTGCATTTGTTTTTCATTCAGACGCTGTCTGATCATCCATCACATAGACAATAAAGATCAGATTTTCACCAGAATTTGTGTATTGATGTCACGTAGCTATGTTCTGCCTTTTTCAGAGCTGTTTATTGCACACAGGAATACAAAGCTTCTGCTACAAAGTTCACAGTTTGTGTCTTGTTGCAGTGTTTGATTTGGTAAATAAACTAGATTACAGAGGATTGGACATGCACTTAAACCTGTTCCTTGCTTATTCAATGAAAGCTGTTGGGCTTAACATAAAAAATGACCATGGAAGTCAAAATATGGGAACAAGAATAGATGAAGTGGAGAAAAAAAAAAGAATCATGGAAGACAGACGAGCAATATGAAAAACAAACAAGAACTAATGAAAGTTTGGAGTAAATTTGTGGCAGGAAAAATGAAAGCTAGAAACAACAAAGAAAGTGGGAGAAGCAATGGTGTGATTACAGAAAGGCTTCCATCCAACCACCCAACCTTTCTCCCCCAGTTTTTCCAATAACCATCCATCCTCCCGGACACCTCCTAGCATCAGCACAGCTTGCATTATTCAGCCATCATCCTGCAGCAGAGCAGGACTTATGAATACACTTATAACAAATGATCCAAGAAGTACCCAAGGGTGTTGTGCCAGATGGGTTCTAGGGAACTACAATGGCTATTGTAATAATAAAAAAATATGACAGAATATTACATTAAGGTAGCTGATTTCAGGTTGAAACAAGTCTATTTTGAGATTGCATGCGGCTGATGAGACATTCCGCCAAATATAAAAAAAAATGCTTTTTAAATTATGCTGTTAGGTTGATTGAGTTCAAATGGCACATTAAACATTTTCATCAATGTTATTTCACTGTACAAGTTGTTTTCGCTCTCACCATTTTTATCTACGTGTAAATTTGCCCTCTTAATAATTTGATTGCCCCCATGCATACACTTTTAATTAAGATGAGCATAATCTCTTAACGGGGTACATGCAGTACATTTTCTCTAATGTAATGTGTAAAGTTATGAGAAGCCAACAATCCTGCTAGCTGTGCAGAGCCCCTCCGTCATCCTCGATTCCCTTTTCTCGGACTCTTTGTCCTTTTCTTAACATCTATAAATCTTCTCTTCCTGAAGCTGGCTTTCCAATTTATCTTACAAATTCTTATGAAATTGACAAATTGCAAGGATAAGTTTAACAGTGTCTCCTCAAAATCTTTAAAAAGTTTGTCTTCTCTTGCAAAGCAGGCATATTTTAGCTATATTATGTATGTGTCTTGGAGATTTACAAGTCTTACTGAACTAAATTAAAAGAAGAAAGTTACAGGACAGGACGCTAAGATATGACCCAGTTTAATTTTGCTAAGCTGCACTGGTCAACCTTTGTGTCTCATGCTGCACTAGCAGTGGTAGCAGATTTACAACTTGAAATTCTTTCAGTTATTTATGGAAACAATGGGTCCTTGATTTTAGACAGCGCTAGACACAACAGGCTTCTCATTTCTGGCTAGTAACCATCATCAATTTTGTCGGCTGAAATAACAACTGTCGCTATCAGCCACATTAGCTTCATGAGTTGATTGAATTAGTTTTGAAGCGAGAACCCTGCAAAGGGTTTGTGCACCTATCAAGACTGAGGCTAAAGCCACATGTCCTGGGTAAAAAGTGAGCGTCAAAAATGAAATAAAGCACCATTGTTCTTGTAATTCAGAGTCGAGCTATAATGGAGAGTAAAGGGTGAAATGAAACTCTGAAAGCATCCAGGACCAGCGTTCACACAGTAAAGTAACATGAAAATAAAGACATATGAAATGCTCCTCATCTCGTAACAGAAATTCTCATTTATTACTGTAGGGGCGAGCTATTTAGCCGCACACGCTAACAATAGCTTCTTATGTTGGGGTTAGTTTAATCCCCAACCCCTTGATTTATTGGTCTTATAACAGCCTCATGTACTCCCAATCAGCATGTGGACAATTACGCCAATTAAGGTTTTCTTATACAGGCTATTTTCGGAGTCTGGATTAAGCACTGATGAAACAGTATATATTTAACCTGACCCTCTTCTAGGATTAGAAAATGCAAATTCCGCTCAAAATGATCCACTGCAACAGCGTAGAGATTACAGATCTGTTCTGCTCAAACATTTACTCATCTCCATTTCTATTTTAGTCCCATTATTCAAATGCTGAAGAAATGATGGGGTTACGTTGTAACAGTGCCTTTATGATATGTCATCCTCATTAGCAAGACCTTTAAAATACAGTTGGAAGCAATAGTACTTAACTTAATACAATCACTGGAATGTCATTTCTTTTCACAGCCTTGAGTCAGAGTAGTTAAACACATCTTCGAGCTGTCATCTGTGTTTAATTTGCATTATTTGTTCTGAGTGATCTGGTATTACAGAGCGCCCAATAATTGCTCTTCTTTGAATGGAAACAATCAGGAACGTTAACCTCATCTTTCACTCAGTGTTTATACAAGATCATATTAGGCAGCATTGGGGCTGTCATAACGGGCTGGCAGCATAAAAAGGTTATCGATAAAGTTATGCCTCACATGCTAAACTGAGTAGAGATGTAACTATTTCCCCCTTTTCTAACCTATTCTAATTCTTTTTTGCTTTGTTTTGTTGTTCTGTCTGGGGCGGCACAGTGGTGCAGCGGTTAGCACTGTCGCCTCACAGCAAGAAGGTTTCTTTCTGTGTGGAGTTCGCGTGTTCTCCCTGTGTCTGTGTGGGTTCTCTCCAGGTACTCTCCCACAGTCCAAAGACATGCACTCAACAGGTTAATCGGTGACTCTAAACTGCCTGTGTGAGTGTGAATGTGAGTTTGTCTCTATATAAAAACCTGTGATGAGCTGGCGACCTGTCCAGGGTGTAGCCCGCCTCTTGCCTACGTCAGCTGGGATAGGCTCCAGCCTCCTTGTGATCCTGATGAGGTTACAAAATAAATACAAAAAAGCTAAATACAAAACTGCAAAACTAATGACGATCCCATCAATGTTAGCTTGATTTTAGTGCTAATTATAAAATGGTAGTGTGATAAGTAAGTAAGTTAAGCTAAGCTAAGCTAAGATAAGACAGACTTTAACAATTCCACACTGGGAAAATGAATGTGTTACAGGAGCTCATTAAAAAAAAATACATAAGAAAATACATATAGAAAAAAGCTAGTGAAAATCTGGTGAAAATTGTACATATTACACAAGGGGAACAATAATAATTTTAACAATAATTTTAACTATAACTTTAAATATTAACTGCTCTGCAGCAGCCCTTTTGCTGGTGCTCAGCCTGTCACCAATTACACTACACAACAAGCACTAACAAGACCGTACTAAATTCTGTTAATGTGTCTGAGCAGACAGGTGAATTGTCATCAATCCTGACTCCAAAACATTGCAACATACTGACTCTGGCACTCTCTCTATGTACACACCTCACCCAGTTTGGCAAGTTGGTGTAGACACAAGCTTCACCGTCCAATCACCAAAACAAATTCCCAGATGTTAACAGCAAACGCAAAGCCTTCTGTGCTTTGACAGTCAGTGATAGCCACAAAAGAGATATGTATTTCTTTCACAATATCCGAGAGAGAGAGAGATGTTGAAAATGAAATCTTAATGTAAAAGCAAACACACCACAGTAGTTTTGACCTTGCCTGAGGGGGTTCTGGGAGTAAAGGCCAGTTATTACATCTACAACAAAGTTAAATCTGTAAACTAGAACAAATACATCACTGTTTCAACTTACCACTTTGGGAGCTTTTAAACAACTTCTTTCAGGACTCAAAGGCTTTGCCAGGATAATACATTTACAACAAACTGCTGTTGGGCTTCAGGGAAACTGCCTGTCAGAGCTTATTGTAAAGGCTTGACTACACAAGGAAACAGCTGAGGCTAAGCAACAGGAAGAAATGGACTTTTACAATCTCTCTCTCTCTCTCTCTATATATATATATATATATTTTTTTTTGAAAACCTTTGATCCAGGAAACACTGACCCTTTGCTCTGTGAGACACCCGTTATAGCAATTGTGTTTTCATATAATAGGTCGCATTGATTACATGTGTGTGATTGTTGTGGAAGCAATGCCAGCCTCGCTTGACTCGATGTGAATAGCTTTTTGATATAATAAAATGTGTGGTGAGGGAAGAAAATGTATTCACTATACAGCTGTTGGACAGCGCTGTTGTATAATGTATGGATCTGTCGTCTAATACATGGATGGATTATAGCTGATTGCCCTGGTGTATCTAATGGACTGAGAATTCAGTGTAAATTAGAACTAGAGAATCCATCCCGTGTTTTGTGGGAGGATTTTAATCAACGGTCTGTAAAACCTGTGATGCCTCACCCAGCCTCAGGGATCTGCTCATCTACTTTAATTAATTTCATTAGTGTGAGTATCAAAGGGGATTTTAAACTTCCCAATGGGACCTGTTTCTGCTGTTTCAGAGGATTTTCCACCTCACAACAATAACTTGTAAGTTTGCAGGTTTTATTCCAAAGTTGGAATCCTGTTTCCACCAGAAACCTCCCTTAAACTCCTGCATGCATGGCTCTGTAAAGGCCCTTTCAGGCACAACAGCAGCAACAGAACTGCACTTTGAAACTTATTATTTTCAGTGGCTTGCAGAGCACCCTTACTGTTTTTTCCACTGTGTGGAAGCATGGCAGCGTGGCAGCATGCTTGTGTCCAATTCAGTTTGAACTTTGTGCGCCGTAACAAATACTCCCATGGCCCTGAGAAATGAGGCAGCAAACCAGGCACAGAAGGCAAAAAAAAAAACCAAAAAAAAACTGATATTATGTGTTTCTGAATGTCCCGAACTGCACAATACCAGTTTACATTTGCAAGTTGTATAAAGAAAGCCATGACTTGGAAACACATAGGCAAAAGTAGGGATATCAGGGGTGTTTTAACATAGCTTGTAGGTGGCTTGTAGGCAGTATATGTAACTTATAAGATAAACATTGTTTATGGTTACGTGTTCCTTCTCAGTAGCTCCTGAGACCTGTTAAAGTTTGGTTTTTAGCCTGGGACAGATGCATCTTCGTTGGTGGCACTGACAGAATAACGTCCTGCTAGAGATTTTGAAAATTTTGTACTGAACCCAGCAGCGAGCAGTGCTAATCACGTTGTGTCTCAAATTCCCTTAATGTCTTCATACCCCACCAGGAGTGTTTGAAGTATTATTTTCCTGCCAGACTTTGTGAATTTGCTTTCATCATTTTTACCGTGGTACATGTGCTTCTACCACATTGAATTTATTTCCCTTTCGTCTGTTCTTACGATCAGAAGTCTGCACAAGATGTTTTAATTTGAAAATTGACCAGATTTTCTGCACCGTTTCTGAGTCTGATTTCTGGCCAGCTCAATCTGCTCTGTGCTACTTGACGCGGCTGGTCGTAGCATCTGTCAAAAATACACCAGCAGAGTAGAGCCGAGAGCCTCTTCTGGGATTTTTCCAGCTGTGCTGTGACGCTTCTGGTGGACTCACAGTCATTGTCTGGACGTGCGATCAGCTCCGGCAACCGCAGCACAGTCAGAAAGCGTCACAGCCCGGTGGAACTTAAAGTGAAACTATCAAATAGTAAGCTGAATATTTGAAACACAAACTCTTCATCCATTTGTGCCTGAAGTCAGCGGTGTCATTCAGGATTCAGGATAAAGCTTAAAATCTATTATCTTCACACTGCTCAGGTGAATGACAAGCTGGCCACAGGTGCAGCATGTCTGGAGAGACGGTCAAAGGTCAGTTCAGACACAGCTGCATGTCTCACAACCCCCTGTTCCCTGCTGTGGATACGTTCATGTCATTATGTTCAACTAGGAATCATAACAAGCAGAGAGGCATGGAGTTGTGACAGTGTTTACGCTGAAGCATGAAAAACGTAGAGAGGGTCACACATCTTTATGAGCAACCCATGTTCCACAACATGTTTCACTGTCGGGGTGCTGCCCTCACACTGAGCCTCCAACAGCTCTATTATCATATTTATCGTACCACATGTTAATGATGCTCGAGATACATCAGGTCATACACGTAGCAGCAAACATAAGAGGATACAGCGATGGAATAACAATTTAAAAAATGTATTGTATGCATGCGTTGGACACTTGAAAACATGATGTTGCATGTTATTAATTAAAAATAATCAAGAACATAACAAACTAAATTAGTGGAACTTATTTATGCAGCTTTGTCGACACACTAACCACAACTACAAACCCTTTGCAGGAAGTCAGTTGGGTGTGAATGCTCCCTTCGGATGTGTTACTTCCCTTGTTTTACCAATTTTATCTTGCAGGCATAATAATATGCCTCGACAAGAATACACTATAGTTATGAAAGATATATACAGCCTGAAAATTCAACATTTACATGCATGAAAAGGATTCTTACTGCTTATACGTGCATTATTTACATGCTAGCATTTCAGTGAGGCTGTGTTAAGGCACAGTACACCAGAGCTTTGGGCTAAAAGCTAACACCAACATACAGGCATGCTCACAGTATTAACATGCTTATGCTTTTTGTAGCCTGTCTCAATCATAGTTTAGGGTTGCCAACACGTTTTCATGCTGCCTGAGCAAATCTCACACCAAACAAGAGGAAGCCTCAAAGCCACTTCCTTGTGAAAATATATAACTATACACAGCATGTTCAGAGCCACAAACAAAAACAAAGAGTGAACACTGTAAGAATTAGCAGCGAGACTAAGTGGAGGTGCAGGATCCAGCTCTCTTCATACAGCCATGGTTTTGTTAGATTAAAAGCTGATTCCGTCTGATGAAAACATGAATGTCTATAACAAATTTCGTAACAATCCATCCACCAGATATCAACTGGCATCCTCAGAGCTATGCTAGCAATGCTAAGAATGCCATTATTAAGTATTAGTCCACATTCTTTGTGCTTACACGAAAGATAGGTTAATCTGCTAATCAGAGCAGAGATTCAACAGAAATATCTATTGAATGGGTGCATGACTGAAACATAATACCTGAGTAATATTATTGCTTTGACAGTCTTGAGCTTTTGAACAACTATCACACAAATTTAGCTGAATTAGTGTTGGGCTGTGGAAATTTTCCTTTGCTCACCTGAAAATAAGAATCAATATGTTTTTCTTCTGCTGAGTCTGCCGTGTTATGTCACCACGTCTGTTCACCATTTTTGACAACCACAATAGTTTCTCCTTCACGCCGGGCAAGCAGGTTACATCAGCAGCTAAAATGTCGCTAAATCCAAAACACTAGCCTTTAATGCAAAGAACGTATTACTTATGGATTTATTTCCCCTGTGTCAGGGCCCCATGGCTCACAAACCCACAAGTCATTCACTTCCTTTTTGTGACTGAAACAGATCCACGCGCAGTTCAGCCTCTAGAGAACGAGCACCTGTGGGAGAGTAGCATCCACTGAAGCCTGGCATAATTGTGACAGATGCCTGGAAATCTAAACCGCTGGCAGCCTCACACTGCCTCCAGTCACGAACACAATGCAAATGTCTGGTGATTAATGCAGATGGGTTGCCCAGAGGGATCAATACTTATGCACGGCATGATGACAGCCATTTTTTATTTTGTCTCCTGTGCTTTGTGTAACTACAGCACCATTTGTATGGAGGGAAACTAATGCAGGGTTCATTTCAGGTTATCTGAAATGGCCTTCACTGTTGCCCAACTTCATTTGAGTTATATTCCACTGATACATCTTGGTGTTGGCCTCAGAGGACATTATGAAGAGAAGTAATTGGATTAAAGGGATCCTTGCTGGATCCATTGAGAGTACTACTGTGCACTACAAAAACAAACAACAAAAAAAAAAACATCAGAGGAGAGGGTGACATGGAAATACAGCAGAAAATAAGCGGTAAGGTGGAAGAAGCTGGAGGGGATATCAGAGGAGTGATGTGTCACAGAGACAGAAAAGAAAGGAAGGAGCTGAGAGAGAGAAAGAAGAGTGGGTGGAAAGGTAATTATGGGAATGAAGGACACCGTGTGCAGAGGGATAGAAATGAGAGAGACGGTGCAAAGAACTGATGTGAGGAGCAGGAACAGGAAGAGGAGGAGGGAGTGCATTCACAAAGAAGCACATGTCGAGTTGTGTGTAGGATGTCTATCATCCACTTGGGAGAGGAAAATATTGTGCATTTTTTTTTGGTCATGTATTTATCTCATTAATACTAATCGATAGGCCGTGGTCATCAGTGAGACGGTTATATTTTTTCTTGGCTTGGGTAAACGTGAATGTGATGAGCGTTGCTGACGTACAGTAGGGAGAAAAGAAAAGCTCTTTGTTTTGCATCAACAAAACGAGACAGCGAGCCAGTGCTCTGACTTTATGGCATTTACTTGGAGGGTTTCCAGAGTGAAAATATCATCAACTAAGATTCAGAACTGCAAGTGGAAAGTAAGTGGATCTGAATTTCCCAACATTGACCTCCAAACAGACATCCTCAATTTGATAAATGGTCACAAAATAGGTCCAGAAATACTGCGCCTGGTTACACTGTGTAATTGCTTTAATATATATCATTTGTCAAATCCTGATAACAAATGGCAGTACTTTTGTGACAGGAACAGTCACTAACGTTTTAAAAAGTTAGGGCAGCCTGTATGTGCCCTGACAGACAAAGCCCAGGGTAAAAAACAATCTGCAGAGTGCTTCATTCACCACTGCTTATTAAGTTCATTGCTTTGTGCGTAATGGAATAACTCATGCAGATGAGCATATCAACTTCACAAGTCTGCCCTTCCCTCATGATTCTCAAATGAATAATGTTCGGAGAGACTTCAGTAAGAAAATAAACTTTACAGATCTCTTTCTGAATCTTAAACCAATACCAGCACCAAGTTTCATGCTGCTGTCAATGATGAAGAGATCTGTTGGGACATGGTGTGGATAGATTTATAAATTTATAAAGTCATTAATTAATACCTTATAAATTCACTTATAGAGCATGTTTATCCCCAAGAAGGTGTCTTTTTTTGAAGATCATTAAATCTCCCATCTGTGATCTATGTCCACTCAGCGCCCTGAGGTCGTTTAGTTTCCCACTTTCACCGACTTTGCTTCTAATTAATGATGACTCCTCTTTGGATTTGTCTTTGCATGGACATATTCTAAGGGCTGGTCTCAGTGCAGCCAAGAAAAGGTCGGCCTCAAGGTGGCAATCCGCCACATTCCCAAGGAAGGCAACTGTGGGCCAACTCTCTTCTCCAAATTGTCCTGATGGATTGGTCCGAGGTCTTAATGTCTCCCCGGGGGCATGGGATGCTTATAGATTAGCTAGAAAGTTTGCAGCATCGTTGAATTAAATGTTTTTTATTTGTTTTTTGGAGGAAGATGTCAGGAGTACCTTTTTCAATGAATAATAATCAAAAAAGTCTGAAGCCTAAAGTGAGTTCAATGAAGTGTGATCACCTGAGTAATTTTCATAGAAGTGGCAAAGCTCCTCCAGAGCCACAGAAGACATTAAACTGTCACAGTGCTTCTCATAAATAGTAAACTGACTCAAACGTAAAAACAGTTCAAATCTGCTGTATTATTATCATTTTCATACTATGGCACCTAACTAAATATTCTCTCAAACCTTCTCCTCAACATTATATTATACAATACTGTGCACAAATAAGATTTGCTATTATCTTCAGCTACACCTTAAGGCTTTAATATACCACTGCTCTTTTATTGCTACACATTTATTGCGACTATCAATTATTTTTGCATTCAAATAAAATTGCAGAGGATGACAGGAAAGTGTGTAACTGAAGTTGCATCATGCCCACCAGATTTTTGATATCTGGATTTTTAATTACATTTCATTTACTTTATTTTTTCTATCTAGTTATGATCATTTTATAATCAGAGTCTGTTATTTTAGGGACAAAAACATGTCTTGCACTTCCAGTTTCAATATTTTACACCCTCTGAATAATAAATACCAAGCACAATGTGGTAGGATTTATAGGTGCATGGACTGTGTGGAGTTTCCCTGCACACCTTTCATTTAGGTTCATGTATGTGCAGCAGAGCAATATGAAAAATGGCTTAATGGAGGTGAATGTAGATCGGCAGGGCAGGTGAATATTAAATCAGCCTGTCACATCACTGGTCTGATAGCTCTGAAACAGCCGTGATGATGTCTCAGCAAACGGAGAGCTCTACCACAGGAAAGACGTGAAGACACATCACCTCAAATCTGGATGATTTTCCATCAGGTAACTATAGTAACCATGGAAATCAAAAACTAAAATAAAAAAGATATTGATTTCATGAAACCATTAATATGATTGTATAATATTACATTTTAGCAACAATTCTCGGTCACATTTCAGTAATTAATGTTACACGACAGTGTTTGCCCTGTGATCCGAGGATAAAACCAGATGCTTATTCTAAAATGTTGTTGTAACCGGACGCGACCTTCATAAAAGAACAGAATATGTCTGTCCATTACAACCAACCATTTCTTTTATGTTATATAAATAAATTTGCATCATGGATATAATGTCCTTTGTTTGATTTTATGTCTCTTAATTTTGGGGTGAAGGAAACAAATTTAGCTATCTTTCAAGAAAAGTGGCAGCACTGCAGATGATCATTGAATGAGTGAGTGCAATTTTCACTTACCATAAGACCACAAACAATTGAAATAAAACTGCAAACTACAAAAACAAACAAACAAACAAAAAAAAACAAAGAAAAAGTGAAGTTTTGACAGACAGTAGGAGGATGAGGATATCCCTTTTAACATAGTACTGTAGCTCCCAGCATGCATCATCCAGTAGTTGTGTGTTATAAAAGAGCTGGATCAGCAGTTTTGGGAGAATGTGTGTAAATTATGTAAATTGAAATGCTCAGCTGCCTGTTAGGCTAAGTCAGAAGAAGGTGGCATGAAATCATATTAGACTATCCATACATTTTTAATTGAACCATGACCTAATCCTGCATCTAACCTCCTTTTCTGCTGCAGTGACCATTGTTGTTATGTAACCTTTAAGAGGATGAAATGCATAAAAAAAAATGTAATTTCATTTCTTTACAACAATAGAAACTGTACATTGACTACATCAGCAGTTCTCCTGTCTCCTGCAATCCTGTATTGTATCCAACAGCATAATACATGCATGCACACTGAATGTCAACCAGGAAAAAGCCAGCTGCGTGTTGTCGTATGTTACCATGTAACAATTTCAAAACCCGAACTGCATCTGCCAGGTTCAACATTTGCATGGCTGACAGTAGTAATTACAGCTGACATGATGATGGCAGAATCGCATCTACAACCGCCTGTTTAAGGACAAAACCTTCTTGATCTTGGATATACAGCACATTGCTCTGTCAGAAAGGAGCAGAGTGAAGATGAAGTAGATTTTACTGTATGTTTGGATGTAAGCTACTTAAGAGTTTTCTTATCGTGCCTAGAGAAATGATGTGTAACAATCAGGGTTTGCATGTGTTGGAAACAGTAAAGTGCTGTCAGTACTTGTTTTTCATGCCATCATTCCAGCTGCAATTATTCTCTATTGACTCAGTATGTCAATATGTTCCTCTTCTGGTTGTTATGAGTGATGACAGCCATTTCCCTGCTGTCTGGACTGCAGTCAAAAAAGTGCTCCCTTGTTATTACCAATTTTCAAAGATTGAGATTTTAGAAAAACAAAACAAAGCTTATTGGGTACAAATCCAGGGTGTTCACGCAGACCTCGAATTTAAAAGGAAGCAGGCTATCCGTTGATACACCTCCACTTATAACTGGGACTTTATAACTCAAGAGGTATTTTCTACATAATCTTATTGCAAAGGGCAACTCAAAGACGTGAATATCTGTTAAAGAGGTTTGTGCAATAATCTCCTGCTGTTTAACAGTTTCGACGTTTGTCCTCCAGGAAGGTGTAGACTCAATTTGTTTTGAACAGCAGCTGTGATTATTGATCAGCACTCCAGATAACTCAGTTTCTCCTTAATCATCTGTGACAAATAATGAGTAATTTAACTGTTTGCTGAAGGGGCAAAAACAGTGTAAAAACAGTCGATTTATAGCCCAAATGCATACGCACGGACAATGACCTGTCTCCTTCTCTTGTCGAAAGGGGAGGCAGGTATTGACCACGACAGCATTACAGCATCTTTCATGTTACTCTGATGGCGTGCGTTTTGTTTGTAGAAAAATTAGACTTCCCTGATGGGATTTGGTGCAGTCTCTTTTTGTAGGCCATTGATCCCACAAGTTAAATAAATTGTCTGTTAGTGGGCAGTTTCATATTCAACTCACATATAAACAAGAATCAAAAGGACTAATTAAAACAACGTAACTTCAAACGGAATGTCTCAGCCTTGCTTATTCCAGTTCTTTGGCAATGCTTCACAAATAATTGTACATACGCAAATGCAGAACTCCCAGACGGAGCATTCATAGTCGGGTTGCTTGGTTGATAGCCAAACAGGGCCCAGCAACAGGCCGTGTCCAAATGAAATGAAAAGATAGGAGGGTTATTGTTCAGCAGGAGTTATCACAGGGCTACTTGATGAACTGCTGAAGCTGGCAAGCTAACTGTTACACATGCTAACCCAGCAAAATGCTGGCACTACTCAGTCACAACAGCTCTCCAAGCTTCTTCCTGTTTTCTCTGTACTGGGACGTTTACTTCCACCCGCCTGGCTTTTTTTTTTTTTATAAAGAGTCATTGAAAATAGCTAGCTAACAGTTAGCAGGCTAGTGCTAAATGATACTATCTTGATCACTAATATTTCCCAGTGAGTGACGTTTGTACTGGTGCTTAGGTTGTAAAATCGATAAAAATATTTTTCTTACAGGTCTGGTCAAATGTGACAGGACCTGTGTAATGTGTACCTGCTGACATGGAGTTACAAAACTTTCTTTTGTGCATCAGAGAAGAAAGAATCTCATCAAGGATTCATAAAGCGACTGAAGGGGAACGTGAGAGTGCACCTGAGCAGCCACATCAATGTACATCAATGAACATGTTCCAACTATATCAAAGCAGCAGACAATGTAACTTTGAAGTCGATGCAAGGGAGGAAGTATGTGAGAGCACATTTTAGAAAATGCATTGAGCAGCACAGCCAAGGATGTTAAAGCTATTTTCTGGGAGGAAGCGGCATGGAAAGTGAATGTCCACTTTTCTTCAGATCAAACGGTAATAACATGAAAGTGCATATAACTTTATGTCCATGATAATAGCAGAAGGTATGTCTATGTGAAACTTTAACATTTCTTGTCACCCAAAAAAGTGTTTGCAGTTTATAGCTATTTCAATACTAATTTCAACTTGAACCCCAGTCTTTCTGTCTTAATTTCATTTGATTGTTTCCCACTTGACAGTATAGCCTATTGAGAGTTTCAGGACAATGTAATGTCCAGTCAGATGGGCTGTTTCAAAATCAAGTGGGGCATCGATCATTGATCTAACAGCCCTGCAGGTAGATTTTGCTATGATTGTAGTTGAATATACACTATGCAATATGTACCATGAATAACTAGCAAATATACCTTTGTGCTGATTGTCCTATTGGCTATCTGCATGTGATCTATATTAGAATAATTCAATCAGATCCACTTATCTTTGCATCTACTCTTGTTACTCTAGCTATGATCAGATGTCAGTATGAAAATTTATTAACAAACATGACACCTTCCAGGTCGACAGAAGCAATGTCATGGACGGGCGTCATTCATTTTAAAATCCCTTTCTGTGAGGGAAGACTTGCTTCTTATACTCCATCTATATATCCAGGTGTTTTTGGTGTAGGTGTAGGTGTTTTTGTATAGGTGCTTTAAAGTCTGGAAACCAAAATCCACAAATGCCTTATGCCTTGTTATGTAATTTTTTTGTGTCTTATGCACGTTATACTCAATCTGGAAATTAATTTTGCAAGTCAATTATAAATAAGTTATCAGTTGTCACACAGCACAAAACCTCTCTGCTCTCAATCAGACTTCCTCTTTGAGTTTGAGCCAGCCAAAGCTACAACTGCCACTGCCAAATGGGCTCATAAATGAAGAGGGTGAAATGTGATCTGCCACGCCTTGAGAAATCTTGAGATATGGTCTAAACAGCTAAATTAGCTTTTTTTTTAACTAGTTATGAACATTTCTTTTCGCTGATATTTTTGTGGATGCTTAATGACACGCTCAGAGTTTACAATTTCAAGCCACATTTCCAGAGGCTTTAAGAAGTCCTAAGCTACACTCACTCTTTAATATCTTTATAGACATAGACTGGATTCTGTCAGAAAATGGCCAGAATGTATCCAACAGAGGAACATGAAACAAGCAGAATATAATGAGAGGCCGTCTGATGTTATGCACTTATGATTTCCAAGATTAAGATCACAAGGTCAAGTCCAATATGAGAACATGACGGAAAGAAAAGAGTAATTATCCCAACAAGTTGATTGGCAGAGCCTCCCACATTTATTTTCATCTCTGCAGTACTTCTGCCTCCACACTGTAATGAGAGGTTTAGAAGTCTATCACTCTCAAATATTTGCTGTAGGCTAAAGACATGTAGGGCAAAAGAGAAGCACTGCTGTCAAGATTGGCCTTTTTAGATTTCCCTTGTTTAACTGATGAACTGAATTTATCTCCAACTACTTACAAAATGTTGGCTGGTATGAAGAAAGGGGCAGTTAAATTATCTATCATAGGCTAAACAGATGCACATAACACATAACAACCTATAAGAACCTAATTAGTTGTTAAAAGCTCATTTGAGTGTCTCTCTTCCTTTCTATTCCCAACAGGACTTCAGTGCTGACTTTGATGGATGTGTGCCAATCCACTTGATGGATTGGCACAAAATTTGGTATCCTTTATTGAACTCCTGGGTTTTCCCGAGTGCCCACCATGAGGTTGATTTGTGTGTCTTTTAGTGAAATGCTTGATGAATATTGGACAGACAGCCAACGTCTCGACTAATTGCATCATTAGTTTAACACTGCATTTCACAACTAATCTGTTCCTTTCACAGATGCCTGTTATGTGTGACATTTTCCATCAGCAGTCCAGGTGAAGCTCACACAGCAGACATGAGTGGAGAGATGGGTGCGTCTGTGAGTTTCAAATAGCTTGGTCTGTGTAATTAATGTAAATGTGTGACTTGTGAAGTGAAAAGGCTACACTAAAATGAACAGTATTACCTAATTTGATTGTACAGTATGGTTACATTGGACTGGCTCTTTGATCACATCACTAATATAGTACAAAACCCTCTCAAGGTGCCTTTGAGGCAAACAGTGATGTGATGAGATGTGATGGAGTGAAATTGTTAAATGTAAAGTTAATAACAAGGCCTAATTTGATTGTGCAGTGTTGCTGTACCGCACTTGTTTTTTGATCATTATAAATAATAATGGAAAATAATATACTGCCTCTCTGGCATCACAAAAATTATGAACAGGTAAGTAAGTTGTCTTGAGAGGGATTCTGGGTCTTGTCTCTCTCTCCCTCATTTTGACTTGATTTGGGTTCAATCCTCTTTGAACTTGCTCTCAACTATTATTTATATATTTTCTTGTATTATATTATTTCTATAATGCAATGGCATTCATTAGATACAGTTGTATTACATTTTTGTATCAGTAAATAAACAAAATAAAGAACAGGGTAAAAAGAAGAAAAAGCTTGTTATAATCCATGCATGTATAAGCAGAATAAATTCAACAAGTGCAACATTCCCAGTGCAATGAAGATGCTGACGTGGTAGGGAATTCTCCCCTAGTGCAGGTGTGTGTGTGTGTGTGCAGTGTTTAAGGCACCTTCTGGTCTATGTTTATTATGTTTGTTTGTTGTATTGTGTTTATCATCATGATTGTTTAACTCCCCAGTTCAAATTATATCAAGACGTCCAACATGGCGACAGGCAGCGCTGCATATTTTCAGCTTCAAAACAACTCTTCGGAAACCTACGGGTGATGTCACTCATGCTCTGCCCATTCTTATTCTGTCATTGGTTGCACCCATGGTGAGTGCTCAATGTAGTTTGCCTTTACATAAGTGTTTTTTCTCAGTTCTACTTAATTTGTTGGATTGACAGTAGGGTTCACTTATGCTTTTAGATATTGTATTTAGGCTTTAGCCTCCCCCTGCTGACTTTCATCATTTTTGTTTCATTGATTAATAATAATTATTTTTTCAGCAGCTCCAGTCCCTCCTGCTGTTTTTATTTATTTAAATAAAACATTTTTGTTTATTGTGCAACCATATCTGTGTCCAATAACACTGTCTGTTTGCCTTCATCAATTTCCCAAACAATATTCAAGGTTCTTGAGAGAATATTTCCTTTGGTGTAATTTCCCCATTCTTCTCCTTATTGTCCTTGCCACACTAGGAAAGAAAGCATGGCTAATGGATTCTCTCTGCAAAAATAAATCATTCTGTGAGAACACTATCAACTCTAAATTTTCCATTGGTGTGAATGTGAGTTCAAACAGTTGTTTGTCTTTATGTGTCAGCCCTGTGATTTACTGCCTATGCCCCGATGTCAGTAGGGATTGGCTCCAACACCCCCCAAATCCTGCTCCTGACCCTGATAATGGTAAGTGTTTTTGGATGGGTGGAGAACACTGTCAATGCATTAAAGGACCAGTGTGTAGGATTTAGTGGTATCTAGCAGTAAACCTCCACCCCTTGACCTTTTGTCTCAACCATGAGGGAGAAACTACAGTGAAACATGGCCATTCAAAATGGCAGATCCGCAGCATCTGCAGGGTCAAGGTAACAAAAACAATTCTTATTTTCAGGTGATTATACACTAATGAAAACACAGTGATGTATATTATATCATATTTCTGCCATATTCCGTGAACAGTTCTCCATCACATCCACCATCACAGTCTGCCTGTATTCAGCTTCAAATTTCCCTTCAAATTTCCAAAAATCAACAATTCAACACTCAATTTAAGGATGAAACCTTTAGAGATTTACCTTGAAGGACGTATGAAGAATTTGTCTTTTGACTCACTGTTGATAAACAGCTTAAATTAATGTTGTGTGTTCTTGCAGCAAGAAATTCACCACACATCACTGCAGGTAACTTGATGAAGACTTTATCTGCCTCTTTGGGCTCTTTAAAATTCTGAGAGAGAGCTCATTTAGTCAGTGCTGTAAGTTATTAGTCAGTGTCCCACCCCAGAGACTACAGTCATCAGGAATGGATTGGACTGGAACTGGAATAATAAGAGCATTGTTATCTTGATTATCAACATGAGAAAGAAATTATTTCTTTAACCCTTTCTTGCTAAACTATTATAGGCCACCTTTGGATCCTTAAAGCTGCTCGCAATAAATGTCTATATTAAGAATGAATGAAATGACTATGTTAAAGGTGTACAGAATGAAAATGTGTTACTGCACCCCAGAACCGTTAATAATTAGCCCGGATACCCCCAGGAACGAAAAGAGGTTTAAGGTGCCGTTACCTGTGCAGTACTGACTGTGTATAATAAGTTAAGTCTGAAACTTTCTAAAAGTGTGCATGCATAATTACTTTAAAACTTCTAACAATGACAAATCCAGAGAAATGGCAGGAAAGCTGTTTCCCATTTAAAACCAATGAGAAGTACTGAGAGTGAAATATCCAAAACTGTCTAACTTTGACAGAAAAGTGTGTGTTCATTATCTTAAAAGTTAAGTTAAGACAAGTACGGAGGAGGGGTTAAGTATGTTTCCAGAAGAAAGAAGACATCAAGTTAAAACCTAACAGGAGAAACTAGATTTAACACATCAAAAGTGGACTGAACAAAGACCATAACATGAACAGCAACTGTTGAGGATTACTCAGTGTTTCTTTTATGCAGTGTTACTCAGGGTTTCCATCCACCCATTTGCCTCTAACACAAAGTAACAACACAGTGGAAGCATTCATCATTTTATTTATATTAATTATGAAGCTCCTGAAGTTGTTAGTCATTCCTGCTGGTCCTATAGAGGTCATAAATTACTTACTACCACTTAAAAAGTTTCCTCTTCCTTCATATAGAGGATATGGCTCAGTCTGTGAACTTTGTTAAGAGTAAAGTTGGTGAGACTACAGCCTGTATAACCATTATCATGCCAGCAGCACCTGGAGATTTACACAGATGTGTTCCTGTTTCCTTTAATATTAGGCTTCTGCAGCTCAGACTTTGTCTTCCTGCTGTCGACCACAGCCCTCTCTGTGCTGGCTGGAGGAGTTCTTTGGGAAGTTCTGGACAGACTGGAAAGCTATTAAAGGGCTTTCCAAATATGGCTGTCATGCACGTGCCTGCACTGAGTCACCCATCCTGTGGAAACTCCTACGGTTGGCTATCTGTGTCAAGAGTGATGGCTAAAAGAGAAGATCTGAATGTTGATGTTCTCCCATGCTGTAGTCCAGCTCCAGATCTCATGGGAAGTTCAAACCTAATCCAGAAGATGCTGCAGAGGTGTAGGCACCAGCAAGTACTAATTTACATCAGCGTTGTACACAAGATCCTTTCCACCACTCATGTTATTTGACTGGAATGGTGGGGTAGCAGGTTGGTTTTGCATTTTAAAAAAATAATAATAATAACATTTGTGTTTGTCCTCAACACCCTGAGGTGCCCTAATGTAGCTATTTGCACAGATCTGACAATTATCACAGTGGGGAAATGTGATACAATCAGTGTCTCTATTCAAACCTTAACAATGGTCACAGAGGGAAAGAAAACATTGTTTATTGTCCCAGTTAAGGCCATTTTAAAATAGCTCAAAATATGTGACCCAGAAATAACGACACCAACTGAGAACACTTTTTCAGGCTTTATCAAATCTCTCATGAACAGCTTTGAAGAAGTGTGTTAAACTTGAACAATGGGGGAAGCCGTGAGTCAAGCTGCTAAAAATAATCAGAAAAGAAAAAAAATAATCTGGACACAATCTGGTGTGTGCTATTGATATCACGTACATGTGCATGTGCATTTTCTTAAGGGGAAAAGGTCAGTGGAGAAAATCTGAACAAGGAGGAAGCACCTGTTCTCTTTCTCTACACAGACACACAATGTGCACCATGGTAAACTCTCTAAAAGACTAAAGAAAGTCTGTAACCCTGCTGTGAGGCTCTACATTGTGCTAAATGCCAACGTCAGCATACAAACATGCTCACAAGCTAACATGCTAAGATGCTGATGTTCACCAACTTAGTTCAATGAGTAAGCATGCAAACTTGTTACAGCGGCTCCCAATATACAAGGTGGATAAGAATTTTTTTTTTTTTTTCATTTTTATTTTCATTTTTTATTGTGAGTGGTTATAGAAATGCTCCAGGTTTGATTGAGGATCATTGATCTTTCTGTGTTTCTGTGTGAGCCAAACACCAAGGCTCTCTGTAAAACTATAGAAGAGTCTGATACAACCCACAAAGTGTAGCACCTCTCCCACATACTGCTGGAAAGGGGCCACTGGTCACGCCATGGCCAACTGGAAATGTTGCTGAAATTGGATCAAAGTGATGTCAAAACGTCAGATGTTCCAACTAATGTCCAATGACACCCTAGTGGGGCATTAGCTGGAACATTCAGCTGGCTGTGAAACTCCAAAACTACATAACACGGAGGTTGCTTGGAGACTATTTTCTACCTTTTTATTCCTGCCTGTCACAGAACATATTGATGACAGAACATTGTTCTAGATAATTTACTGTATGATTCAATTAGAAAATACATTTATATGAATGTTGCTTTAACACTTTCACCACAGCATGGTGTCAGGGATGAATAGCAAACACTTAGAGGCTGAATTCAGCTATTTAACCATGACTGGAGTTCAGCCAGCTTTGTCAGCATTCACTATTTACTGCTGAAAAATGAATTTAAGAAAATGAATTTCTAAGCATCAAAAAAGCAGCAAACCACAAAAATTCTGCTTACAAGTCATTTGCAAACATGACTTGCTCTAAAAAAAAGTGAGCCGAGCTTTTCTGTTCTATTTGCATGCCACAAGCACAATTCCGTTAAGGAGAAGAGATTTGTTAATTGCTGTTACACTCCCACTGTTTCACATTGAATGAGCCGAAAAGCTGCTTTGACAAAAGCTTTTCAGTAGCATTCAGGTGACCCTGGGGAAATCAAGGCACTGTCTTATATGATCTAGATTTAGGTCCAGACTTTATAAAGCTTCAGTGCTCAAGAGCAAAAAGGAAATCCCGTCCAACCTTGGAGGTGTTGTTCTACAGCTGATGATGCTGTGTATTTCCTTTCAGGGTGCAGTAAAGCTGCACACTGTTATTAGTCATCCTCAAGCTTGGCATTGACGTCCTTTGTGATGGCCCTGAAGGAAACAATTTTCAGCCATCTTAAAGCATTGGAACAACTTTCCCTCACAGTAAATGAGAAGCCCAGCCTCAATAAATAAACACTCAACCTGCCATTCTTAGCCAATTTGAGTTTGCTTATTGCTTGTCTGTTTGGTGACAGTGTGGTGGGAAGGATGGAGGCTGCCGGGGTTTGCTGCAAATTATACTGAACACTATACTCCAGACATACCAAGCTAATAATGCACATACAAGCTAGTGTCATTAAACAGACAGAGGCAATTATTGTTGATTGTTGTCAAAAAAAAAAAAAAAAAAATGTTGCCAGCTTCAACATCGTGTCAAAACTAATTTCCACTCTGAATAAATGGATTTAAATGAATCTGATAACTTGTTCACATAGCTGCTCTTTACCAAGGACCAAGGAACCGTATCATCAGTGATTCATTATGAAAACACAATGCATTGTCAGTAACTATTAAAGGAAGTGGTAAAGAAGACCCTCTGTGGCTACTTTGTTTACTGGCGGACATTTGTTTACATTTAATTACATTCTGGTGGAAAACAGGAAGGCTTTGCCTAATGAATCCTGTTGGGCTTCTCCTTAAATGAATTACAACAACGAGACAAAAAGGCAGCAGTCTCAGACAGACTCCTTGTGGTTTGTGATGATGTTTGTGCGTTGTGTGAGCGTTGTGCAATCACCCTCCAGTCAGTATTCATGTGTGCAATTCCCAAGAAACCCATGTCGTGATTGCGTACAGAGCTACTTGATGTGAATATCTTCGGTCAGCACATCTGGAAGAGCTGAGACATGACATTTTTGTGTACGGAGGATATGATAAGATGAGATAACTTTTTTAATTCAAAATGTTCAGTTCATGTCCATGATATTACATGTAAGGTCGCACAGTGTCCCACAGTATCACAGAGTTATAATCATTGTAATGCACACAGTAATCCAGAGGAAGAAGGAGATTGAAATAGGCTGGAGCCACTTCATCTCTCTCAACATGAGGTCAATGAGCTGTAAAGTTTGACGCAGGAAAAAAATGCCTTTCCTGCTGTGATCTGTGATGCTCTGTGGTGGTAACAGCGTGCTGCTAAAGGAGGATCAGTGATTAAATGAGCTGGACAGTCATATTTTAGCTACTTAAAACTGTAACCGAGATAAAACAAGATATCTGTTTGCCTTCAACAGCTACAGCTTCTATGATTATTAGAAGGATTTAATGATTTGCTCAATGAGGCCCTATAATACTGAGATCTGAGACTGGAGCCATTTGCCTAAAATGAGGTGTAACAGGGCAAGAAACAGAGAAGGAAGAGACGAGAGAGTGTATCCATCCTGTTGTTTTAAACATCCAGTGTATAGACCAGATTTGTGGATCATATTTGGTGTCATATTACAGGTGCACTCATTTTCAGCTTTACCACAAAATGTGTCCAGTTGTCTGAGATATAATAAAGTGGATTTATCTCTTAAAGTTTTACACTCGATTCACATTTCTTTCCTGTGCTTTCGCTGATCACCAGGTGGTTGGATGTAATAATATTGAACTTTTTTTTTTTTTGGTAATATTGAGCATATTTTTAGACTTCAAGGATTAACAGTGTGTTTTGGAGAGGGACACTGAATGTATACACAAACCTTTGGTTTGTTTATTTAAAGTGCATGAGAGCAATAAGATGAGAGGAGAGCGACCTGGAAGAAAGAAGGGAGAGAACTGCAAGTCCTGCTAAGTTTTGTGATCAGTTTTTGAGTTTAGGCTGTCACATGAATATGCACACACACACACAGACACACACATGAGCAGCTACGGCTATGCGCTATCTAGACACCAAAGTAGGCCCATGGCACAATATACTGTATATGACATCAAGCAAAAGCAAAGTATGCGTTCTTGCATGTGTCAGCAAATGCAATGGACCTTCACTCGGCTGGAATGTAACACTTTCCTTAGCTAGCTAATAAAAACAGACTGCACTGTTATACCCCAGAGGCCGTGCAAATAAAAGATGAGGGAAATGATGACTTGTAATTCAGTATGAGCACCACTCAGACTCAGAACACGGTCAAAACCCAATTGATGTATCTTTGCCTGCTAGTATCAGAGGATAATCGGTACCACTCTCAAGGAGCTTACATCTTTAGAGCAGCAATGGAATACCAGAACGAAAGGGTCATTGGGCGGGTCAGACAGAGACAGAGAGGGCAGACAGACAGCGAGCTGGATAACAGAACAGGCAACAAAGACAGATAACAGCTAGGCAGAGAGCAAACAGACAGATGGAGGAGGTGTAGATATAGTAAAGGACTGACGGGTTATTTGAGGTGCTGTTGGCTCCATATTCTTTGAAGATGGAAAGGGGGGACATGGAGAAAAAGGCAAGGTAGCGTTCAATCTGTCTGTTGCACCTGAGTTAAAAAATAAAACCAGCAGAGTGAAAAAAATAAGAAAAGCAGTGTTATTAATGGGGGCTCTGCATTCAGGATGAAAGAGAGAGCAGCGTGTTGCCTCAAACCATAGACGACCACACTGTGCCGCTACTTTCAGATAACTCGGTCGGGAGGATGGAGACGTGCGAGGGAAAAGAGAAAATGAGCCAACAGTACTGCAGAGAAAGAGACATCGAAGGGGAAGTAGAAAAGATAAAGATGAGGACAAACAGCAGAGTAAGTTACAAAGAAAGAATGAGCCTATTCTACTGTATGTCATTTGCCTCTGCCCTTCTGGTGTATTATTAGTTTTACTGGAAGGACCGTTGTCTATTCTGCACTTATTGATTTAAGTGTGTGCACACTGCAGTGCCCTGATAAAATACATGGATTTATTCTCTTAATCTCTGTTACATCTGAAAGGTCAGTTAGCATCCCATCTATTTCTGCATCTATCAAATGTGACGTCTGGCACTGGAGGAGTTCCCGGCAAACCCAAACCGTGTGCCTTTAATTGAATTGAAAAATTGAATTTTAAAGTAAAATGAAAATATCATTTTAATCTAATACTAAATACAAGATCAAGAGTGACCAAGACTGAAACGAGGCAAGTTGATTCATTGCTGGTTGGAAATGATGAAGTGTGCTCCACACAGTGCAAAAGCAATTTTATATACAGTACAGTATATAAAAAATACAGCATGGACCTCTTTGTTGTGTGTAGATGTATTTGAGCTCTGACATAATGAATAAATGTTTGGAAATCACTTGTGAATCACTTGTGTTTGGACTTGTGAAAGTCTGAAGAATAATGGCCTTGGACTGTAAACAAACTTTATTGAAACACAAACTTAAGAAGGTGGTGTGTACTGTCTGTAGTCACGCTGTCTTTATTGTCTTTTCTAAAGCTGTAATTTGCTTTTCACTTCTGTCAAATCAGAAGGAGAAAGCAAAACTGGTTTTAATCTTGTAAATAAACATACTGTATAATGCTTTGCTCAGTGCTCAGATTTGTCATTATTGGTGCGCACAGTATTTCACAATAGAGAAAAATAACGGTGCTTATCCCTTAAAAACCTTTTGGCAACTGTCTGATTTGATCACGCATGTTCCACTCACAATAGGAAATCTGGAAATGGGAGTATCCACAGAGACTTGAATGTAAATTGACACTTTAAACCTTCTATTATCGGTATGTTTATATTGTGCAGTATTTATGTGAAAGATGTTGATTATAATGACAAATGAATTATCACCTGAGTCTGCAGCCCTACAGAGCTTTATAGTGTCTTTCAGCTGATTGTTTTGGTTTTCAGACCCACTACTTTACTGGTGACTATCACCTCTGTTATCAGCATTGTTTTCAGCTGCAGCAGGCAGCTGATTTGAGTGAAGCCAAACACACACACACACACACACACACACACACACACACAGAATAGTGTGCTTACATTCACCGGGTGGACACAAACATGACTTCAAATGAATTCTCATGTTGCTCTGTCTCTGCTGGATGTGTAAATAGGTGCTGTTGTGTTCACAGTTCCTGCTGCTTCCAAGCCCTCAACTGCATATATAGTTTTGTTTTCTTCGTGGACTGAATAAATTAAGCTGAGTAAAAGGTCACTACAGCAGTATGACTGTGAAACTGTTACTGAGTGATGGATGGGTGTGATGGATTTTGGACAAGGTGAGTAGAAAACAAGCTGCCTTTGTTATGTTCATATTCTGAATGAGTATACAGTAATTCAGTATACAACTGTATGCACACAAATATAAAAATGTCATTGTACATGTATAAATATGTCATTTAAACATTCTGTTTCATTTAATTGTCACAGATAATCATGTATTTTATTAAAATGTAATGATGATCTACACCAATCCCACAGAGCCCAGTGTATTATTTCAAAGTAGTCATATTTTTTATTATTCATCCTCAATGCATTATTAACTATCTTCTTGTTTCAGGTTCAGTATTTCACATCCTTTACATTTATTTGAGGATTCACTGAAAATTGTTCACTTACATCTGGTATATGGTACACTCACAGGTCAAACTCTCACTCTCAGTCAGACAATGTACAGATTCTGTCTAAAGTGCTGCCAGATCAGAGTTCATTTGACTTGCAGTTTGAGAGCTTTTGGTGCTTTAATGCTCAGGCTCTTGGATGATGAATTGGATTATCTGGCAGGTCAGAAATTTTGGTTGGCTGTCTTGCAGTTTGGGCAGTGCAAACTGACTTTGTGCAGCACTTCTCCATGCTTTCACCTCCTGTGTGTCTGGCCGTTAGCCTAATTGAAACTCTAAAGATTTCCATATAAAGCTACCTGTTCTGCTCTGTTTGTGGATAATTTTCATTCACAAACATTTTACCAAATAGTAAAAAGTTTATAGAGCTTCGAGGTCTGCTGTTTGAAATGTATCAGTGTCAGCATAGCAGTAGATGACCTGAGACAAAGAGAAAATGTCACAGATGACAGAAATGAAGAAGGAATGTGTGGGGCAGCCATGTGACAGTTAAAGGAGAGAATATTATGATCTATAATATGTGAAGTTACACCAGTGATTCTCAAACTGGTGTTTGGGCTCCTCTGTGGGGCGTAGAGCCACTGCAGGAGTGAAACGGAATGAATATGATTTATGTCAGGAGAATTAACAAACAAAAGTTTGCTGATGCTATCACGCTCACTAAACTTTTAAAAGGCATGCCAGAGTTAAAGTTAAAGACTTGCTGTGTTACACAGTTAGGTGCGGAGGATGATACTGCTGAAGAGCCTGAGGCAGCTGCTGGAGTAAGAACATTTTCCAAACTATTGTAAGTTGCTGCTGCTTTGCTGTGCTGTGCTGTGCTGAAATGCACCAGACAGATCAAGGCATTACGATTTCAGGCCAAATGAGTTTTTTCCCTGTGAAGAAGGCACTCTGTACATGACTCATACGACAGGTCTGGAGAACTTTTTTATGTTTTGAATCTGCATTTATCTGCAGCACTAAGCAGAAGAGTAATTCCTTCTGGCTGGTAATTCATAGCTGACTCCAGGCTTTGCTTAGGACACTTTATTAATAAATGAACCTGCTGAGTCTATGAACTTGTTTGGACTTGTAATTGGTGTGTGGGAGCAGAGCTGAAGGTGTCCTGCGTCTGTTTGTGTGGGTACATTTGTACATGTATGCCTGTGTGTGGGCCCATGTGTGCTCATAGATATATTTCCACGTGTCAGCCCTCAGCCATGAATTAATACCAACATAGCCATGGTGAATTTCTCTCACACTCTGGGGCTGATGAAACAGCCTTAGAACTCCTCACAATCATGCTGTGGCTCCTTCACCAAGCTGCCTGGAGCACAGAGTAATAGTCCTCCACTGCATTTAAACTGCACTTGTGTTACAATGAGTGCAGAAAAGCGTGCAGCGTGTTGCTCGTGACTTTGATTTTGGACACTTGTGAAACTTGAGACAGTCAGTTTAACCTCAAGGCCACTCAGCGGCTCTGTCTAAGCTTGCTTTGCATATTTTCTACTTATTTATTGTCTGCATAAATGAATTAAGGGACTGGATATGGGAAGGTAGTCCTGCAGCCACTCAAGGAAACGTTTTAATCTAATAAAATGAGAATGAGATAAACTGAATAACAGAATTAATGAAGGATGAAATATCAGAATCTTTATTGATTTACTCTGATAGTCTGTTCCTAGGGTTCCCAACCTTTTACGTCTGATGTAACCTATACCACTGTCCAGTTCCAAATGGGTTTCAAGATAGATTTTTATTGTGTTGATATTGTTATAATCAAAGGAGGCTGTGATGCTAGATTTGTCTGTGTTTTTAGTAGGTTTGGTCAAGCCTCTATTCATACTATCATCTTGAGTTGCTTTACAGTCTTGCAGGATGCTGGGGGGCTCAGGCTGATCCCTGCTGACTTTGGTCATTTTTATCTTCTTAATAAAAATATGGATATGTAGTATTGTATTTATTTTTACAAAATCATAATTTCTATGGTTTCAGTTCAGCAGAACTATTACACAATCTCAGCACGTACCCCCTGGCAACTACTAAGGTAGCCCCTGGGGAAGCCTACACATCATGTAGCACGGCCCATTATACATAATAATGATAACACTATTATGTTCACTGCGACAAGATCAAACTGATGCTATCATGTGCGAACAGAAGGATTTGAAATCTTCAATATGATATCCTAATACAGCTCCGCTGTCTGCCTTTGTTTTATGCTGTTATCGTCATCAAAGATCATCAGTAATATAAAAATACTGGTTGAAAGAAATCAAGCACACAAAATAAATAAATTCATACAGGAAGAATTTGTTATGGTGAGCTAAAAATGCACAATCATATCCAGAAACAATCTAGTTTATGAATCATGGTAATGATGCCACAACCAGCACGAAAAAGCACGAATGGATGGCTGGATGGATGGATGGATGGATGGATGGATGGATGGATGGATACTGCCAGATTGAGCAGGTGCATCATGGGCCTTACTAACCAAATACGCTACACAAACCAATGTTTTAAAATATGTCACCCAGTGACACTGCTGTGTTTTCCCAGATGTGTTACACTGTACTGTTGGGATGTGTGCATTAGTCTTATACTGCCCCCTACTGTTTTAGGAATTAACTGTTTACCTCGCTTTTAGTGAATGGAACAAACTGCTCTGGGAACAGCTCTCGCTGTTGGACTGTTGAAGCTTGAAGGTTGTAATAGCTGGAAGAATTCAGTTCTCTGTTGACTGTGTGAACTCTGTAAAGTGACTGATGTTGTATTTGTGTTGTTCCTATATTGTCACAATTTGGGAATACAAAGCATCTCCATTTAGGTGAGACCATCAACATGGCTGTCATATTTCCTGCACGGGTCCTGAGGTAAAAGCCATTTACAGAAATACATAACAATCGGAACCTAAAGGAGGAGGAGCCCCAGCATGTGGCTGACAAGGAGTGAGGAGGAGAGAAGTCGTTGACTGTGGTGGTCTAAATCTGGCACATCTAGTTAATATGCAGGGTTGAAAATGGGAAACACCCATGCTAATGGCATGAATATGTAATGTGTCCTCATGTGATATTATAGCCCACCACACATTTTCCTGTCTTTTCATCGTCATGTGTGACAGTGACAGGTTGTACTCGGCAGAATAACACAAAAGACATCTGTACATCAATCAGAACCAATCAGAATTCTTCTTCTATTCCACACATACATTTTCATTATTCTACAGACTGCTCTGTGATGAACGAAGAGGTGCTGAAGTAAATTAAGTAACACTTTGGATTCATTGTGTGCAGGCAAAAAAAAAAAAAAAAAATCCTTATCACCTCTCCCTCCATCTGCACAGATATAAAAAGAAGAAGTTTAAAAAAAAACACCCTCTTATGTTATCTTTTTCTTTTCATCACAGACCTATGACACATTCTTGCGGTCTTTCACTACTAGTCTAGTCCAGTTTGTCATCTGGCTTTGCTGTGGCTCTTGACAGCTGAACTCCAAAATAATTAAAATACTAAGTCATTAAGAGATCTGTGTCATAATCGCACAGGCTAGAAATGTCAGCAGTCTAATTTTATACTCATTTTATATCCATTTTTATGAAACTGATTTGTATCACACACTCAGGATTGTATTGTTGGTATCTGGGTCTGATAAAAACTCTTTTCTCTCTCATGAAAGACAAGTCAAACCATGTTTTAATCAGGGGGTCAAGCCACATGTCTACAAAATATTCAAAAATATAGATTCAGTGTCAGGAATATGAGCCAATAAAATATGTTTCTCTCTGTTTGTCTTGTATGCAAACTAGGCTGGCATAAATGTCTATCCTTGTTAGGAGTCAAGACGACAGAACAATGTCCCTGGAGAAAATAAACAGACTGAAATAAGAGGAAGACTTCTGCTTTGAATGAATGTGAACTGAGTTCTGTTACATACCCTCAGGCTTTGGTGAGGAAATGCATTCTGCGGATATTTGCATAATGGACATCTGTCTAGTTAGAAAGTCGTATCAGCGGCTGTTTTGGTTCTGGATCATGAGCTTGTTTGGAGGCATGGGTTACCTGTGAGCCACAGAAATGTACACTGGGATATCGAGCAGTGAATAAATACAGAGAGAGAGGGAGAGTTTGCTGAACCCTCAGTTTGGATTCACAGTCCCTTTGATTTAAATGTTCAGTCTGACACTGTCACAGCTGAAGGAGCACAATGTGAAATTGAATGTTTGGCTTTTGTATGTGGCTTGATTCAACTGAGAGTGGATTTAGTTGGGTTTGGTGCACATGCTTGGTTGGCAGCAAGTTATGACTGAAGCACTGTGAATCTGGCATGAGATGGTCTTAGGGGGGCTGGCGCCATAAGAAATAAACTTTTTGTTTTTGTTTTTATTATTATTATTATTATTTTTTACTTATTGTTCCAACCAGCCACTTTAAATCATCTAAATTCAATTTCACTGACATTACAACTAATGGTAATAGCTAAAGAAATCCTAATCCATGAAAAACAAGGTTTAGGCTTCTCCATATGTATGTTCATGTGTTAACATGCTTTGAGTGATATCCAGGATATCTAGATCAGTAAAGTCAGACACATAAAGTCACAGGACTGATTTGCTGTATTTGCTTATTCCCAGATATTAATCACACACAACCCGGTGATGATACTGTGTAATACTGTCTAACACACTAACTGAGAAAGTGAATTTGAGGTCAAAGGGCTCAGCTGTTTAAGTCAGAGGGTTTGAGGGAAGGATTTCTCATTACAGAAAATCTTTCGTGATTTGGGGTGTGGTGCATGCATGAGCAAGCTCAACAGTCATGTGTAATGTGTCAGTGACGGGAAAGAAAGCTATAGTTAGACGTTTAAGAGCTCCATCTAATGGCCAACAGGTAAAAATGTCTTTTCATTCACTGATCTGCACTAAATATATAAACCAGGTAGTCATGTCTGTTCCTATCAGGGGCTAATAAATAAATAGTTTTTAATTAAACTACTGCTTGTGATTCATTATGTTGTTTGGCACTGGTCTGTGCCTGCAGAGTTTAATGTGTAATTCCTAGCTAAATGTCGTCAAAATAAAAGCATAGACTCTTTAAATCCAGTCTACTGTGAGTTAGGGAGCGAGGTGAGGTTGTTTTAAAAATCAAAGCGACTAAGCTATGCTTTTTGTCTGTTTGTATTTTTCGTTTTTTACACGAACTTGACCTCCATTGTCAAAAACCTCTTTTGTTTTGAAAGCACATCCGGATAGCGTGTGCTTTATTGTGGTGACGTTGACGCGCTACGTTGCCAGGTAATCTAATGAAATAGTTTGTCAACTGGCGTCAGCCAGGCGGCTAACTCACTTAAATTAGACCTTCAATTACAGAGGAAGTCATGAGGTAATATATTGTTAGCTTATTATATGATTATTTAAGTGTGTATGCATCATAATAACGTGTTGTATTCAGTAAATGTAGCTCTGTCAAATCATGTAGGCTGGAGTTAGTTTATTAAATATTGTGTGTTGCCTCTGAGTTATTTAGCTAGTTAGCTAGTTTTCAGCTGCTTTAGGGAGTCTTAACTCACAAACCCGTCCAGTGTCAAGTCCATTTATTCCTTGAAAAACTTCATCAAACTTTTTGGACCTCATTAGAATTATCCGATAACTTGTCAAATTGATTTCAATTGGTATGGTATAGTATACTAAAGGGGCCTATATAACACATGTAACAATTTCAAATGAATAATTTCATTATCAGAACAATTAGTCCCTAAAATTAGTCTACATTTAGCATGAAAGAGCCTTTATATAACCCCTACAGGCCATTCTGTTGCATATTAAGTGATTTGATATACTCTAAATATATTTTGCTAATATGTCTATTGTACTTTTACTTAGGTAAGGCTTCTTGCAATGGAGTATTATGAAACTCTGGTAATACTTGAGCCGCAGCGGCTATTAGATTAATCTTTTTCCTTTTTCTTTGTTCTTTCATTTTCAAAACCAGACATTTGAGGACACCTTGGACCGTGGTGTCCTTTGCTATTTTCTGTCATTTTATGGACCGAACAATAGACCTTTTTCACAGCCGCCATTTCCCCTGAAATAGTAGGTAAACAACAGATGTTTCTAACGATACTAATTAAGGTCCTGTTCCATTCAGGTCAGACAGAGTCAGCCTGCTGCTGTGGTGCATGCTGGTTCACTAGAAAGTCTCTGCTGCACTAAATGGAACAGAACCTTAATTAATATCATTGGTAAAACCTGTGTTGACCCTACCATTTCATGTCAAACTGGCTGCTGGGAAAAAGGACTGTGAAAATCGATAATGAAAATATGCCTTAGTTGCAGGCTTATTAAATATAGCGTCTGAATCTCAACTTAACTCTTAAAGCATAACTACTTTATGCTGTATCATCCTAATGCACCATGTATCATCCTAATAATTATAGCATGATTATAGCACATGCTTTGTGTAAACTATCTAATATTTTCGTCTGATTTCTTCCTTACAAGAAACATTACTTTACATTTTTCCAACACACGTTTTCATGTTCACTAAATGACTGTAAAACAGCTCTAGCTCACAGGAAGAGGGTCTCGAGCAGATAGCGGCCAGACTAATTCAAAAGACCTGGAGAAGATATGTGGTGAGTGCTGCTACTGTGGGCACACACACTCTTCTTGTATATGTACAAATTAAAGTAAATATGCACATACACATAAACTAAAACTCTTTTTTTCCTACTGGAACTGTAGAACAGAGAGGTCTTCAAGTATTTCAATGATCTTATCAGTCAGTGCAACCAGCAGGATCCACGGACAATCCTCAAAACGGTCAATCCTCGAGAGGTAACAGAAACCATGCTCTATATAAAATAAACACAACAGATGGTAGGATAAATGGTAAGATTTGGTTTTCCTGTGTCAGGCGGAGTTGCTGGATGCTGCCGCTGGAGTGTTCATCAGATTTCGCCTCGGAGGGGTGAGAGCCAAAAACAGTGGTAAACAGCTACCTGAGTGTGACAATGCAGACGTACCTGCTAACATCTTACTTACATCTTCAGACTACTTTTCCTCCCAACATCTATTACAAGATCTTCACCCATCGGCCCATCACAGACATATGTGCTAACAGCCCAAAGAACTACACCCAGGAAGGCCTGAAGAGGCCTGTGGCCCAGCAGACCAACAATGGCTGGCCTCTTATACAGGAGGACCATGCAGGATGGTATCAGCGTATGGAGAACAACAACTGGAGGCTGTTCTGTAGCAAGGTGAAGAACATGTCAAAGATAACTTCATGCTCCGCCTTGTTATTTAGATTTATGCAAAATATGCAACACCAATGCAGGAGGTAATTTTGATCTTTATGGCAAGTGTTGGACACAGTATAAAATATGGACGTCATATCCATGACGCCACCCTCAGGTTTCTGAATTGTGAAGCTCAGAGGCTGCCCCATCTTGGCAGTCCTACCTCTGTTGTCTCCTGGCTAATCTAAAAATAGGTGAAGATGAGGACAAAAGATCATCTGTGTGGCTAAGGCGGGCTGAATGAAAGCTCAGACAAGCCACTTGTATGGCACCCACCTGTCAATCAAAGCAGCCACGCTCTTATTTATACATAACTTTAAGCCCTAATATAATTTCAGTGGATGAGTTAAATAGAAATTCTGACTCAGTACAGTTCACTTTACGGGGAAATTAGCTGTAGAGACTAGAACTGTTTTTTTGTACCAGGCTGTAAACATGTTGAATTCTGGTCTCCACAGCTAATTTCCCCGTAAAGTGAACTTATGAGGAATCCACATGTTCTGGAGCCAGCCTCAAGTGGCTATTCAAGGAGCTGCAGTTTTTTGGCACTTTTACACAGGTTTCACTTCATAGCCACAGAGGATGCTGCTTGGAAATTAAAAAGATAAACAGCTGCAACATTATTTTATGATGGATAATTGTCTTGTCGGCAGATGTTATGCAGAGTAAAGAATAAAGTCTGTGTTCATGTGCTTCTTCTTCTCCGTGACAGATGGCACATGTGAGTGAGCCCACAGAAATTGGTGCTAACAAAAAAATGGACTTTCACCATTCCAGGTTGCAGCGGCAACAAGATGTAGAGAAGTGGAAGAAAAGGAGGAAGATTGAATGGCTGAAGCAGCTGTAAGTTTTAGGTGTGGATGACCTGAGACAACAGTCAAGATCCCATCTTATATTTGTCTGTCCCTTAAAACTAGTCTTTTGCTGCCACTGTGGCCTCAAGTAGCAATTACAGGATAAATGCTAGCCTTGTTTGGATGTAATGTGTATTATTATTAAATTCCAGCCACAGAGCAATGCATCAGTTTTTCTGAAAGATAAATTCCTGTTGACCTTTGAAAACACTAGGTAGATTTATAAAATACTGCTTTTTTGATGATACATTGATCCATGTAGCCTGGAATAACATGCCTCCTTGTTTTTGTACGATACAAGAGAACTAGATTACGTATGAAAATATGAAGTAATAGACTATAGATTAATAGAGAAATACTGTACAAATTAACCAGAGGCATATGTATACAGCAGGTTCTTTCTTTATCTAGATTAGAAGACCTCAGGGAACAGGTTACAATACTTTTATCATGCAGTGAACTGAGTATTTTTTCTGCAATGTTGGATTGACAGCTCAACAGCTATTGGATGGATTAAGATGGGGATGAATACTCCCGACTTAAATCGTTATCATATTTTTCCTGTAGAACTACCATGAGGCTGAATGGTGGTTTTGAGTGAAATATCTCAACTATTATGTGGATTGTCATGAAATCTGGTCCAAACATTCTTCTTTCTCTCTGGATGAATTATGGTAACTTTTCATCCAGCCCCATCATTGGATAAAAATGTCATACTTTTATTTGTGACCAAATACCTAGAAAAACTCATGATGTTCCCATCAGCCTCAGCTCTACTTGTGTTTAGTACAAATTAATTTCAAGTCAACAGACAATGTCTCTGGACAGTGGACATCTAGAAAACATATCTGGACCAAGACTTCCCCTGCAGTCCAATTAGCAACTCTGTATATGTGAGAATAACAAAAAGGACACATTTCTGCTTGTCTCATAAATATACTGGACTACAAACAGGAACCAGAGGTGCCACAATTGGGTCCCGTGCCTACAGATTCTGCAATATAATGCAGATATATGTTTTTTGAGATGAAGTCAAAATTATCAAATAATATTATGCTAACACTCTGAAGATGGTGAACATAGTGAACATTCTACCTGCTGAACATCAGCATGTTAATGATGTCATTGTGAGCATGTTAGCATGCTGACATTTACTCAAAGCCCCACTGTGCTTCAAGTAGCAAGTTCAGCCTCCCAGAACAACCAGCATGCCTGTAGACAGACAGATCCTTAGCTCTGTGCTCAACAGTAGTAGTGATGAGTCATGCAGTCAGTGAAATGGCTCTATATATTATGTAATTATATAATATTTATTTACAGTAAGGTTACCATTAGCCACCACAAAGTAACACTGTAGCAGCAGAGGCAAATTTCTTCTTATTCTCACTTTAATTGACATTTGTCTGCATTTATAAAGCATTTATTAACACTATAAACATGACCATAACTGAAAATTCAAGGATTAATGTTAGTTAATACACTGTAAGTATGCTAGTTGTCATAAATATTTAAAACCAGAAACAATTTTCATGTCATTTCTTCTCCATTACAAAATGTAGCAGGGTTATGTATAGAAGTGTGTATGTCCTTACTCCCTTACCTTCAGGTATAGCCAGGGTCGTCTGCAGACTCACCCAGAACATCAACTCATGGCGACTATGGTGGAGAATTCAGCACAGGAAGTGAAGGACACCATTAAAGAGAAGGGGGATGGCGAGATACTGGAATGGGAGCTGGATGACCTCCTGGCCTGGACCAGCACTCTCAGCTTCGAGGAGTAAGTTCCTCAAAGTTTGTGACATTGTGATGCTTTAACATGATATAAACTGCGTCACAATAAATGAATTGGTGTTGCTTTGCAACACATTTTGATACTGTGTTCTTTTTGCCTGTGCAGTTACATGGAGGATTGGAGACGTTTGGCCTGTAGTCACTCCTCTGAGTCAAGCAAGTGAAAAATGTTCTTACTTATTTAAAGCTTCATGGCATATGCTGTAGTGCCATCTGCTGTTAAAGTTAAGGACTAACAAGGCTTATTTTCTTCAGCATATATCTCAAATACTGTAATACAAAACTTCATAATGACCATGCTTTTGTTTACATGCCTTGATCTGCTCTCGCGTCTCATGTTCCTTTCTCCCCCTTAATTCCCTTTGTCCTCCTTCTTCTTTTGTCTCTTGTGTCCTTCCTCTTACAGGTGTTCTTTCACATCAGCCCAGGGTAAATCCACATGAGCTTGCTGCTGTGGCTGATGAAGACAGTTAGGTAAAACAGAATAAAATCATTTTTGTTAAAACCCTCCCAGGGATAATGTGTGAATTGTGCATTTCTTAACTACGCAGTCAAGTTATTGTGGATGCAGTCGTTTTCAAATAATAAAATATGATTCATGTGACTGTGTTATGCTGATATGAGTTATTACAGCAGTTAAATAGACAATATTCAATTTTTCATTATTCACCAGATCAAATTCATCATAACTGGAGACATGTGTCTGCACCCACAGAACTGATTTACATTTCAAACAGCTGCTCTGAATATCAGAAGGTGTAATGTGAATGTTTTGCTTATTTGTTAGCCAAATATATCGATTTGAGTAAAGGCATGAGCATGCGACCTGGACTTTTCATACAATCATATCTATAAAATGAATCTTAAAAAAAGGCTTGTATCCTTAAATGTTGTAACTACTGTAGATGTGATCTTGTGTGCAGTGGTTCAGTCACTGCAGCTTACTGTGAGGGCAAAATGCTCATTTGCACACTGTATTTTCTGAACTGTATCTGTAACAACATGCACTGTTTTCAGACTAAATTACACAAATGTGTAAAGTATGATGATCGGAAACCATTTCTATGAATGAAAATAGCACAAAAATAACTGATCAAATGTTGAAATGTTTTGGAAAACCGTACGACAATTTGAATTTGATGACACCAAGACATTTTTAAAAAGTTGTGTCATGGTCATGTTTACCACTCTGCTGCATCACATTTTCTTTCAATGACATTCTAAGTGTGGACTGAGGAGATGAATTGCTATAATCCTAAAAGTGGAATGGTTTCTTGCTTGATGTAGGATTTCAACAGTTCAGGGTCTGCTTTCTCAAATTGTATGTTTCAAAATGCTTCAAACATTCTTAAATGCTGACAAGTCTGGACTGTAGACAGGACACTAGCACCCGGACTCTTTCACAACTTTTGTTGCCACTGACACAACTTAGGTTAGGTTGGAACACTTGTCTTTATCTCTACGGTACTTTTCTTTTTACTGTTCTTTCCACTGCCACTTTTTGCTGGCATATTTCTTGTTCATTTAATAATATGAAGTATTTCTTTGCTTCTTGAAAGGATGCAATATTGAGAATGCATGCTTCCACCTTGGTCTGTGTGCAGACAGGACTGCTACAAACAAACAAGACTGAAGGATAGAAGTAATTTAATTTATAGCTGTTTGTAGGTACTATATATATGGGGTCTTGTTTTGGACGATGGCAATACATTTTTTACAATTTAGATTCACACTTCCCTGATTTTAATTGAAATGTCACAAGGATGGTTTACCTAAAGTGGCATGTGTGTCATTTGTTGCTGGGAGAGCAAAGTCTTTTTTCATAGGACTGGGTGACCTCCTTGTGGAGCCTGCAGGCAGGTCACCAGAGAGGTAATGCAAGTCCAAAGATTATTCAGTTTTAAACAGTTCATCCTAATTCATAACAGATTTATTCATTTTATTGAAGCTAACTGAAGAAGCCCTCATATGAGAACATACACTTGCCACCATTGTTCAATCAATAAAGAATCAAACCTCAAAAAGGGTTTATAATTTATAATAAGAAAGTTATAACAACTTTAACAAGCATCAGCTCCCCTGAGTGTGACATCTTATATTGAATGCCCGCTGTCAAATATATGAATTAACAATGATTATACAGTTGAGATAAACCAAGGTGAACGAGATGCAGTGTGTGGTGCTGGAAAAGAGGGGGCACCCGGATTTGAACCGGGGACCTCTTGATCTGCAGTCAAATGCTCTACCACTGAGCTATACCCCCTTCTGTTGAAGATATGAACTGAATACTATTTAAAGATAACTATGATCATTTTTCAGATCATTGTGATGTTTATACGTGATAGAGCTTAAACTTACATCATGAAGCACTTAAAAACAAATAAACTACGCACTCACAACACAGATGTTAGCCACAGCGACTTTTTTTTATAGCAAATTGTACACGACACCGGCTTATACCGGATGTGTCGTCGTGAAAACGCGACTCGACCGGATATTCAATAGTGTCGAAAAGAAAGTGGAAGAAACGGGATCATAATGGTGTGTTCTCATCTCATTTATCACAATTTATCACTTTGTAAACAATGTTGTTTATAATTCTGTTGTTTGTTGTAGTAATACGGATATTTATTTGACCTGCATGCCCCTTCATATTCTGTCTTTGTGTTCCTCTGAAGTCTGCGGTTGTGAATTTGATTAGTCACTCGAGCTAATGCTAGTTAGCGCTTAGCCATGAGCTTCCTTAACGCGGCTAGCTGATGTTAGCTGTCAGTGTTTGTAAGCTGGAGTGTGCTCACAAAACAAAGTGTAATGTTTGATTTATGTATTTGTTTTTGTTACAGAATACTCGAGGACTTCGCTCTCAGCTGAAAGACAGTGTACCTGTGGCAGGTTTATGTCCACAGGGGGCTTACGGAGTGCAGGACTCATTGCGCAGCGGGTGAGAGACACAGCCTCAAATCAATTAAGTATTGCGGTGTAATTTAATGCTATGTTTAGTTATGTATTACTGATTCTTAAAAAAAAAACTGGTTTTATTTGCAGTTTTGGCACTAAATACCTAAATACTTGAATGCATAGTTACTCTACACTTCATCTTAACTATAGAACTATAGTAACTATAGAAGAATAATTCCATTGCTTCACTTGTGTGTGTGTGCCTGGTTTTCCATCACACCTGTTTATCCAGTCTGTTGTATAGAGGGACCAATAATGTTGCTTATGGTCATACATTGCAACAAAAAATTATTGTTGGAGGTAACAGTATTACTGGCAGTGCTATGCATACATTGCAATGTTGTCATGATACCAGAGTATTATGCCTCCACACAAAACTAGTCTAAACACACAACTAGCTGGTTTTCTTTCCCTGTGCTTTATTGAACATCTCATTGTCGAACTGTTTCTATTATAGTTTTGATATTATAACATGATAATATTGTATCATAGCTGCACGAAAAAGTTTCAGTACTTTTAATGCCTTAATCAATTGTGCCATGTTAATTCTCTGCACAATATTAAACTGGTAGATATGTAATTGTATTGATGTAGAACATATTGATACTATACATTAGATTGAATTTTTCTGTGTAATGTCACATGATGTATTACATGTGACAGCTATTTTTTGGTCTAGTTTTTAAAAGCCTCGTGAAACCAAATTTCACATGCGCTATTTTTTTTTCTCACCTCCTTGTTGTATTTTTCACTACACAGCTTTACCAGTGTGAAGAATGAACTCCTTCCGAGCCACCCGCTGGAGCTGTCAGAGAAAAATGTGAGTGATGTGAATTGGACTGTGTGGGTGTGAACAGATCATGCTTGATTGGCACGTTCCTAACTCTCCTGATAGCTTTGATGCACCCAGTGATGTTGATTTTCAATGCAGTGAGTCCCTGGGACCCCTGTTATCCATTCAGAACAAAATTTTTTTTTCTTTACAGACAAACTCATGATCTGGAGCTCGACCCCGCTCACCCTAGTTTAATCAGAATGGAACAAGTGAAAGTTTAATGTTAGAAGATTTTGTCTCTGTAGTAGTGAATGGTTTTCTATGTCTCTGTTTTGTGCAGTTCCAGCTGAACAAGGATAAAATGAATTTCTCTACACTCAGAAACATCCAGGGTCTTCATGCTCCACTCAAACTGCAGATGGAGTACAGGGCAGCTAGACAGGTAACTGCAGTGTCTTTCTAATCCAAATCTCCAGCCCTAATAACCACTGTGCTCTCCCTTCTCAGTTGTTTTTAAGGTTCTTTCATAACTCCTGATGTCTGTCCCTCCTGCCTGCAGATCCAGCGTCTACCATTTTTACAGAGTTCAAACCTGGCCCTCGATACGCTGCGAGGCAGTGACGAGGCCATCGGCTTTGAGGACATCCTTAACGGTGAGGACCTCATCCTTTTCACTGTTACACAGTCAGCGACACAGCTGTCTGCATGTGATCTCTAACCACCACACTGTGTTTGTGTCCTGTTACCTTGTAGATCCAGCCCAGAGTGAAATGATGGGCGAGCCGCACATGATGATGGAATACAAACTGGGACTGTTGTGAAAGAAGATGGAGACGCACAATACACAGCTACACATATAAACTTAGGTTCATTATTTGTCTGCATAAAAATGTTACATCTTCAATTCAGGTTCTGAGAAATGAGCAAGAAAGGGGTTTGATGGGAGTGTGGTAACCTGTTGATAGAGACTGATCGCCATTTCATCAGGTACATTCTGTACAATCCAGTGAACCAAAACAACGACGCTAAGTTATCTTCTATTTTATGAAGCTTATAATTTTTCAGTTTTTAGCGTTGATACCGTCAGAGAGGTAATACTTACTTATATTAAGCTGTTGAGGTCTTAGTGGTGTGCTGTTGTTAAACTGACTTCATTATATTGAAAGGTGTTTCTACAGTATGGCCTCATGTATGTCAATGTGGTAACCAAACTAATAGAAGTACTGATATAATGCGTGTCCAGTTTAACAATAGTGCAAACTACGACTAACAGTAAACATAATAGTAAAATAAATACCTTCGACAGTGTCAGCAACAACTGAAACACAGTAAGCTTCATTTAAATCTGGAGTTTTTGGCAGAGTTGTTGTATTGATCAGTCTGATTGTACTAGTACCTCGTGAAGTGGCCGGCCGGTTTAGATCCCCGAGAGTTAGAACGGTCAGTCAAACAAGCACTCAGAGCTGCTTTTGTATGATTCCAGTCTGATGGGTATTTTTAATAAACTTCATAACCTTCCGCATGATGTGGATTCATTTGTGAATTGATTTAAGTGAACTTAAACTTGTTTTAAAGTGTATAGTAACAAGTCGTCATGCCTAATAATACTCAGTTTAACTGTCCTTTGCTACAATCAAACAGGTACAGTCATAGTGAAATGATTTGCTAAACTCCTTCAATCTGTTCAATTAAAGACAGCGTGAATACAAGTTGGTAATAAGAATAAAATTATGTAATTCGGTAAATAATGGCATATCATGGGGAGTAATATGAGTAAACAAGTGCTGAGTTAAACAATAACCTCCCGCAGTAATAAGGTAATCAACAAGCCATCGTGAGTCCATCATGGTGTTTGGGCGAAAAATCTGGAGTCCAATGTGTCCAGTCAAAAGTTTGACACACCTTCTTCTTCTCATTCAATGTTTTTTTTATTTTTTACTTACATAGCAAATTAACACTGAAGACATTAAAACTATAAGTGATCATTTATATGAAACAAAACAGCAGGCCGTTTGATTCCCAGCCAACAACAAAGCAGAGAGTGAATAGGATCCCCAGCTGGAGTAAGTCCCTACAGCCTGCAAATTTAACACAGTTCATCAGTTACAAAGTCACATACAGGGAATGTAACAGGGTTATTTTCTGTGATCCTCATAGGAGCCACAGCATTCTGTCTCCACAGGATGAAATCTGATAAATTATCATGAATAATTTCAGTCTGGTACCAGCATTGTCAGATCTGACTCCAGTTGCCAAGATGGCAGTATTAATTGCCAATTGAGCTGCTCATATGAGCATCCAAATTACTGCTAATCCACTTGGATCTGGATCCAGTTGGGCCAATTAGTTAACCAGGTCCTGTGTTGGTAATGGCTCTATGACATTTTGTCCTAGTGCCTAAGGACTTCAGCTGTGACAGTGTTGTCATGTCCAGACTTTATATTCAATACAAAACTAGTATTAAAAAAATACAAGCCACACAAAAACTGGATGGTTTTCTTCTTCTTCTTCTTTCTTCACGATCTTTTAGAAACAGCTATATCATCCATCCATCCAGCCCTCCCTGGGGGATCCAAGGCCAGATAGGCTATGCAGTCCTTCCAGCAGGTTCTGGGTCTGCCCGGGGATCTCCTACCAGTTGGACGCCTCATGCCTAAATGATTGTATGTACTGTACTTGACAGCTGTTATATCAAAACAAAAATCTTTACAATTGTGAAGATGCAAGTCTTCAATCTGAACTTTTTTCTCCATTCTATCAAATTCTTAAACTCTGTCAATTCAAAGTTTTTCCAATGGTACCAGCAATAATTGCAAAGTTATTATTTCTGTTATTCTGAACAAAGTCAGCGTGAGCAGGAAACATGAGCAACATGAAAGACATCATATTGCTTAAACATTGCACTCAGCAAACAAAATGCTCCAGCATTTATTATTGTAATGCAACTAAACTGTGATTGGCTTCTCAAATTAATGTAACTGACACTTGACCAGCTTGAACAACCTCCCAGTGAAAAGAGACATCTATGTGCTCTGTTGTGCCTTCATTGTTTATTTTGTATGATGAAATATAAACAAGAAGTGTGAATTTCAATATCTTTATTTTAGTTACATTTCACACTGGACAAGAAGTCCATGACATATTGGAGGTCATTTAGAAACAGTATTACAGGCAGTGCTATGTATACATTGCAAAATTGTCATGTCAAGAATTTTATACTTCGATACAAAACTAGAATAAAAAAAAGATACTCAATACCTCTTTCAATACATTGGAGAAAGTTTAAAAGGTCGAGTCACAAGAGGATCATTTTGCTCTTTTTTTTTTTTAAAATCAACAACCTGCACACAGTGCTGCTAGACAAATAGTGTGAACACACAACACAAATATGACCTGTTGATTTGACAATCCTAAACGTGATGTTAACTGCCACTTAAAACATCCATGTAAATATCTTGAAATGTGCAGCGCTGAAGCAGAAATCATTGACTATGGTCTACTGTGTAACATTTTTGTGCAACTATGATACCACTAATGTTATATGCAAACACTGCAGCAAGTGTAATTTCATTTGTTACACTGGTCTACAGTGTAATAGTGACAGAAGCAGGAATAAATAGTTTCATGTGATGCTGAGAGCTGAGACAGTTAAAGAGAAGTGGTGGGATGTAAACCAGTGATGTCATGAACAGAGTGCTGGAGAAAGTTGTGAACAGTAACCATATATGGAAGTTTTTCTGTGAATTAAGTTCCCACTGCAGGATCGTCATACTGACTGCACACACACAGCCTCTGTTGTCCATGTACTGGATTATTTAATCTTGACTTTGAACACTGTCCTTCTGCCCATGCTATCATCAATGAGAAGGAAAATATTCCTCACAATGGAACTCCCCTTTTCAAATATTATTTCTGGATGGACACTTTGATAAAAATAATTCCAGCACAATGATCTTTCATAATCATCTGCTCTTGAATGCTCTGAGCAGTTTCAATATAAGATTCAGCAGGATGACATCAATCAGATCTTTTTTCCCTGAGTTAGTGTCTCTAAAATACCTGGATCACTCCAATATTTGACCTGATGAACACAACTGCTAAGATTTGAGCTGTATGAGCAGCAGCTCTGCATGAACGTCCAATTTAAAACCTCACTGGATGTGTTTATTGATAGTTGACCATTGAAGTACATACACATCTACATTATTAATCTCTTCCAGCTACAGTAGTCAGGGTCACAACTGCAACACGGTGATTCACACGAGCAACATGTGAAGTAAATATTTTTATATATATTTTGAATATATGTATCTGCTGTAATACGTGATATGGATATTGAAGAATATAAGGCGCACAGGTTGCAGCGACTGGCCATAAAAACTCGCGAGTAATTTGCACCCTGACACCCTCACTCTGAAGGCATGAACAGAAGGGCAAAGACTTCTAATTTCTTCAGTAGTGTAGTATTCAGCTAAACAACTCTGTTTGTTGCAAGTCGACTTAGTGGGAAGTTGATTTCTGTGTCTGACTGTGCTGAAATTAACATATTGTCTGACTTTAAAACTAACTGTTTGTCCGCTTGAGCTGCAGGCTGGTTTGCAAGATCAAATGTTACTTTTTATGTTTTATGCTTCTTTGTTTGATCAGAATGAGAAGTTGCTTAGCAACATTTTATTTGAACTATAATCATAAACTCACGTCATTTTGATTTGATGATTTAAACTGTTTTCAGTGAACTTGCAGATATTATTCATCATCACTTACAACACAGTCACATCTTTTTGGTTGTGCCACGCCCTGGTTTGAACGTGTGAATGTGAAGTTGCTTCTTTAAAAGAACATGAATGATTTGCTTTAAAGATGCTTGATTAAAAATATTGAAGAGGAACTCTCTTTTCAAATCCAGGTGATGAGTAAATACTGCAGTCCTGTCTGTGAACATGGTGACAGCCAGCATGTTACTGAGTACTTTGTTTCAGGTGAGCTGTTTGTTCACTCACTTTTATTTGGAGACGGAATCATTCATAGTTTGATTTCATTTAGAAACAAAGCAGAAAGAGCAGTGCAGACCGTAGTTACTTCTTTCAACTGTTCATGTCCTGACTGCAAACAGAAATGTTTTATACAGAGAACAGGACAAGGGAGAAAAGACCAGTACATACTGCTGCTTTGTTTATCATCAACTTTCTCTTCAAGCTGATTTTTTCATGTTGTTAATCATCAGTCTGGTTTACAGGTGCTTTGGCTGTTTGTCCTGATGAATCACACTTTCATTACTGCACCACAGAAGATGGAAGCACTGAGTGGATCTTGTTTGTTAATCCCATGTACCCCTTAGAGCTAAACTAGAACAAGAGTTTGACAACAGCAGAAATCTTTGGAGTGTGGATTAAAAATGACACTAGATTTGGCATCAATCCAAATGGGATTTTCAATGTTGGTAGGACAGATAACATCTATCCAATGAGACTTACTGGAAACCTGAGAGAGAAAAACTGCACCACTCTTTATTTTACAATTTAGTGAACAAGTTATATGACATACTACTTTAGAGTTGAGAACAAACCATTCATGTAACAGCTATATGTGATCCTCTTCAAGTAACAGTTCAAGGTAAGAGAGTTTTGTTTCATTCACCTTAATTATTCTGATAATTAAACTTATTGTTACAATTTGACATTAAAATGGTCAAATCAGAGCAAACTTATTATTTATGTCTTCATGTAGCTTCAATACAAAACACACAAGTTGTGATTTTATTTTCTAAAATAGTATGTTTCTGCTGATTTCTTGTTTATTTTTTGTGTAAATGTTTGATTTGAAACCACAGATTCTGCTCTGAGCCCCAGAATTGAGATCTCAGGTGATCTGAAGGAGGCTGAGTCTGTCAGTATAACCTGCTCAGCTTTCACCCCGTCCACACTCCTCCTAAACCTACCTGGAATCTCCAACAAGACTCACAACAAAATCCAGGAAAACACCAGATGGGACCTTACAACTAAAATCCAGAAGACCATCACCTGGGTCAGACCAACATGATGGATACAACATCACCTGTTCTGTCACATATCCTGTGAATGAAGGAAAACATGTCAAGACAGCAGAGCAGAGAGAGACTCTCAGTGTTTCATGTAAGACAACCAGAGTTTGTTGTTGATCCTGTCAGCACATGATAAAAATAGCGGATCTTATTCAGGTTCTGATGTTCCTCTCATATCTCACATCTCTATCACATTTTCCTCAGATGTCTTAAAGATTAATTCTCAGTGTCCATCAGTCCATCAGGTTTGGTGTCAGCAGGTAGCTGGGTGAACCTGACCTGCTCCAGCAGAGCCAAGCCTCCGTCAGCCAGCCTACCTGGATCAAGATCAGCAAAGATGGACCCATGACTGTATCTGAAGGACCGTTTTACAGCTTTAATGTGACAGATAAAGAATATTATTACTGTGTGGCCACAAATGATCTTGGTAACCAAACACTATCAGTGATCCATCTGAATAAAGGTAGTGTGTACAGTTATTTTACTGAATCCACTGACGAAATATTATCTTGATTGATTTTGTTTTGATTTTTATATAAACTTGAACTTGAAGAGAAAATGCAGAACTACACAGCATCAGTGGGGTGGAGAGCATTTATTGTTGAATGAAGTTCTGATGAAATTTTCAGCTTCTAGAGAACTCAGTCATGAAAGACACTTGAAAGCATTTCAGCTGAGTCACTTTGACTCTCAGTGTTTCCATGTCAGACATTTTATTTGATTTATGAAGAATGACCAAAGTGAGTGAGTTCCATTAAAGAGGAAGCACCGCGGCTGTCTTGTTACGGATTATCCAGATTTGGGGTTCCTGTCTACGCCAGAAGATCCTGGGAGTCGCTTTGCCTGGCAGTACAATCATCATATTTGAGTGGTGAGGACCAACTTTTCTATGATATGATCATGTGCAGCTAAAGACTCATTGGTCTCTTTGAAATGTTGAAAGTTCATGTTTAATTTTTATTCATGTTTATTCATCCCATCTCCTTTCTTTTCAGCTGCTTTAGATCGAGAGATGCTGCAACAAACCAGAGAAGGTAAGCTACTAGATGAGGACAGGTACATTATTCTTTTCAACAGGAAATTGTCTTCTATTTCATAAAGGAAAGCTTAATTGACTTTATATCAGGCTTCAGTTTACAAAGACAAAGTCTGGTTAAAAGCTGCTGGCATTTCTCTTTCAGCTGCATTAAACTCACTGCAGAGCACTAACACCTCTCTCTCTCTCTCTCTCTCTCTCTCTCTCTCTCTCTCTCTCTCTCTCTCTCTCTCTGTTGTTTCATTTCACAGGATGCAGTCGAAGCAGATGATGTCAACAGAGGATTGAGGTTCAAGCATCATAAAGGAGAAGAGGAAGATTATGTTCACCATTAATGTAATATTTCTCACCCCTTAAATATTAAATTACTTGCAGAAGATTGTAAGACAAACAGAGGATGGAGTGCAAACAGGACAGATGTTTGTTTTAATGGAAGATAACAATATAATATACTGCAGCTTCATCATTACTTTTGTGTAGATTGAGTTGATTTTATGTTGATTCTTTGTCTTGCTTCAATGCTCTTTTCTTTGTATATGTAAAATATTCCAAAGATAAAGGACGATTGAAATGAGACATTCTCAGATGATAAAAGAAGCAGAAAGTGTGAAGAATTACTTTATTTTTAATCTCATCATGATCTGATGTGTATTTGTCAAACTTTATGGGATGAGTGTTTGTCAATAATTGTGTAAATGTAACAATTTAAATGAGAAATTATGATCTGTTAGTCAGTTTCGAAGATTTGAGAGTTGGATGATTGTTAACGAGATCAAGCAGTGCTTTAACACAAGGTAGTTTCCCTGTTCTGCAGCAATGACTTCAATAAAATATGAACTTGGCACTGAGTCTCTGTCTCATGCTACTCTTCCATTTTTTGTGGCCTGTGTAATGTCTCCATCTTGTGTCAGGTTCAGTCCTCGTCTACACCATGTGCTGATGTGACCACACTGCTGAAAAATGAAAGAAATAGAAAAGTGAACCCAAATACAGACATGAAGATCTCATTAACTCAAATAAATAACAAATAACAAAAGGTCAACAGTTCAACAATTCAGGATAAATCCAATCAACAAAAAGTCCAACAAATCCAGAACTGTGGTCAAATAGCTCCTTTTTGCTTTGAAATGCCCTCTAACCAAGTGAAAAGACCTGGAAGTGTTTACTTAACAGCCACGATAAGAGCTGTTTGAACTGTCTAAATGTTAAAGAAAGGTCTATTAAGCTTCCTTTCTTATCTCCTTTAGCGAAGGATACACGGTGGCCATACATAAAGAAAAAGAGATAATACTGTCCTACAATTCTTTCAGCAGCAACAAAATCAATGTCATTCAGCCACACCAGATGTTATAGAAACAGCAACTGACAAAAAAACATTGTGATGCAGCCCTGCAGTGGAGGAAAAGAGCTCAAGGTAGATGATTGAGAAACAGAAACAGAAGAAGTTTTCAACTCAAGTTGTTGTAAAATGTTGTTGAAACTAGTCTAAAAGTCATCCTGTCCATTCAAATGAAGATAAAAACATGAATCTCGCACAACATTTAGTGTGACAGTCAGTACAGGGTTTCCAGAATCTCTGTAGATTAAGCTGCTTATGAAGTATTTTCCTTCTTCTGCCATAACTTCAATACATATATTTAAGTGGACACAAGGTTGAAATATAACGACTATCTCAACAACACTTTGTGACAGGTGGCCAGTGTTGCTCTTGTTATTTTAATTTGGATCATGATGAATGAAGTAATATTCATCACCATGTTGTTGTTGTGAAGAGTAACATGAATCATGGATAAAATCAGCAGACTGAAGCAAACACTTGCAATTTGTTAAGAAAATTCTAGAAATGATCATGAATAATTTCAGTCTGTTACCAGCATTGGTCACTCTCTGCCCTTCAGCCACTAGGATGGCAGTATTAACCACACTGAGCTGCTCACATTGGCCTCCAAATTGCTAACCCAATTTCTGGATCCAGCACACCAGTTCAACAGGTCCTGTGTTAGTAATGGCTGTGTGATCTATATAATGTATATATTTTGTCCTAGTGCTCTGACTCAGCTGATGTCACTTATCATACAAGGCCTAAAGACAGTGTACTCTGTAACAGGATTATGTCCACACAGAGGCGCAGGAGGCAGGACTGAGACACTGCCACAGATTAAATGAACTAGGTGTAACTTAATGTTATGGATTATGATATACATGTTTCAAATGATGTATATCGTGAACTCTCTGGTTAAAAAAGGTTTTACGTGTTTTTGGTCGTGAATTATTGTCAGATTTGTCAAAACATGATTTAACTGAACTTTGGCTTACACTTCATGTTTCAGTGTTTATTCGCATGCTGCTTCTTACAAATATAAAATTGCTTCACTTGTTGTGTGTGTACCTGATTTTCCATTATATCTGTTTATCCAGTCTGTTCTGTTATATAGAGGGACCAATAATTGTCCAGACCTATTAGCTCACCACAGATCTATCAGTGTTGATGTACATGTCGTGACATGAAGCAACAAGAAATTGTTGACAAAGTCCATATTATGTTGGAGGTGATTTAGAAGCAGTATTACAGGCAGTGCTGTGTGTGGTATATACTGCAATGTTGTAATGATACGTGAATTTTAAACTTTGATACAAAACTAGAATATAAAGATACTCAATGCCTCTTTCAATACATTGATAAAAAGAAAGCAAAGTGGAGTCACATACAATAGGACATTTTATCTTATTTTGAAAAATCAACAACCCGCACACAGTTGCTAGACAAATAGTCTGAACACACAAAAACACAATGATGACCTGTTGATTTGACAAATTATTGAATCGTTGAACTTATACATGATGTTAACTTTTGACTTAAACATCCATGTAAATATCTTCAGTGTGCAGCGTTGAAGGCAGAAATCATTGATCAGGTCTCAGAATGCTGTGTAAATGGCTTTTATGCAACTTGATACTCACTAATAAAGAGTATTGAGCACTGCAGCAATGGTGTATAGTGATAGAAGTAGGAAAAAATGGTTTCCCATGTCATGTTAACTGCGCTTACAAGCGTGATGCTGACTATCATTTTATCTGGTGTGTCTCTAACCAGAATGAGACATCGTAAGACAAGTGGTCCTTCAGCAGGTTCTGGGTCTGCCCAGGTCTCCTCCCAGTTGGACGTCTCATGCTCTAAAATGACTGTATGTACTGTACTTCTTGACAGCTGTTATATCAAAACCAAAATCTTTACACTAGAAGCATGCAAGCCCCCAATCTGAACTTTTTTCCGTTCTGTCAAATTCCCAAACTCTATCAATTCAAAGTTTTCTCATGGTACTGTAGCAATAATTATGTTATTATTTATTTTAGTCTCGAACAAAGCCAGGTTGCAGCAGCAACCCAACATGAAAGACATCATAAAATTACTTAAATATTTATCTAGCAAAAACAAAATGCTCCAGCATTTATTATTGTAATGCAAACTAACTGTGATTGGCTTCTCAAATTAATGCATTTATTTTGTATGATGAAATATAAATAAGAAGTGTACCCTCTAATATCTTTATTTTAGTTACATTTCATACTGACAAGAAGTCCATAGACATATTGGAGGTCATTTAGAAACAGTATTACAGGCAGTGCTGTATATTACTGCAAATGTATATGTAATGTGCAGTTAGCAGAAATCACTGATCAGGTCTCAGGAATGCTGTGTAACATTTTAAGCAACTTTTAATACCACTAATGTTATATGCAAACACTGCAGCAAGTGTATCATTTGTTACACTGGTCTACAGTGTATAGTGGACAGAAGCAGGAACAAATAGTTTCATGTGATGCTGAGAGCCGAGACAGTTAAAGATAAAGTGGTGGGAGCTGTAAACTAGTGATGTCGTGAACAGAGGATGGCGAAAGCTGTGAACAGTAACCACATGAGGGAAGTTTTTCTGTGACCAAGTTCCTACTGCAGATCGTCATACTTGACTACACACAGCTCTTCGTTGTCCATGTACTGATTATTTATTCCTTTGACTTTGAACACTGTCCTTCTGTTCATGCTATCATCAATGAGAAGTGAAAATATTCTCACACAACTCCCTTTTTCAATATTATTTGGAGGACACTTTGATAAAAATAATTCCAGCACAATGATCTTCACAATCATCTGCTCTGAATACTCTGAGCAGTTTCAATATAAGTGAGATTCGTGCGTGACATCAATTAGATCTTTTTCCTGAGTTAGTGTCTCTTATAAAAATACCCAGATCAATTCCAATATGTGGCCTCACAAACACAACTGCTAAGATTTGAGCTGTATGAGCAGCAGCCTGGCATGAACGTCCAATTTAAAACCTCACTGATGTAAGCGGCTGATAGTTGACTCACTGAAGTACATACATCTACATTATTAATCCTTCCCAGCTACAGTAGTCAGGGTCACAACTCGTAACACAGTGCTGCACATGTGCAAATACATGAAGTACATATTTTTATATATATTTTGAATATATGTTCCTGTAGTTAATGTATATGTATGCTATTGAAGAATATAAGGCGCACAGGCTTGCAGAGCCATGTGATAAAAACTCATGAGTAATTTGCACTCCTGACACCCCTCACTCTGAAGGCATGAACAGGAAGGGGTAAGACTTCTAATTTTCAGTGTAGTATCTAGCTAAAAACAACTCTGTTTGTTGCAATGACTTAGCAGGAAGTTGGTTTCTGTGTCTGACTGGGCGCTAGATTAACATATTGTCTGATTTTAAAACTAACTGTTTGTCCGCTTGAGCTGCATTATTTGGTAAGATCAAATGTTACTTTTATGTTTCTGTGAATGTTCTTAACTCAGCTTTTTATTTTGCTGCTTTTCATCAACTCCACTGAAAAAGACTTGTTATATTTGATTTGTCAGGTTTTGTTTGATTAGAACAGAAGTTGTTTCATAAAGATTTTGACTTGAACTATAACATTACAACTCACGCTGGATCATTTTGATTTGACATTTAAACTGTTTTCAGTGAAACTCTGCAGATATTATTCATCATCACTTATAACACAGTCACATCTTGGTTGCGCGTTCCTGGTTTGAACGTGTGAATGTGAAGTTGCTTAAAATAAGGAATGATCGGTTTAAAAAAGATGCTTTGATTAAAATATTGAAGAGGAACTTTCTTTCAAATCCAGGTGATGAGGTCACTGCAGTCCTGTCTGTGAATATGTGACAGCCAGCATGTTACTTTGAGTGTGTCTCGGTTTCAGGTGAGCTGTTTGTTCACTCACTTGCTGAGACGCAATCATTCATAGTTTGGACTTCATTTAGAAACTACAAAGAGCAGTGCAGACCGAAGTTACTTTTTCCAACTGTTCATGTCCTGACTAAAACAGAAAATGTTTTATATATAACAGGACAAGGGAGAAAAGCATTCAGTAACATACTGCTGCTTGTTTATCATCAACTTTCTCTTCAAGCCACATTTTTCATGTTTATGTTAACTACTTCTGTCCGGTTTACAGGTGCTTTGGCTGTTTGTTCGATGAATCACACCTCTTCATTACTGCACCAGCCAGAAGATGGAAGCAATTGGAGTGGATCTTGCTTCAGTTGTCCCATGTAACTCTCAGAGCCAAATCCAGAACAAGAGAGCCACAACATGGTGAGAAATCTCGAGGTGGATTAAAAGGACTCTAGATTTGGCACAAAATCCAACAATGTGATTTTCTAGCAGCAGTAGGACAGATAACACTCTATCCAATGAGACTTACTGGAAACCCGTTGAGAGAGAAAAAACTGCACCACTTATTTTACAATTTAATCACAAGTTATACAGACATACTACTTTAGAGTTGAGAACAAACCAATAATGGTAATAGCTATATAAACTTTCAAGTAACAGTTCAAGGTAAGAGAGTTTTGTTTCTTTCATTCACCTTAATTATTCTGATAATTAAATCCCATTGTTACAATTTGACACATAAAATGGTCAAATCAGAGCAAATTTATTATTTATGTTTATGTAGCTTCAATACAAACATGCTGACGTCAGCTTTAAAACAGTGTTTTGTTTATTTTCGTTATTTTTGTGTAAATGTTTGATTTGAAACCGCATTCTCCTCTGAGCCCCAGACTGAGATCTCAGGTGATCTGAAGGAGAAGGAGTCTGTCATATAACCTGCCAGCTTTCACCCTGTCCACACTCCCTCCTAAACTCACCTGGAATCTCCAACAAGACTCTACAACAAAACTAGAAAACAGATGGGACCTTTACAACTAAAATCCAGAAGACCATCACTCTGGGTCAGATCAACATGATGATGGGCTAACATCACCTGTTCCGCTCACATATCCGTAGTCGAAGGAAAACATGTCAAGACAGTGAGCAGAGAGAGACTCTCAGTGTTTCATGTAAGACAACCAGAGTTTGTTGTTGGATCCTTATCAGCACATGATAAAATAAAGGATCTATTCACTCATATTCCTCCCATATCTCTCACATCTCTATCACATTTTTCCTCAGATGCTCCTTAAAGACACCCCAGTGTCCATCAGTACATCAGGTTTGGTGTCAGTAGCTGGGTGAACCTGACCTGCTCCAGCAGAGCCAAGCTCTTCCCACAGCCACTTCACCTGGATCAAGACTGAGCATGGACCCATGACTGTAGCCTTGAAGGACGGTTTTACAGCTTAATGTGGCAGATGTAGAAGGTTATTACTGTGTGGCCACAAATGATCTTGGAAGCCAAACATCATCAGTGATTCATTTTATTAAAGGTAGTGTGTACAGTTATTTTAGATTGAATCCACTGACGAATATTATCTTGCTCTTCTGTTTGTTTGTTTTAGTAACCCTAAAGTACTTTTTGATTTTCTTTCTGAAATGATTTTATATAAACTTGAACTGAAGAGGAAAATGCAGAACTACACAGCATCAGTGGGTGGAGAGCATTTATTGTTGAATGAAGTTCTGTTGATGAAATTTTCAGCTTTGTGAGAATCAGTCATGGAAAGACACTTGAAAGTGATTTCAGCTGAGTCAGTCTGATCAGTGTTTCATGTCAGACATTTTATTTTGATTTATGAAGAATGACCAAAGTGAGTGAGTTCCATTAAAGAGGAAAGGACTGTGCTGTCTTGTTACGGATTATCCAGGTTTTGGGTTCCTGTCTACACAGTGAAGATCCTGGAGTCATTTGCTCTGCAGGCTAATCATCATCTTTGAGTGGTGAGACCAACTTTTCTATGATATGATCATCTGCAGCTAAAGACTCATTGGTCTCTTTGAAATGTTGAAAGTTCATGTTAACTTTATTCATGTTTATTCATCCCATCTCCTTTCTTTCACAGCTGCTTTAGATCGAGATACAGTAACAAAACCAGAGAAGGTAAGCTAATAGATGAGGACAGGTACATTATTCTTTCAACAGGAAATTGTCTTCATTTCATAAAGGAAAGCTAATCTGACTTTCTATCAGGCTTCAGTTTACAAAGACAAGTTCATGTGCTGCTGGTATTTCTCTTCAGCTGCATTAAACTCACTGCAGAGCACTAACACCTCTCTCTCTCTCTCTCTCTCTCTCTCTCACAGGATGCAGTCGAAGCAGACGATGTCAACAGAGTGATTGAGGTCTCACATCATGAAGGAGAAGAGGAAGACGTCATGTTCACCTAATAATGTAATATTATTTCGATTTCTTAAATATTAAATTACTTTGCAGAAGATTGGTAAGAGACAACAGAGGATGGAGTGCAAAATAGGACAGATGTTTGTTTTAATGGAAGATAACAAATATAATATACTGCAGCTTCATCATTACTTTGTGTAGATTGAGTTGATTTTATGTTGACTTTTTGTCTTTGCTTCAATGCTCTTTTCTTTGTATGTAAAATATTCATTTCCAAAAGAGAAAAGGATGATTGAAATGAGACATTTGTGATGATAAAGAAGCAGAAAAGGTGAAGAATTTTATTTTTATTTTTAACTTCATCATGATCTGATGTGTATTTGCCAAACTTTTATGGATGAGTGTTTATTACTAATTGTGTAAATGTAACAATTTAAATGAGAAATTATGATCTGTTAGTCAGTTTTGAAGATTTGAGAGCTGGATGATTGTTAACGTAGATCAAGCAGTGCTTTTAACACAAGAAGTTTCCCCTGTGTTGCAGCAATGACTTTAATAAAATCTGAACTTGGCACTGAGTTCTGTCTCATGCTTCTCTAAATAAGAGTGAAGCTTTCAGTTTGTGGTTCGTGTAATGTCTCCATCTTGTGGTCAGGTTCAGTCCTCAGTCCACACCATGTGTTGATGTGACCACACTGCTGAAATGGAAAAAGAAATAGAAAGTGAACCCAAATACAGACATGAAGACTTAATAACTCAAATAAATAAATAAATAACAAAAGGTCAACAGTTCAACATCCAGAAAATCCAATCAACAAAAGTCCAATAAATCCAGAACTGTGTGGTCAAATAGTCTTTGCTTTCTTGAATGCCCTCAACTAAGTAAAAAGACCTGGAAGTGTTTACTTAGCAGCCACGATAAGAGCTGTTTGAACTGTCTAAATGTTAAAGGAAAGGTCTATTGCTTCCTTCTTATCTCCTTTAGCTAAGGATACACCAGGCCATATTAAAGAAAAGAGATAATAATTGCCCAACAATTCTTGTAGCAGCAACAAACAATGCATTTCAACCAGACGGTATAGAAACAGCAACTGTTTTGTGCAGTTCCAGCTGAACCAAGGATAAAATGAATTTCTACACTCAGAAACACCAGGGTCTTCATGCTCCACTCCAAACTGCAGATGGAGTACAGGGCAGCCAGGGACAGGTAACTGCAGTGTCTTTCTAATCCAAATCTCCAGCCCTAATAACCACTGTGCTCTCCTTCTCAGTTGTTTTTAAGGTTCTTTTCACCATAACTCCTGATGTCTGTCCCTCCTGCCTGCAGATCCAGCGGCCTACCATTTTTACAGAGGCCCAAAACCTGGCTCGACACGCAAGTAGGCAGTGACGAGGCCATCGGCTTTGAGGACATCCTTAACGGTGAGGACTCTATCCTTTTCACTGTTACACAGTCAGCTTACACAGCTGTCTGCATGTGATCTCTAACTACCACACTGTGTTTGTGTCCTGTTACCTTTGTAGATCCAGCTCCAGAGGAAATGATGGGCAGCCGCACATGATGATAAATACAAAACTGGGACTGTTGTGAAAGAAGATGGAGACGCACAATACACAGCTACACATATAAACTTAGGTTCATTATTTGTCTTGTGATAAATGTTACACATCTACGACCTCAACAGTAAACATAATAGTAAAATAAATACCTCTCTGACAGAGTGCTGTCAGCAACAACTGGAAATATTGCAAGCTCATTTAAATTGAGTTTTGGCAGAGTTGTTGTATTGGATCAGTCTGGATTGTACTAGTGTACCTCGTGAAGTGGCCGGTCGGTTTAGATCCGGAGAGTTAAACGGTCAGTCAGACAAGCACTCAGAGCTGCTTTTTGTATGATTCAGTCTGATGGGTATTTTTACAAACTTCATAACCTTCCGCATGATGTGGATTCATTTGTGAATTGATTTAAGTGAACTTAAACTTGCTTTAAAGTGTATAGTACAAGCCAATATGCCTTAATACATTAATTTCAGTTTAACTGTCTCATAATCAAACAGGTACAGTCATAGTGAAAACGTATTTCCATAACTCCTTCAATCTGTTCAATTAAAGACAGCGAATACAAGTTGGTAATAAGAATAAAATAATGTAATTTATAAATAATGGTTATTATGGAGTAATAAGGAGTAAATAAGTGTCAAAAAGCAACAATAATCATGTACAAGGTAATCAACAAGCCATCGTGAGTCCATCATGGTGTTTGAAGGGAAATTGAGTCCAATGTCCAAATAAAAGTTTGACACACCTTCTCTCTCTTCATTCAATGTTTTTTTATTTTTACTTACAGCAAATTAACACTGAAGACATTAAAACTATAAGATCATTTATATGGAAACAAAAACAGCAGACTGCTTGATTCCAGCCAACAACAAGAGAGAGAGGGCTAGATCCCCAGCTGAGGCCCCCTACAGCCTGCAGCTTAACACAGTTCATCAGTTACAAAGTCACATACAGGAATGTAACAGGTTATTTTCTCAGATCTCATAGAGCCACAGCATCTCTGTCTCCACAGGATGAAATCTTGATAAATTATCATGAATAATTTCAGTCTGGTACCAGCATTGGTCAGCTCTGGACCTTCTCAGCCACAAGAGATGGCAGTATTTACACACTGAGCTGCCCATATGAGCATCCAGTTCACTGCTAATCCACTTTGATCTGATCCAGCAATAATTAGTTAACCAGGTCCTGTGTTGGTAATGGTCTATGTGACATTTTGTCCTCGTGCCTAAGGGGACTCAGAATTTTATAATTCAATACAAAATCCATTAAAAAAATACAAGCCACACCCAACCGGGATCATTTTTCTTCTTCTTCTTCCTTCTTCTTTTCTTCACATCTTTTAGGAAACAACTATCATCCATCCATCCAGCTCCTCCTGGGGATCCTAGGTGCCAGATGGGCTATATGGTCCCTTCAGCAGGTTCTGGGTCTGCCCAGGTCTCCTCCAGTTGGACGCCTTCTGCTCTAAATGATTGTATGTACTGTACTTTGACAGCTGTTATATCAAAACCAAAATCTTACACTAGAAGATGTGCAAGCTCCCAATCTGAACTTTTTCTCCGCTCTATCAAATTCTTTAAACCTATCAATTCAAAGTTTTTTCCTAATGGTACCAGCAATGATTGCAAAAGTTATTATTTCTGTTAGTCTTGAACAAAGTCAGGTTGCAGCAGGAACATGAACAAATATGAAAGACATCATAATATTGTTTAAACATTGCACTGAGCAACCAAAATGCTCCATTTAAAGCATTTATTATTGTAATGCAACTAAACTGTGATTGGCTTCTCTACTTAATGTAATTGACAAATCTGCACCTTACTTGATGAAAATCAAACAAGAAGTGTGAATTTCAACATCTTTATTTTAGTTACCTTTCACACTGGACAAGAAGTCCATGACATATTGAGGTCATTTAGAACAGTATTACAGGCAGTGCTATATACACAAAATGTATATGTAATGCAGCGTTGAAGAAATCATTGATCAGGTCTCAGAATGCTGTGTAACATTTTAAGCAACTTTAATACCACTAATGTTATATGCAAACACTGCAGCAAGTGTACTTCATTTGTTACACTGGTCTACAGTGTATAGTGACAAGCAGGAACAAAGATTTCATGTGATGCTGAGAGCTGAGACAGTTAAAGAGAAGTGGTGGGATGTAACCAGTGATGTCGAATAGATGATGAGAAAAAGTTGTGAACAGTAAACTACATGAGGAAGTTTTTCTGTGACCAAGTTCTACTGCAGGATCAAGCCATACTGACTGCACACACACAGCCTCTGTTGTCCATGTACTGATTATTTATTCCTTGACTTTTTGAACACTGTCCTTCTGTTCATGCTATCATCAATGAGAAGGAAAATATCTTCTCACACAACCTCCCTTTTCAAATATTATTTGATGGACACTTTGGATAAAAATAATTCCAGCACAATGATTCATAATCATCTGCTCTGAATACTCTGAGCAGTTTCAATATAAGAGATTCAGCAGGATGACATCAATTAGATCTTTTTTTCCTGAGTTAGTGTCTCTTAAAATACCTGATCACTCCAATAGGTGACCTCACAAACACAACTGCTAAGATTTGAGCTGCATGAGCAGCAGCTCTGCATGAACGCCCAATTTAAAACCCCACCTGATGTGTTTATTGATAGTTGACCATTGAAGTACATACACATCTACATTATTAATCTCTTCCAGCTACAGTAGCTGTGTCACACTGCAACACAGCAAGGCATATGCAATTACATGAAGTACATATTTTTATATATATTTTGAATATATGTCTCCGCTGTAGTTAATGTGATATGTATTATTGAAGAATATATATGCACAGGCTTGCAGTGAGCCATGTGATAAAAACTTCATGAGTAATTTGCACCTGACATCCTCACTCTGGAAGGCATGAACAGGAAGGATGAAGACTTCTACCCCTGCAGTAGTGTAGTATCTAGCTAAAAACAACTCTGTTTGTTGCAATGACTTAGTGGGAAGTTGATTTCGTGTCTGACTGGTACCAGATTAAATATATTGTCTGATTTCAAAACTAACTGTTTGTCCGCTTGAGCTGCAGGCTGGTTTGGTAAGATCAAATGTTACTTTTTATGTTTGGAATGTTTTAACCCAGCTTTTTATTTTGCTGCTTTTCATCACCCACTGAAAAAGACTTGTTATATTTGATTTGTCAGGTTTTGTTTGATCAGAAATGAGAAGTTGCTTCTGAAAACATTTTATTTGAACTATAATATCAAAACTCACGCTGATGATTTTGATTTGACATTTAAACTGTTTTCAGAAACTCTGCATATTATTCATCACTACTTATAACACAGTCACATCTGGTTGTACAAGTTCCTGGTTTGAACGTGTGGAATGTGAAGTTGCTTTAAAAGAATATGAATGATTTGTTTAAAAGATGCTTTGATTAAAATATTGAAGAGAACTTCTTTTCAAAATCCAGGTGATGAGGTCACTGCAGTCCTGTTCAGAACATGGTGACAGCCAGCATGTTACTGAGTGTCTTCTTTGTTTCAGGTGAGCTGTTTGTTCACTCACTTTATTTGGAGATCGTGAATCATTCACAGTTTGGACTTCATTTAGAAACAAAGCAGAAAGAGCAGTAGACCGAGTTACTTTTTCCAACTGTTCATGTCCTGGACTGCAAACAGAAATGTTTTATACAGAGAACAGGACAAGGAGAAAAGACCAGTAACATACTGCTGCTTTGTTTATCATCAACTTTCTCTGCTGATGTTTTCATGTTAAGTGTTAATCATCAGTCTGGTTTACAGGTGCTGGCTGCTTGTCTTGGATTATTCACACTCTCTTTCACATTGCACCACAGAAGATGCAGCACTGGAGTATCTTGGTTTGTTAATCCCATGTACCTTTAGAGCTAAACTAGGAACAAGAGTTTGACAACATCAGAGAAATCTTTGGAGTGTGGATTAAAGTGACCTAGATTTGGCCTAAATCCAAATAATGTGATTGTAACAGCAGGACAGATAAACACACTCTATCCAATGAGACTTACTGGAAACCTGAGAGAAAACTGCAACACTTTATTTACAATTTAAGAACAAGTTATACAGACACATACTACTTTAGAGTTGAGAACAAACCATTAATGCAGGAAGCTATGTATGATCCTCTTCAAGTGTAACAGTTCAAGGTAAGAGAGTTTTGTTTCTTTCATTCACCTTAATTATTCTGATAATTAAATCCCATTGTTACAATTTGACATAAAATGGTCAAATCAGAGCAAACATGTCAGACTAGCTTTAAAACAGTGTTTGAGTCATTTTTTTTATTTTTGTGTAAATGTTTGATTTGAAACCACAGATTCTCCTCCGAGCCCCAGAATTGAGATCTCAGGTGATCTAAAGGAGAAGGAGTCTGTCAGTATAACCTGCTCAGCTTTCACTCCCTGTCCACACTCCTCCTAAACTCACCTGAATCTCCAACAAGACTCTCACAACAAAATCCAGGAAAACACAGATGGGACCTTTACAACTAAAATCCAGAAGACCATCACTCATCAGATCAACATGATGGATACAACACCTGTTCTGTCACATATCCTGTGAATGAAGGAAAACATGTCAAGACAGCAGAGCAGAGAGAGACTCTCAGTACTCTATGTAAGACAACCAGAGTTTGTTGTTGGATCCTGTCAGCACATGATAAAATAAAGGATCTATTCAGGCTCTGATATCTTCCTCATATCTCACATCTCTATCACATTTTCTCAGATGCTCCTAAGCATTAATTCCTCAGTGTCCACTCTCAGTCCATCAGGTTTGGTGCTGCAGGTAGCTGGCAACCCTGACCTGCTCCAGCAGAGCAAGCCTCCCGTCAGCCACTTCACCTGGATCAAGATCAGCAAGATGGACCCATGACTGTATCTGAAGGACTGTTTACAGCTTTTAATGTGGCAGATGGAGAAGGTTATTACTGTGGCCACAAATGACTTAAGCCAAACATCATCAGTGATTCATTTCATTAGTGTAGTGTGTACAGTTATTGTACTGAATCCACTGACGAAATATTATTCTGCTCTCTTCTGTTTGTTTGTTTTAGTAACCTCTAAAGTACTTTTTGATTTTCTTTCTGAAATGATTTTATATAAACTTGAACTTGAAGAGGAAAATGCAGAACTACAGCATCAGTGGGTGGAGAGCATTTATTGTTGAATGAAGTTCTGTTGATGAAATTTCAGCTTTGTGAGAACTTCAGTCATGGAAAGACACTTTGAAAGCATTTCGCTGAGTCAGTTTGACTCTCAGTGTTTCATGTCAGACATTTTATTTGATTTCTATGAAGAATGACCAAAGTGAGTGAGTTCCATTAAAGAGGAAGTGACCGTGCTGTCTTGTTACGGGATTATCCAGGAGTTTTGGGTTCTGTCTACATCAGAGTGAAGATCCTGGGAGTCATTTTGCTCTGCAGTACAATCATCATCTTTGAGTGGTGAGACCAACTTTTCTATGATATGATCATGTGCAGCTAAAGACTCATTGTCTCTTTGATATGTTGAAAGTTCATGTTTAACTTTAATTCATGTTTATTCATCCCATCTCCTTTTCTTTTCAGCTGCTTTAGATCGAGATGTTAAAACAAACCAGAGAAGGTAAGCTTACTAGATGAGGACAGGTACATTATTCTTCAACAGGAAATTGTCTTCTACTCTCATAAAGGAAAGCTAATCTGACTTTCTATCAGGCTTCAGTTTACAAAGACAAGTTCAAGGTGCTGCTGCATTTCTCTTCAGCTGCATTAACTCACTGGGTAGAGCACTAACACCTCTCTCTCTCCTCTCTCTCTCTCTGTTGTTTCATTCTCACAGGACAGTCACAGACGCATGTCAACAGAGTGATTGAGGTTCAAGCATCATGAAGGAGAAGAGGAAGATCGCCATGTTCACCATTAATGTAATATTTCTCGACTTTTAAATATTAAAATTACTTGCATGATTGGTAAGACAAAACAGGATGGAGTGCAACAGGACAGATGTTTGTTTTAATGAAGATAACAAATATATTATACTGCAGTTTCATCATTACTTTGTGTAGATTGAGTTGATTTTATGTTGATTCTTTGTCTTGCTTCAATGCTCTTTTTCTTTGTATGTATAATATTCATTTCAAAAGAGAAAAGGATGATTGAAATGAGACATTTCAGATGATAAAAGAAGCAGAAAGTGTGAAGAATTTTTATTTGTATTTTTCATCTCATCATGATCTGATGTGTATTTGTCAAACTTTTAAGGGGATGAGAGTGTTTGTCACTAATTCTGTAAATGTAACAATTTGTAACAGAAATTATGATCTGTTAGTCAGTGTTTGAAGATTTGAGAGCTGGATGGATTGCCAACGTAGATCAAGCAGTGCTTTTTAAACACAATAGTTTGTGCTGCAGCAATGACTTTAATAAAATCTGAACTTCTGCACTGAGTTCTGTCTCATGCTTCTAAATAAGTAGTGAAGCTTCTTGAGTTTGTGGTCTGTGTAATGTCTCCATCTTGTGGTCAGGTCTGTCCTCGTCTACACCATGTGTTGATGTGACCACACTGCTGAAAATGGAAGAAATAGAAAGGAACCCAAATACAGACATGAAGACTTAATAACTCAAATAAATAACAAATAACAAAAGGTCAGTTCAACATCCAGATAAATCCAATCAACAAAAGTCCAATAAATCCAGAACTGTGTGGTCAAATAGTCTTTTGCTTTGAATGCCCCAACCAAGTAAAAGACCTGGAAGTGTTTACTAGCAGCCAATGAGCAAGAGCTGTTTGAACTGTCTAAATGTTAAAGAAAGGTCTATTGCTTCCTTTCTTATCCTTTAGCGAAGGATGTACACTCAGGCCATATTAAAGAAAAGAGATAATACTGTCCCACACCTTGTAGCAGCAACAAAATTAATGCCTTCAACCAGACGGTATAGAAACAGCAACTGCTTGTGTGCAGTTCCAGCTGAACAAGGATAAATGAATTTCTACACTCAGAAATGATCCAGGGTCTCTTATGCCCACTCAAACTGCAGATGGAGCAGGGCAGCTAGACAGGTAACTGCAGTGTCTTCTAATCCAAATCTCCAGCCCCAATAACTCAATGCCTCCCTTCTCAGTTGTTTTTAAGGTTCTTTCATAACTCCCCATGTCCAGTCCCTCCTCCCTGCAGAGATCCAGCGCTCACCATTTTTACAGAGTTCAAAACTCTGGCCCTGACACGCTATGAGGCAGTGACGAGGCCATCGGCTTTGAGGACATCCCCAACGCAGGACTTCATCCTTTCACTGTTACACAGTCAGCTTATTAGCTGTCTGCATGTGATTCTAACCACCACACTGTGTTTGTGTCCTGTTACCTTGTAGATCCAGCCCAAGGAAATGATGGGTGAGCCGACATGATGATGGAATACAAACTGGGACTGTTGTGAAAGAAGATGGAGACGCACAATACACAGCTACACATATAAACTTAGGTTCATTATTTGTCTGCATAAAAATGTTACACATCTACGAATCTCAACAGTAAACATAATAGTAAAATAAATACTCTCTCTGACAGTGTCAGCAACAACTGAAACACTGTAAGCTTCATTTAAAATTGGAGTTTTTGGCAGGAGCAAGGCTGGATCAGCCTGGATTGTACCTAGTACCTTTGTATGGCCGGTTTGGCGATCCGAGAGTTAAACGTCAGTCAGACAAGCACTCAGAGCTGCTTGTATGATTCCAGTCTGATGGGTATTTTTAATAAACTTCTATAACCTTCCGTATGATGGATTCATTTGTGAATTGATTTTATGAATCCAACTTGTTTAGTGTATAGTAACAAGCTGTCATGCCTTAATACACATCTAGTTTAACTGTCTCATAATCAAACAGGTACAACATAGTGAAAACGTATTTCCATAAACTCCTTCAATCTGTTCAATTAAAGACAGCGTAAATACGTTGGTAAATAAGAATAAAATAATGTAATTTATAAATAGTAATATATGTGAGTATGAGCAAATAAGTATCAAAAAGCAATAATAATCATAGTAATGCTGTAATCACCGTCAATGAGTCCATCATGGTGTTTGAAGTGGTAAAATCTGAGTCCAATGTGTCCAGTCAAAAGTTTGGACACTTTCTCTTCTCATTCCTAATGTTTTTTTTATTTTTTACTTCTACATAGCAAAATTAACACTGAAGACATTAAAACTATAAGATCATTTATATGGAAACAAAACAGCAGGCTGCTTGATTCCCCAGCTAACAACAAGAGAGAGGGAATAGGATCCCCAGCTGAGGCCCTCACAGCCTGCAGCTTAACACAGTTCATCAGTTACAAGTCACATACAGGGAATGTAACAGGGTTAGCTTTTCAGATCTCATAGAGCCACAGCATTCTGTCTCCACAGGATGAAATCTGATAAAATTATCATGAATAATTTCAGTTCAGCTCAGCATTGGTCAGATCTGACTTTTAGCCACAAGATGGCAGTATTAATCTGGCACTGAGCTGCTCACATGAGCATCCAGTTCACTGGTTAACTAATTTGATCTGACCCAGCACAATTAGTTAACCAGGTCCTGTGTTGGTAATTGGCCTGCTATGGACATTTTTGTCCTCGTGCCTAAGGGGACTCAGAATTTTATAATTCAACACAAAACTAGTATTAAAAAAAAATGTGGCTGCCACACCAAACTGATCTATTCTTTCTTCTTCTTCTTCTTCTTTTCTTCACATCTTTTAGGAAACAACTATCATCCATCCATCCATCCATCCAGCTCCTCCTGGGGATCCTATGCCAGATGGGCCATATGGTCCTTCAGTGTTCTATCTGCCCAGGTCTCTCCCAGTTGGGATGCTTTATGCTCAAATGATTTAGATAAAATTAAAATAATTTTGACAGCTGTTAGATCAAAACAAAAAAATCTTTATACTTAAAGATGTGCAAGCTCCCAATCTGAACTTTTTTCTCTCTCTTGGTTCCCTATCAAATTTTAAACTCTATCAATTCAAAGTTTTTCCTAATGGTACCAGCAATAATTGCAAAGTTATTATTTCGTTAGTCTTGAACAAAGTCAGGTTGCAGCAGGAACATGAACAACATGAAAGACATCATATAATATTGCTTAAACATTGCACTGGCAAAACAAAATGCTCCAGCATTTATTATTCTAATGTAACCAACCGTGATTGGCTTATCAACTTAATGTAATTGACACTTGACCAGCTTGAACAACATCCCAGTGAAAAGAGACACTATGTGCTCTGTTGTGCCTTTCATTGTTTATTTTTTGTGAATTTAAATATCAATTTCAATATCTTTATTTTAGTTACATATCAAAACCACAATTTTTACACTAGAAGATGTGCAAGTCTTAATCTTAACTGTTTTCTCCAATCATTGATCAGGTCCTTCAGAATGCTGTGTAACATTTTGGTGCAACTTCTTCATACTACTACGTTGTATTGAACATAGCAGCAAGTGTAATTCATTTGTTACACTGGTCTAAAAGATGTAGTGATAGAAGCAGGAACAAAGGCTTCATGTGATGAGAGAGTGAGATGAAGACAGTCGAACAGAGTTCTGAGAAAAAGTTGAGAACAGTAAGCATAAAAGGAAGTTGTTTCAGAACAAGTTCTACTCCAGTATCATCATACTGACTGGGCACAACACAACTCTATCGTCTGATGCACTGATTAGTTATACAGAGCACTGAACACTGTCTCGCCAGCCTACGTAAAGCCCTCCTGTTGTATCCTTAGAAATATTCTTTTTTTTTTTTCTCATGCCACGCATACACCTTACAAAATCTTGTATATAGCCTCCGCCATTGACAAATTTCAGAGATATTTCTGGTACACATGCATTCCCAGGCCTACAAAAAGTCTCTTGGTGACCTCAACAACGGCCGCACAGTGTCAAGTGTCAAAGTTGGGCCATTTCCCAGGGCTCGTGATTTGAATGATACCTCAGGCTTTCATCCTATCTGTTTGAAACTTCATGTGTGTTCTTAAGGCCTTGATGAATGAAAAAGTTATCAAAATCATGAGTTTTGGATTTACTGTGTGGGAGGCAGGGCCACGAAATTCTCAAAAGAAGTGAGTCTTGACACACGGGGTGTGGGGTGTAGCACTATGTCAAATCAAATCTATACCATTTTACTGAACCTCCTAGGGATAGTAAGTATCCAGTCCACTTTGAAGACTGTCCTTCTGTTTATGCTATTAATAATAGAAGTGAAAATATTTCACACAACTCCCCTTTTCAAATATTATTTCGATGAACACTTTCTTGGATAAAAATAATTCCAGCACAATGATCTTCATTAAATCATCTGCCCTGAATACCTTACAGTTTCCAATATAAGAGTCCAGTAGGATGGACATCAATTAGATCTTTTTTTCCTGGAGTTAGTGTCTCTTAAAATACCTGGATCATCTAATATGTGACCTCACAACACAACTGCTAAGATTTGAGCTGGGAAGGAGCAGCAGCTCTCTGCATGAAATGTCCAATTTAAAACCTCACTGATGTGTTTAGCTGATAGTTGACCATTGAAGTATACACATCTACATTTACACTCCAGCCACAGTGGTCAGGGTCACGACTGCAACACAGTGCTGCACATGTGCAAATACATGAAGTACATATTTTTAGGTATATACTTGAATACATGTATCTGCAATTAATGTGATATGTATTATTGAAGAATATATATGCATAGGCTTGCAGTGAGCTATGATAAAAATCATGAGTAATTTGCACTTGACACCCCCTCACTCTGAAGGCATGAACAGAAGGGTGAAGACTTCTAATTTCTTCAGTAGTGTGTATCTAGCCAAACAACCTGTTTGTTGCAATGACTTAGCAGGAAGTTGATTTCTGTGTCTGACTGTACCAGATTAACATATTGTCTGATTTTAAAACTGATTGTTTGTCCGTTTGAGCTGCAGGCTGGTTTGGTAAGATCAAAATGTTACTTTTATGTTTGAATGTTTTAACCCAGCGCTTTTTATTTTGCTGCCATCAACTCCACTGAAAAGACTTGTTATATTTGATTTGTCAGGTTTGTTTGATCAGAAATGAGAAGTTGCTTCAGCAACATTTTATTTGAACTATAATATCATAAACTCACACTGGATCATTTTTTGATTTGACATTTAAACTGTTTTCAGTGAAACTCTGCAGATATTATTCATCACTACTTATAACACAGTCACATCTGGTTGTACAAGTTCTGGTTTGAACGTGCAGAATGTGAAGTTGCTTTGCAAGAACATGAATGATTTGTTTCAAAGATGCTTTGATTAAAATATTGAAGAGGAACTTTCTTTTCAAATCCAGGTGATGTGTCACTGCAGTCCTGTTCAGGAACATGGTGACAGCTAGCATGTTACTGAGTGTCTTCTTTGTTTCAGGTGAGCTGTTTGTCTACTCACTTTTATTTGAGACGTGGAATCATTCCACAGTTTGGACTTCATTTAGAAACAAGCAGAAAGAGTAGTGCAGACCGAAAGTTATTTTTCCTAACTGTTCATGTCCTGACTGCAAACAGAAATGTTTTATACAGAGAACAGGACAAGGGAGAAAGACCAGTAACATACTGCTGCTTTGTTTATCATCAACTTTCTTCAAGCTGATTTTTCATGTTATGTTAATCATCAGTCTGGTTTACAGGTGCTTTGGCCGTTTCTTCCTGATGAATCACACTCTTCATTACTGCACCACAGAAGATGGAAGCACTGAGTGGATCTTGTTTGTTAATCCCATGTGTACCTTTTAGAGCTAAACCAGAACAAGAGTTTGACAATGCAGAGAAACTTTTGGAGTGTGGATTAAAAAGTGACACTAGATTTGGCATCAATCGAAATAATGTGATTTTCAACAGTCAGACAGATAACATCTATCCAATGAGACTTACTGGAAACCTGAGAGAGAAAAACTGCACCACTTTATTTTACAATTTAATCACAAGTTATACAGACACATACTACTTTTAGAGTTGAGTAGAACAAACCATACATGGCAACAGCTATATGTGATCCCTTCAAATAACAAGTTCAAGGTAAGAGAGTTTGTTTCTCTCAGTCAGTCTATAATGTTGTTGTCCAGATAATTAGTTTGACTTGGATTTTTAGGACTGAATTTAGATTTTGGTCTTTAAAACAGTGTTTTGTTGATTTTTGTTTATTTTTTGTGTAAATGTTTGATTTGAAACTGCAGATTCTGCTCTGAGCCCCAGAATTGAGATCTCAGGTGATCTGAAGGAGAAGGAGTCTGTCAGTATAACTGCCCAGCTTTCAATTTCGTCCACACCCTCCTAAACTCACCTGAATCTCCAACAAGACTCACAACAAAATCCAGGAAAACAGATGGGACCTTACAACTAAAATCCAGAAGACCATCACTCTGTCAGACCAACATGATGATACAACATCACCTGTTCTGTCACATATCCTGTGAATGAAGGAAACATGTCAAGACAGCATGAGCAGAGAGAGACTCTCAGTGTTTCATGTAAGACAACCAGAGTTTGTTGTTGATCCTGTCAGCACACATGATAAAAAATAAAGGATTCATTCAGGCTCTGATGTTCCTCCCTATCTCACATCTCTATCACATTTTCTCAGATGCTCCCTAAAGACACCTCAGCAGTCCATCAGTCCATCAGGTTTGGTGTCAGCAGGTAGCTGGGTGAACCTGACCTGCTCCCAGCAGAGCCAAGCCTCCCATCAGCCACTCCACCTGGATCAAGATCAGCAAAAGATGGACCCATGACTGTATCTGAAGGACTGTTTTACAGCGTCAATGTGACAGATGTAGAAGATTATTACTGTGTGGCCACAAATGATCTTGAAACCAAAATATCACTGGTGATTCATCTGAATAAAGGTAGTGTACAGTTATTGTACTGAATCCACTGACATAAATATTATCTGCTCTCTTCTGTTTGTTTGTTTTAGTAACTCTAAAGTACTTTTGATTTTCTTTCTGAAAATGATTTTTATATAAACTTTGAACTTGAAGAGGAAAAATGTACCAGAACTACACAGCATCAGTGGGTGGAGAGCATTTATTGTTGAATGAAGTTCTGTTGATGAAATTTTCAGCTTGTGAGAACTCAGTCATGAAAGACATCTTTGAAAGCATTTCAGCTGAGTCAGTTTGACTCTCAGTGTTTCATGTCAGACATTTTATTTGATTTATGAAGAATGACCAAAGGAGTGAGTCTCATTAAAGAGGAAGTGGACCGGGTGGTTGTCTTGTTACAGATTATCCAGAGTTTGGGGTTCTGCTCCACGCTACAGTGAAGACCTGGGAGCCGGTTTGCTCTGCAGTACAATCATCATCTTTGAGGTGAGACCCAACTTTTCTATGACATGATCATGTGCAGCTAAAGACTCATTGTCTCTTTGAATGTTGAAAGTTCATGTTTAACTTTAATTCATGTTTATTCATCCCATCTCCTTTCTTTCAGCTTTCTGCTTTAGATCGAGATGCTGCAACAAACCAGAGAAGGTAAGCTTACCAGGATGAGGACAGGTACATTATTCTTTCAACAGGAAATTGTCTTCATTTCATAAAGGAAAGCTAATCTGACTTTATATCAGGCCTAGCTTACAAAAGACAAGTTCAAGGTGCTGCTGGCATTTCTTCAGCTGCATTAAACTCACTGCAGAGCACTAACACCTCTCTCTCTCTCTCTCTCTCTCTCTCTCTCTCTCTCTCTCTCTCTCTCTCTCTCTGTTGTTTCATTTCACAGGATGCAGTCGAAGCAGACGATGTCAACAGAGGATTGAGGCGTTCAAGCATCATGAAGGAGAAGAGGAAGACGCCATATGCCCACATTAATGTAATATTTCGATTTCTTAAATATTAAAATTACTTGCAGAAGATTGGTAAGACAAACAGAGGATGGAGTGCAACAGGACAGATGCTTGTTTTAATGGAAGATAACAAATATAATATACTGCAGCTTCATCATTACTTGTGTAGATTGAGTTGATTTTTATGTTGATTCTTTGTCTTTGTTTCAATGCTCTTTCTTTGTATGTAAAAAGTATTCATTTCCAAAAGAGAAAAAGGACGATTGAAATGAGACATTTCCCAGATGATAAAAGAAGCCAGAAAGTGTGAAGTAATTTTTATTTGTATATTTTTCATCTCATCATGATCTGATGTGTATTTGTCAAACTTTTAAGGGATGATAGTGTTTGTCACTAATTGTGTAAATGTAACAATTTAAATGAGAAATTATGATCTGTTAGTCAGTTTCTGAAGATTTGAGAGCTGGATGATTGTTAACGTAGATCAAGCAGTGCTTTTTTAACACAAGAAGTTTCCCTGTGCTGCAGCAATGACTTTAATAAAATCTGAACTTCTGGCACTGAGTCTCTGTCTGAGCTATGATTAGCAGTGAGTGTACTGTTGGATGTCTTTTTGTACTAATAATCATATACATGGAAACAAAGTACAGTAATTATATACAATATGTGAAATGAACAACGTAAAGAGATAGAAACACACAGGAACATCAAACGTGTCAAAATAAATACCGTGCTTATTTTCTTAAGGGCCCACAGAAAATATAAAAACCCAACAAGTCCATAGGAAGAAAAGATAAAGAATACAAGCCAAATGATCCTAAACTCCACTGCGTTGAAATAAATGAATGATGCGGCAGTTTAGCAGCAGCGTGTCTCTGAACGACTGCAGCTAAAAAGTCAGAAACTGTTGCAGTGTATCAATTAAGAGGCGCATACTGGTCCAGAGCAACCTGGACACTGGGCACTGCGTGGGCAAAGCCTGCGCATACGAGTTGGGAGGTGTAGTCTTTGGGGCCAAGTGGGTGACCTGAAACAGTGAGTGATCCCAGATTTTGTCACCATTGTGGTATATCAACATAATAACCAGCATAAAGTTCACTCATATTATTAATGTAATAAAGAAAGAAAAAATCAAGTGATTTGTAGTCAGTCATTTGGAAAAGCAGCTGAGAAAGTCTGCCTTTTTATATGTTGCTAAATTATGAATAATCCCTCATTCTTGCTCCATTGAACAAGGTGGAGTTACTCATGCTACTGTGTGTGGCCTGTTGTAACGTCTCCATCTTGTGGTCAGGTTCAGTCCTCATGTATACCATGTGTTGATGTGACCACACTGCTGAAAATGGAAATCTCTCCAGCTGCGTTATCAATGCCAAAATGATGTCACAGTTTACTTTAAGAAGGTAGAGTGAACAAAATAAGACTTTAATAACTTACGGGACAGGCAGATTAGCACACAATAACAAATGTCAAATAAGCAGTCCAGGCAAAAATAAAGTAAGTAATAATCACATCCAATCAACAAAAGTTGAGTGGAAGGTTCCTAACTGAGTGAAGAGAGACCTGGAAGTGTTTATGTGGCAGCCATGAGAAGAGCTGGTGAATGTTAAGGAAAGGTGCTCCAATGCTTCCTTTCTTATCTCCTTTAGCACCGTACCATCCTTCATGAAATAAAATTAGATGACGCTGTCCCATGATTCTTTGTGGCAACAACAAAAGGTGCATTCACTGAATGACACACTTAATAGCAAATATGACCTGTGCTGGTATGAGATGGCTCTTCCTAGATACGTGTATAAAAATGCCAAAGTCTTGTGATTGAGGACGTGGATTTATTCAAAGTAAATTAACACTCCGTAAATGAATTACCTTTTTCTTTAGCATTAAGTGTAAATAACAATAAAGGTTAATAAAGGTAAAATGGTCAAAAGGCTAGTCAAGGTCGGCGGTGAGGGAGGGGAGAGAAGAAACGTAGAGGTTCTGTAACTCACTGTAGCAATCAATTGAAATCTCACCGCCATCGGACCAGCCGAGAGAAAGCTGCTCCTCCGCTGGTATTTATAGTTCAGCCTGGGCGACTGTGTCTAACTCATGGTGACCAAACTATTAACATGACAGTCCGCACATGAATATGGGTTCATTAACACACATTCAAACAATATTCATGACAATACAGCTCATCTATTTCTGTTTATAAGCGTCAATTTATAACATTTGAAACATGTTCGGAGCTGCAGAGCATGCTGGGAAAATACGTCACGCGGAAGGATACGCTATGCTTTAAAAAAGAAGAAAATCTACTGCTGAGCAACAAGTACTGGTTATATTAGTAACTTTTAGACTGTTGTCTAAATTATACAACCAGCACGTTGACGAGGCTCTACCGAACGATAAAAACGACATTCTGTCGTCAGCACGGCTGGCTGTGGCTGTCAAAGAGGGTTTAAGTGTCGAGAGAGATATCCGCCTGCACGCAGGTCACGAAGATCTTATGTTAGTTTATCTTATATCGTGAATATAACCACTGTTTTGTCACAGCAACCCATCACCATAGACACTGAGTGTATACACCCATGGCTGGTCGTGGCGTTGTCCAGCACGTCTGCTCGTTTTATTTAATAAACCACAGTGGGTATTTATGCCGCACCGACGCATGCGCAAAGAACCGGAACTTATTTTGCTCGGATCATCTACAGATGAAACATGTAGTACTGTGACAGACAAAACAAGAGCACCAAGGCAACATGACATTTTAATGGTCATTTTATTTTTTCATTTCATCCGTTATTTATTGTTTTATTTTGGTTTGACGAGGCAAAAAGGGGTCTTCGTCATATATAATAAGTATTGTAAATATTTCATAATGGATGAAAGAACTCCAGGAAAATATGAATTTAAAGCAAAAAACATTTTTGATTAATTCCTAATTTATTTATATATTTATCACTAGAAGTGATTTTGACAAGAGTCAATTACATCTTGCTTGTTGTTTGCATTTCATTTCGACACCACAAATAATGATGTGCTCTTGTGCTGCAACTGCTGCAAGGATCAATGTGATCTGCTGCCTACTACAAATAGATGACATTTGTATATTATGTTTCAAACACAAAGTGCTTAATATGTGGTAAACAAAGTGAAGATCAAAATGAGATCAATTTAAATATAAAATAACAGAACAAATACAGTCTAGTCACAGTGCAGGAGTTGCCTCCACTTTCTTAAAGGGGATAAAAGGTATTGTCCATAAATATGCCTACAGCACATTTTCTTCATGGTTCATTTTGAGGTTACAAAGCCTGTCATGTGATTCCTGTCCACCCTCCCTGTCTGCTACCTGACCATCCATATTGTTTTTCTCAGAACCACTGACTGAGTCTTCCATAACCTGGTGTAATACTTTAATGGTTTTAATAATGAACCTGTAACGGATCCATTTCAGGCCAAACTGTTCACTGATGTAACTCTGCACCATTTGCTGAAATGCCATATCTATTCTACCTATTAGCTTCAACAACTGTGATGTGATGTGATTTGTTTTGCTTCTTGTTATTGTGTGAAACATCTCCACTAATTAAAAATGCACATAACCTTTGGTAAACTGAATCAGCATATGTCAACTTTAACAACTCACACTTAAAGCTACTTTGGTCATGTCAGCAGACAGCTTGGAGAAGACACACCATGACTTACACAGCTTATTATGTGGCCTGTGTAAGGAGCACGGGGTCCCTTAGTATTCCTTCATAGGTTTTGTTGTATTGTAATAATAAATGATAATATTCAAAACACTTATACGTATATTGTTGAGATGAAATCCTGTAAATGATCATGAATAATTTCAGTGTGTTACCAGCATTGGTCACCTCTGCTCTTCAGCCACTAGATGGCAGTATTAACCCACACTGAGCTGCTTGCATTGGCCTCCAGTTCACTGCTAACCCAATTTCTGATCCAGCACACTAGTTAACCAGGTCCTGTGTTGGTAATGTCTGTGCAATGGACATTTTGTCCTCGTGCCTAAGGGGACTCAGCTGATGTCACTTTTCATACATGGCTGGAGAGCAGCTTTGCCTGAGGCTGTTAAAGGCTTGTGATGCTGTCTTTGACAACAAATAACACTCCCTGTGGGTCAGCTCAGGGCAGCCGGTTGCCATAATACATACTCTCATACTCTTTCACCCATGTGTCCAATCTCCAGTGACTTATCCAATACAGAGCAATGCAACATGCTTGAGTTGAAACAGCGCATTTGTCCAGCGGTGTACGCTAAAGAAGAAAATGATGTACACAACACAGTATTAAAAAATAGAAGTCATTAACCCCAGGATGTTTTACAAACTACCAGAGCTGTGTGTTAATGGATACAGTTTACAGACTTCTACTGAGTAATTAGAAATATTTCTGAGCTTGTGGGCGAGGTAAGAAAAAAGAGAAGTCAACTGAGGTGATTCCTTTGAATGATTCATATGCTGTTGTTTCCTCGCTAAACGTATGAAGACATTAAAGTAACAAATGTGTTTTTGATTCATTGTAATTAAGGGAGTTGTTTATGCAAAGATCTTTACCACCTATTTATTTTTCTCTACACCTACAGGATATAGAACATGCATAATAAATATCCTCACGGGAACCATTAAAGAGCAATTTCACCTTCATTATATTATGTATTATGTAAATCCTGAATATTGCCTGTATTTATAAAAGAAATAAAAACCCTTGAATCACACTGAATTTGCTGAGATGGTGATATCTGTACTGCAGGAATGTACATACTGTAAACCCCCACCCGACCCCACCTCCCAGCATATCTGTTCTTGACTGCTGGTCGAAGAAAGAATTCATCAAGTCCTTAAGCCGTGAGCAAAAGTCCCGTCGAGTGCTCCTTTGTATTCCCATGGAGTTAAAAGTACCCTTGTAGTGTACTCTCATGTGCTAGTATAGTCAGCAGAATGCAAACATACCTCACCTTGTTATCCAGGATTTGGAGTGTGCTCTAAGGATCCTGTAATTAGCCTATTTATGCAATGTAACACTGATACACTGAAACTGTGGACAAATGTGATTCAAATTGAACTTGGAACTTAAGTTTTTTTTCTGCTGCTCAGACTAGGTGTGTTTATTTTTAAGTATAAGATGTTGCACCCTGTTGTATCCCTAAGTGGCTTTTGAGCCACAATAGCAGCAAGGATGGCCACGTTGGTCGGTCAGTTCATCACGTTGCTCCATGCTGAAATAACTCAACAACCGTTGGTTGGATTGGCAAGAAATGTTCTACACACATTCATGTCCACATCTGGCGCCATCATCAGGTCAAAATTCACATTTGGGGTTGGAGTAGTGTAGTGTTGCAGACCTTGTGGTGAGTAACAATTACACCAGCCCAGAAGACAGTTGAGACAGATACCACAATATACCTTCCTATTACTGTAGTATAACCCCAAGACTCTGCTAGAATATTCATCCACCAGCATGTCAATCTCAGGGTGGACACTGAACATGAGCCTGGGATCCAAAACCCAACATTTTGAGTGGCACTAATCCACCTCATCCCACAACACGACTGCTGTGCTACATTGTAGATCAGTAGTTCTCAATTTGGGGGTCGCAGAATGGCTGCATTGAGTAAGAGTACACTTTAACGGTACCCAAGGCAGATGACAAGAACTCCAAAACAATGTTAGCAGGCACAGTTAGCTCCATAACATGAGAATGCATTTCTATCTATTACTGTCCTTTCATGTTGTTGACTGTAAAGGTGCTGTTGTTTCAATACATCTAAATTAATTAAACACTTAAAACCAAAATTGTTGTTCTGTCTGTGGGCATCGCAGTGGTCTTATATTACAGTAAGACCTCAACATCCCTGATTATTCTCGGGGTCACAGCATGAAAAGGTTGAGAACCACTGTGATATCACGACAATGAAGATAAGACATAGTGAGATATATTTATAAGGAATAACTTTGATTAAAACTCCAAAGTCAAAAATAAACCTTGTTTTGGTGTCTCTTGTTGAGAGAGTTCCTACACACTGCCACTCTTATTTAGCTACTGTTCCAGGACTCTGTTCACAGAGCTACAGTGCTATTTTTAAATACCAGTTAGTAAACCAACACATTGTCTGCTTGACTTTCATTTCATAACTCAGCTTTGGGAGCTCTTCTTTTCCCCCGACACTCATGATACAATAGCCCGCTCTGACCCAAAGTAAACTCCTCCACCTTCAAGCTGCAAGTGACACATAACATGTGGTTCAATTTCCACTCCAGACTCAGGTCCTTGCCATCACGAGTGCGTGCGCACTCGAGCAGACATTGTGAGGATGTCATGCATTAGGCGGGACACCGACTTGTCTCGCTGAAGTGCTCCTTCTCCTCTAGATGTGTGGTAATTGCTCCACAAATCACAATGACTGCCAAAGGAAGTGGAGAGACAGCAGGCCTCACTGCCGCTCACCATTTGGGAGTGGGTTGCCATGGCCACTGATGCACTTCAACTTGCTGAGAATGAGATTAGTCTTAATTAATGTTAATGATCAGCCAACATGAATGCATTTCACTTGATACAGCATATTAATGCACACATGCTAAAACTTTCTTGACAATATACCAAAACTCCTTCCTTGCAGTTATAAGAAAATATAGATTTAAGGCTGAAAAATAAAAGGTTTCCATGTATATCTATGGCTATTAATCACACGTTATCCTCCTTTTGATTTACCATGACATGCCTGTTCAGTCATGTGTAGCAAACAACAATCAAATGTTTCTTTTTCCCATGCAGAGGATCCTCGTGGACTTGAACCCACACTCCGCGCGCTACAGTCTTTAAATAGATGTTGATTGGAGCTGTTGCACTCAAATAGCTGCGTTCCTGCCGAGCCTCAGTGGGTGGTAGATGCTATTCTCCTCGCCTGGCTCTGTCAGCCTCTTTATTGACAGTCTGTGCCTCAACAGCACCCACTGACAGGAAAACTGGAGGCTTTTTTTTTTTTTTTCTCCTCCTTTAAGGCAATTTGGCGATATAAAAGCTGCCTGAGTTTTTGACTATTATGAAACTCTTAAATCAAAGTGTCAATAGGCAGAAAAACACAAGTCACAGTGCAAATGTCTGGAAATGAGAAAGTTGCGTAAAGGCGTATACTGTATGATGCGTGGAGTCAAAAGGGACAACATCCTGTCTGCTTTTTATGGGATTTTTGACTGATGGGGTGCAGCCTAACATCAATTTGTTGTAGGCGGTAAACTCTCACTCCTTCTCTCTCTTCATCTCTCGCTCTTAGTGGGTGGTGGACATTTCTCCATCAATTGCAGCGCTGTAACACAATTTGAACCTGCATCCCACACCTTGTAAAGACCAGGGCCCCCCTCCCACTCCATCAGCAAATGCCAGACTCCCTCGCAGCCTTGCTTTGGCTTCCACGCTGCTTCCGTCTGCCGCTGAAAACACTTTGGCCGCATCTCACAGATGGACAAAATGTCACGCAATTTGTCGCTCGCCCGCTCCTTTGTTGTTTCCTTTCTTTCTTTTTTTTTTTTTCTAGAAAATCCATGTCAGGTCAAGTCAGACAGGTTCTATGTCATCCAGACCAGAACTGGGTCAAGAAAACGTTAAAACCAACAGAAGGACAAGCTGAGATTAATACACAAAGTAGGTCTTACATAATTGGTCAAAAGTGAGTCATGGGGATTAGCTGATTTTTTGGCATGTTTGCACTTCCAGTTCCCTCACCATGAAGTCAATGGGTTTTTTGAATGGGTTCTTGGTTAGATGCCTGGAATAAGGTCTGTGGTTAATACAAGCAAAAGACATTTTCACATTTTGTTCTGTAAAATACATCAGTAAATACCTTCACTGACCTGTGAATTTTGAACTTCTACGCGTCTCAGAAAATGCAGTTGTCCATGATGTTAAATGTCAGAAATGTATCACCGGTTTCCTTTCAGTTGCAGACAAACCTCAGACTTTTCAACTTGTAGATTTTAATCACAAGATTTAATTACAAGTTGGAAGTTTAGTGGTGGTGACACTGAAGTCATGTGACTATGGTGTAGTTTGTGTAAGGCTTAATGGTGGCCTTTTCTCTCCGGGAGGTTGTGCGTAGCCTACGTTTCAATATCATAAAAAATCATTTGTTAAGATTATTTTACTGAACAAAACCTTGTCGCCTCAGAGTTTATTTTCAGTAATGATCCAAGTTCAACAGAAAAGTCCCATTGGCTTAATGTGAAAGGAAACAGGGCAATGCTAACTTCCAGGTTGGCCTACCAAGATACATCATCCCTGCATCATGTGATAGCAGTAGGTAGTTTAGCAGATTAGCAGTAACTGCCATCTCAGCTTTTGAGACTTAACTACTTTCAAATGGCATTTTTTTTTTATTAAATAGTAAATTACACTGAATACAACCTCAGAAAACATTAGGCTCTTCAAGTATCTCCATTATGACCAGCATTAAAATACAGTAGCATCGGCCTACCCTATTCAGCTATGAAGATTTTTCATTGTTGTCAGCCACAGTCACACTGTACAAAGAGAAAACAACAGAAGTGGCGCTTGAACTCTTCCAGCTCTTAGACAACAATCATGGATATATGCAAACGGTATGAATGTGACTACGTAGCAGGCCGATAAAGCTATTACAGAAAAGGCAAACTTGGATTTTATTTTCATTCTAGTAGTATTTTAATTGTATTATATCTTTTAAAATGTATTAATATCATTTTATTTCCTCTGCGCACCACTAGAAGGAGCTTGCATACCACCAGTAGGGCATGCACCAGGTTTGTTTTTGAAAGGCAGTGCATTATATTGATCCCTATTTACACACACTAGGACAGAACACAAAAGAGATGAAGATACATTTAATATCTATAAGCTAATAGAATCAAAATGAAGTTGTTTTTCTCTGGTTTGGAGATTGGATACTTGAATTCAGTGAAGATCATGAAAAGGCAGAGTGCAGTATCTGCATTTTTTAGGTATCTTGTGGGTTGAGTTCTTTAAGCTCAGTCTAAAACCTTTAGCCCTGAATCTTACATCTTTTCATATGAACTCTGACTTTTTGTTGTAAATATAACAGTTTCTCTATCAGGTCATACGGCATACAAGCTATTTTCAGCACTAAAGGTTGTTTATTCATTCATTGCTCTGTTGCACTTACTGACTTTTAAAAGCTAGAAAAGTAAACATGAGAATGTGGGCCATGTGAAGAGGTGTTCTTTTAATAAAATGTACACACAGAAATTCAGTGGCAGTAGCGCCGTGACTCCTGACAAATCCCGACTGCAAGCCGACAGATGAAACACAGTTTAGTAGATAAATAAGCCAACATGAATCTCTGACACCAGAGGACGTTCCTATTCTCATCGAATGGTGTCTTTTTAATGAGATGGAAAAGAGAACTGCTTTGCCTAATGTTATGTGCTGATCCATCTTTATCAAGCGAGAGCCACGCCGGCATCCTCCGCAACTGAACTACTGCCAATAAAACCAATCAGAGCATGGAGAGTCCCCCCTCCGGCGACCGAGAGATGGCGGGAGGAGGAGAGAAGACAGGAGTGAGAGAGAGAGAGAGAGAGAGCAGAAGCATAAAAGGGAGGTTGAGGGGTGAAATGAGGGAGCAGAGGAGGAATAAAAAGTCTTTAAGTCACACTCCGTGATGCCTCTCAAGGACACAAGGAGTCCTCCAAGGCACAGCACTTATTTGGAGAAACTTTTTACTTGAACACTGTTCTCTTTACTACCCACCTCACATAAATGCAGCTTCGCAAATCACAGCGCAGCGCGATAAGTCAAACGGAGAAGGAGGAAAAATATGTAGAAAAAACACCAGTGCTTGATATATTGTGTTTTGTTGGGAGTGTGTTCAGTTTTGAGGAAGTTTAAAGGTTCACCGGGGAGCCTTTGTAGATTCTAATGTCTTTACATTTAAAATCCAAGGCAACTTTATTTTGATCTGTATAGATTTTCAAAGGCTAATAAAGTCTTTGAACTTGCTGATTTAACACCAAAACAGTTTTGTCATTAAGCTAGCCATCATAGCAAATACTGCAGACCTTCACTCAAATGTGAGACTAAAGCCATTCAAAGTATTAGTCATTATCAGCTCTGAATTACAGTGATCCCATGAATGTACGCGCATCCATCCATCCATTTTCTGTAACCGCTTATCCTCATCAGGGTCATAGTGGGGCTGGAACCTATCCCAGCAGACTTTGGGTGCTCAGTGGGGTACACCATGGACAAGTCGCCAGCTTATCGCAGGGCACATAGAGACAAACAACCATTCGCACTAACATTCACAATTTAGAGTCACCCAATAACCTATTAAGTGTCATGTCTTTGGACGGTGGAAAACATGCAAACTCCACACAAAAAGGCCTTTGCCAGGGGTGTGAACCAGGAACATTCCTGCTGAGGTGGCTAACTAAGTACTAAGCACTGCAGTCCCCTGTGTCCCTGTGCAGACATCGTCATGCTAATACTGAGAAAACATTTGAAAAGATGTGGAGTCTTTGTTTTGCAAACCAGATTTATGGACATTTATTCATAATTGACAGAGATAATATCCTCCGAGTAAGTGCATATCACACTGAATTAGAAAAATGTATATCATGACTGTATGTTCAGATTTGACAGAGTTATAACTCAGAGAAGAAATGTGATTTGTTTTAAAGTTTCAAAGTATCTGCTACCTATTATTATTATTATTTTTTTTTTTTGTTAAACGCCTTGTACTATGAACTATATAGATATCAGGCTAAAATAATGCAGAATAATGTGTAAACCTGTGCATAGTTTCTCAGTGGTCTACCTTGAGCATTGAACATTTTTCTAAGTTTGTGGATTCCTGACAGAAGTGCTTGTGACTGGACTAGGACTAACATTTTTAGATCTCAGCAGGAGACGTACGTACCTGGCCCCCCGCTCTGGACTCCCCTCTGCTTTTCTATCCTTCAGACAGAGCTGAAATCCACGAGTCCCCGTGAAGTCTGTTTGCAAAGAACCTTTATCACAGTCAGAGAACACAGTCCTACAATCTCCCCTCAGGACTTCACATTTTGTAAATAACACGCTTCACTCGATAAGAATTGTCCATTTGCACAGCGTTTCTAATTATTATTACTTCCCCCATCAAAGAGAGACCAAATAAAACTAAGCCAGCTCTAAGAAAGTGACATTTTATCTCTTTTTTCTGTCAGATGAAGGCTAAAATATGATATCTGACTTCCAGATTATGCCACTCTGTCTATAAAAATATATATTTATGTAAATATTAGAAGTGATCGCTCTCTAGTTCTTAAATTTTACAGCTGGGATTTAATGGTCCTCCAGGTACAGGCCTGGTCCGGCTCAGTCTGGCGTGGTCTGGTAGAATCAACATTAATACTGGCATTATTATGTCATCATTATGGATGATTAGAAAACATAAAACCAAGGATATGCTGTACTATACATTGAAGCTCTTTAGCAGAGTTTCAGGAGCAGGACCACACCGCAACCGTGCCACTTCCTTCATTCCTATAAATACCCTCCTAACCTCCTAAGACTCTTTGCTGGCTGCTGGACAGCAGCCTGTTGCTGAAGCTGCTTCTTCACTGAACAGAGCCGATATTAAGGCGATGTGATTTTTCCACTCAGCACTGTCAGTGTTTGAACCTGGTGTTATTGTCTAGTCTGCATTTCTCGAGACGCTGTATTTCAATGCTGCTGCATCCCGTGAACTCAATCTGTTATTGTTCCCATTTTACAAATTTAATATAGCCAGACAACAAAGCACGGCTGTGGACAGCTGCCAACACACTGTGAGAGCATAAAAGCAACATCTCATCATGCACACTAAGACAACGTTTTTCTTTAAGCACTCTTGTACTCTTGAGGTTTCTCTCTTGTTAACGTGACTCCTACATGCTTCAGGGTATCGGATGCACCTTTTCCCTCACCTGACTGATACTGCCTCTAAAATTTACTCATAGTCACTCGTATATAACGGTGAAAGTCACAAAAGATACAGTTTTTTTTGTTTTGTTTTTTTTCTGTATGCTGAAGTGCCTCACAGTTGCTGTGTCATCAGTACATTTGTGCATGTGGCTCCCTTCACTGTTATGGATAAAGCTATTATTTTCACAAGTAAAAATAAGAGGAGACAAGATTGTTCCCTGCAGAGACTCTGTGCTGGTCGGAGTTTAATTGCGCTCTGTCTGTGAGACTGCCAAACATCTATTTGACCATGTTAGTGTTAACCTGTAACTCCCTCAAGCTCTCGGCCGGCAGACTGAATAGTCTTTTCATCTTCTAAATTCACACTGGCTGATCCAAGTGTCTCAGCCTCGCCACACGTTTGAAACGGGACCTTAACCCGCTCTACATACTAATAAGTATGTACTGCATCAGTATATGATCGCCAGAAGATTGCAGTACACTCACAACATGAGTCACCTTTAACTACAGTAACTCCTGCTCACACACAGTGATAGTTCGTATGAATAAGATTATCTCATTCCCTTGTGTAGCCATTGATGCATTAGATTACAGCTACCTCTATAGGAATTAATTTTGAATATGTTTCTTGTCGGTTCACATAAATAAGCAAGTAACTACCAAGAAGACACCAAATTATTCTTGTTAATATCTTTCTATGAACATTTGTAATGGAAATGTAATCAGTACATTTTTAGAAAAATGGTTGAAAATTCTGTATTTTGTAATGTCATTTACTCTGAGCTGTTCTGACTGAATAAATAAACATTTTTGGAGGATGAAATATATCAGGATGTGATACCTACCCTTCGTGTGAACAGCGTTACATTACAGAAAACAATCCTGGGCATGCTCGCAACAAATTAGTTTGAGTGACATGGTCTAAATGGCCAAGCTTTAATGTGTCTGCTGTCATAGAGAAGAGCAAGGTGTTTCAATCTTTCAAATGCTGATAGTCTTTCCTTGATTTTCCTGAAAAAGCAACCTTAAATTAATAGTAGATATAGTGATGTATTGTCAGTGCATACTGTTATCAACTGTCACACACCCATCTCTGCAATTATACAACTGTTAAGTTGTCCCAAAACTTTGGGTAGTGGCCGGTTGACCACCTACATGTGTCTTCTTGTGTTCTCGTGATGATGACAGGTCTCAACTAAGTGTGTGTGGGAGTGAATTTACATAAGGCATCAGTTGCAATATACTGCAGAGTAACTTATGTACAGTATGTGTGAGTGTGTGTGTTTATGTGTGTGTATATATTTCTTTAGCTGTCCCTATCAGGAGGTTGTTGGCAGCTCTAGTGAACAGCTCAGCTCCGAGTGTACGGACCCTCCGCTGATTATAGACTGTTTAACACTGATATTAGCGTCAGCTTCTTTATTAAAGCAGCCTATAATATCCAGCACATGCCAAAAGAGAAAGTGCTAAAATGAGCAGCACTTTCCTTAATTTCATTGATTGCCTCCAGTATGTGAATATAACTCAGACAGAGTCAGTGGAGGTGAGGCAAAACTGTAAATTGTAATAAAATGTCACCAGTCTGCTTCTGTTGACTTCCTGATGTGAAAAGGTGACTGCTGAAATATGAAATATGAAGTGTGTTAAACAGACAGTACGCCTTGTTGCACTCCAACTCACTTCACACAAACTCAACCCAGGCACAGGTGTTAGTTTGATAGCTACAGCTAACATCTGTACAGTTGGTTTAACGACTGCTTGAGCACTGTGGCGGTTTCCTGTAAACAAGATGATGTTGTTCACAAAAGATACAAACAAACATGATAGGATCTCTTTGCAGAAATGTAATATAATGTTTGGTTTATTAGTTTCTCATACATACTTGGAATGGGAGGATGAGGTGAGAGGTATTCAGTTGGTTGCAATCTGCAGCCTCATTACAAATCTTGCACACTTGTCATTTATAAAGATTGACATCTATGTCTATATTCAAATGGATTTCATCTGGAATAACATTAATTTAACATCACAGCTTAAATCTCTTTATTGTGACAGAATAAAGAAGGAAATTAAGTTTATATAAAATAATATGTATCCTTTCTGCCTGTTAGCTTAGCCGTTTGTTTGAGTTTATCCCTCCAGCCTCATTTGATGATCCAATTACATGAATATGAGCTAAGCAGAGTGAAACGTGTCATTTTCTATAACGTTAAGTCTGTACTGAATCATGAACTACACTTCAGAGAGGTTATCATAACCATCAAGACATTTAGTGTCCAAATAAACTGTAAGAACGGGTGAGATCTAATTGCCTGCTAGCAAAGTCTCATCCAGTAACCATGCAGGCTGAATTGTTCAAAATCTGACAGCCAGTTGCTAAGTTCAGTTGAGGTAAACATCTCGGTTGACAGGCTTGTTGACATCGACTGCTACTTTCTCCCCGGTCCCTCGGCTCTGTAGGAAATTAATGAACTTCCTGCGAATTGTTGATTGTGTTTCTCACAGTGCAAAAGCACAGCTAGGGTTTAATGATTTGTCACTCCTGTTTTGAATCAATGCTGCTTCTGCATCCTTGCACCGTACTTCAGATTTGTTGCCCGGTGTCTCCAGCATGCAGTGATCTTTTTTTTTCCTCTTTCCTCTTCACAAGTATTGTTCCTGTGATTGTCCCCCTTTGGCTAGCTGGGGGTGGTGAGCTGTTATTCTTATCGCATTCTTGCTCTGAAATCTCCCCAAAAAATCTCCATCTCTCCAGGCTGTGTAGACCGTCCTAACCCAGTTTCACACCAGCCCACACTGTGGGGATCTCAGCCTGGGCAATTCTTTTTCTTTTGTCTCTTTCTTGCTTCTGTCAATCCATTGCTCCTGTAAATCTTCATTGAGCTTTACTTTGATCCAAAAACTCTGACCATGCCCCGCTTTATACACGTGTCAAGATTTCTGCCAAATAGTGAAAGAGCATTTTAAGCATAAAGTATGATAAATAAAAATGTAATTTATTCTAGCCTTTGGCTGATTTAGATGTTTACTTTGACAAGAAAGTGGTCACGTTTATGCATAATATTTCCAAACAGTATACTTCACTTGCACAAGAGAGATGGATTTGAGGATGAGGAATGAACTCTGAGCTTGATGAAGTGTAAACTTCTATAAATTAAACACAGAGGAGGACACTATCCTAGCTCCTGCAGAGTTGATGTTCTAGTACTGAATAGGAATTTATTTTAATGGCACCTCTTATGACATAACACTTAACTTTGGAAATAACTAATATAGGCTCCCACTCTTAGTAAGAAAGAAATGCTAACATTTGCAGTGTATGTAGGCCTATGTCCGTATTCAGGCCAAATCCAGGGTTTAGGTGAAAACACAGGTGTCTCCATTCATTTGAATGGGAAGTGCAGTGACCTGTGGTAGAGAAGTTGACCCAGAACTCAGCAGCATGCTGTGGCGACCAGTCATACAATCAGACTGGTCAAACCTCTCCACAGACAGCCTGAAATGTCTCTGAAGCTGAGATTATCCAGGCGGATTCACGGACTAAACTACGATATTTAACCTGTCGTGTTCTGGCTTTGTTTATTTCACATACCAGCTTCTAAATCAGCAATTTGTGCTGCAAAATAGTGAAACAAAGAAGTTTCTTTTTGTTTGTGTCTGATGGTCTGAGTGAGAAAGAGACATATGCAGTGAATGAGAGCACCGGTATGAAGAAAGCTAGTTAATTACCGTCCATTTCATCCATCCATTACACATTAGCGTTTGTGTTTTACTTTAAGCTAAATGAAGAAATCATCCTACAATACTAGTACTAATACTAATACTAATACTAATACTAATACTAATACTAATAGTATTAGTATTACTAGTTTTCTAGCCCCATGCACACTGCATCAACATGTGGAGCTATCCAAAGCTCGACAGGCCTTCTATGGTTGCTAATTTCTGTCTGATGGTGGGGTCACACTCATGCAGTTACTGTATTGACAAACTGTATGTCAATATAAAAACCTTAACTTACAGTTATGTTGCATTAGCATAGCTGATTTGCTCGTCATCACAAGCCTTTTTTCTTTAGCGTCACTGATCCTTGCGTGCAACACCTTTAGCAACCTGCTACATTGAACACACTCAACATCTATTCAAGGAATCTGCCATTTCTGATGACGTGACAGGTGAAAATAAACACAGCATGAAAGATGAATGGGAGAGATGTGTGTAGAAGGAGGAAGGGGCTCATAGACCCCCTACTGTACAGTTTAGTGATTCACGTCTGCTGTTGCCCTGACCTTTATGCAAATGTGTAATTAACTCATCAAAGACGTCAATAACAACATTTTGAGTCAGTGCATCAGTACATCTAATCTAGCTGAGCTGGAAAAAAAAAAGCCTAAATGAAAAGGGGAAAGGGATGAGCCAGCACGCTGGAAATGCCAACATGTTCCTGTATCTGCGGAGGCGAAAAGTTTAACTACAGGCTGATTCAATTATTGCAATTCCTTGAGCACAAGTCTTAGTCACAAATCAATCACCTTCAGCACAGTCAGGCTTTACACCAGTGGGGTATTGTATTAGTAGATTTAAAATTATTGCACTCCAACTATAGCTGATAATCTTGCTTTAATTAATTTATGGTATCATTTACAATTCACAAAGCAACTGTGGTATTAGATTCAGGAGGAGCAGCTGGAGTTTAAGTAGAGGCACCTGCAGTATACCACATGAAGTACCAATATATTAGTATCAGTAGTAGTGGTGGTAGTTTTACTAAGAACAGTACTACTAATTTTAACAGCAACTATAGTAGTCAGGGCCATATTAACCCGCTAAGAGTTAAAAAATGAGTTTGTAACTTGATAATCTATTAATCCATTATTTATTATGCAGCATTTAAGTGCCATACGTTAACTAAAATGAGTTCTTAAAACCGAACAAGACCTCTGTAGCGGCCACTATCCATTAAAACGACTGCTAAGAGGCTAAGTGGGTTCGTACTATGATCCAAAGCAGAAATCCACAGTCAAGTCGAGCATCTATTGAAGATGATTATTAACAAAAGAGTAAAAACAAACTTGAATTGCCATACAGTAACATGACAAGCTGAACTAGATGAAACTATATGATACAATATAATATGAGATAATATGTAATCAAAAGATAATACTGGAGATGCACAGGTGAAAATAAGGTGAAACTGCAATCACACACCGCTGTGCCAATTAGTGGAAGTTAAGGTGATCTGGAAAACGTGTGTTATCTACATGAATGAACAGTTCAGACTATATACACATTTCGGCTCCTACAACCTCTTTACAAGAAGATAACCTATGATGATGTAATAATGCATGTGTAAACTCATTTTTAGAATGAATCTAAACTTATTTGCAATGAATTAAAAAAAAAAAAAAATCAGAAACTAACTTGCTACATGTTGAACCTGAAGAGTTGTATGCTATGCTGTGTATATATACAGACTTATCTGTTAAATAAAATAAACAGTGGACTAAAAAAGTACATACCTTCCCTCTGAAATGGAATTGAGCATTATTTTGTTTAATTAAAAAAAGCACCAACAAAGGAAGGTAAGAAGATGACTTGCATAATCCAGAAACACTGAATTTACAAGAACACTCCGCAGGCTATTGAATAAATGTACCACCACAGCTGTAGTAGTTCTGGTACTGTTGCAGTAGTAGTTTAGCAGAAGTATGCAGGTCAAGCTTTGTATCTGAGAGAGGGGAAAAGTATAATAAATCCAGTTTCAACACCTACTCATTTTCACACTGACCTCTTAGGTGATTCATTTCCATTTCTCTGCTGCTGTGTGCGTCCATACCCATTGTAGTTGCAGTCGAACCTTCATGAAGTTGCTGCCAGCAATTGTATATTTAACTTGTAAGAAATGTTGTCGAGTCTACTCACTTGTGACAGTATGTGCTGAGAACATGTTTGCCTCCCACATTCTTGGCTTAGTTCTCAAAGAAGAATTAAAGTCACTCAAGCAATTTGTTTGTTAATAAGGTGCCAGCAGTATGCCGAAAGAGAGAATATGAGACTGTCTGTTTTCAGAGCACCAAAATATATTCAGCAATAAGCCTTAAACTTCACTGGTATAGAGCCATGTTAGGTACATCACCAAGTAACTCAAACACTGAAAGAAGCTCAAGTCACTGTGATTAGTATTTTCTACATACTTGTTTATCTTCAATTAATAAAATGTAAACTTGGATTTTAAGAAAGTAACTTGAGGGAAATGATCTAATCTAATCTGATAATAGCTGCTGTCATATTGCAAAGTTGGTGAAACCTGCTCCTGGAAAAATTGACTCATTATTGGATTCATTATGTAAATCTAACAAATGCCTGTATTTGTTCTACCAGACCTTTTCTTATTCATTTAAAAGACTTTAAAAGACTATTTCCAAGTTTAGGTGGATATGTGAGAGTTAGCAGGCGCTAACATATGCTAGCTAAATACGCATCTGGAGATAGGTTTACTTAGCTTAAAAAGACTGGAATCTGGGCATACAGTTAGCCTGGCTCTGTCCAAAAGTGACCAAATCTACCTAACAAGTAATACACTAACAAGTCATATCTTGTTTACCTTGCTGTATTCCCCTGCTTTCAGACTCTCTGCTAGACTAACCGTCTCTTGGCTGGAGCTTTACCTTTTAACACACAAATATGAGGATGGTATTAATCGTCATTGAACTCTGGGAAAGAAAGGAAATTTGTGTTATTTCAGCCAGGGACTTGTGAGTACCCCTGTGACTCCAACCCCTCTCCAGTATTTTGGTTCCAGAACTAGTGCTATGAATTGTGGTGAGCCCGTCTATATGTATGTTTTGGGATTGCGCCACCTTCCGCACAAGCTCTGGTTCCTTCACCGCCAGCGAAAGGACATTTGTCCCTAGACCAGTCTGCAATGCTGGGAAAAAGCACACCCAGGCCTCTCTCTTTGCCTGTCGGCCAGCTGGCGGAGCACCCCAGCCCTTTGACTTTCCCTGTGTGTGGACCCACAGGCTCCACATTACTTTTTCAGGCTCTGAGCAACTAGGCTCTATAGACTCCATAGGCCATAGTCCAGGTCACCAATGGGCAAGCTTCACATTGCAGTTCAAGCTTCAGAAGTGGGCCTCAGTTTCCCTGAACCGGGCGAGGTCCTACAGCTCATTGGGTTCTGATTCATAAAGGTTTTTGTGAATCGCATTTAGCCTGATCCCATCCCTGGGACCATTTTGCATTAGGGCACGCTATCAGCTCTCAGGTTGTTGGGTGTGTCAAATAAGTATCAAAATAGTTCAGCAAAATGCCTATGTAACAATTTCAACACAAAGAAGTGCATTCCAAGCAAAGTTGTGCTGCTCAGGAAATGTACAAACATATATGAAAATGCTTCAGTCACTTGCTTTTAAAGAAAGAAGCTACACACTGTTGAAATGATCAGAATCCTTTAGATTAGACAGCCGGGGAGCTTGTATCTCTATACAGCGCATAAGCATCTGATCTACCAGTTTGTCACCCTAATGCCTTAAGCGTCACATTGTTTCCTATTTTAGAGAAATTGTTGCTATGGGAGTGTGAAAAGTCACTACATCTACTGGCAAAGTTGTGAGCTGTTAACGGCAGTTGAGGTTAACTGAGGTGTTTTTCAAACTCAGAGTAAAGACGAGACAGCCGTGTCACAGACAGTAAGCCGTAGAAAACAAAACTACTCCATTACTCAATCTATCTGCATCTAAACCACAACTACGCCTTTTTCTACCGTGGCTCTTAAATCAGCAGTAAAGCACACACAGTCGTGCCCCTTTTCGACTGTGGTCACCTCTGTCCTGGGATCTCCCGGCCAAATAGACTCTGTCTCCTGCCAAGCTTCAGCGGTGGGCCAAATCAACCATTTGTTTCTGTTTAACCTTTCACATAAATGTGACATACAGGAGCTGGAATTGATGCTGGCAGGTAATTTGTGTTTGTGGGATGCATTTCTACTGGTGTGTGTGTGTGTGTGTGTGTGCGGTGACTGTTTCACTGTGGAGTGCTTTACTCCTCCATCCCTCTCTCCCTAATGCAATGAGTTCCCGGGCCCATCAGTCTATGGCCAGAGACTGCAATGCTGCATCAGGCCTCTCATTATTCTCGTTGCTTTCTAGCCATGCCCGGCTTGCTAACAACGTGAGTGTGTGATCACGTTTGACGCTATTATGTGTCTTGACAAAAGGGCCCTTAGAAAGTTCCATATTTTACTCCTGACACCTGAAGTGGCATACAGGACTGTAGATTTATACATGCTACTAATTCATGTGCCAATATCTCTGGCAGGGGTGAAAGCAGGCTTTTTGAAAGAGAGACAAAACACAAATGAACACCACTTAACAAAATCACGGTGCACATGAAAGAAATATGATTAAACCCCTCTCTTCATCCCTGAAATATCAATCTGTATGGCTTTTAAATCTTTTTTGATGTTTTTCGCCTCTGTTTCCAGCCTGCTACACCAAAGTGCCTGCAGATGCAAACAGCGCTCAGTCCATTCTGCCTTGGCACCGTTGCTGCTGGCAGGACGGCAGCAAACAAAATAAAACCTGTTGCTTTTTTTTCCCCCCCTCGCTGCCTCTGAAGAGCTTTTCCTGAAGAGCCTTTCTTCTACCTTATAAGGCCAGAGCTCGGCTTAAACATCCTCATGGTATGGAGCTTGCAAATTATGAAGCCATCAAAAAAAAAAAAAAGAAAAAAAAAAAAGAAAAGCAAAGCCAGCCAGGGCTGCTTCCATCTGTGGTCCTGGAGTGAATCACCGGGAAGTTGGATGACACTCCAACTAGCAAACGTCAAACGCGGCTTCGAATAAAGACCACCGTAGCAGAAGACGGATGGTAAAGAGTTGGAACTGTAGCTGAAAGAAAAAAAAGACAGGATCTTAAATGGTTTGTGGGTGTGCATATGTATGTGTGCATAACTGTGTCTCCCTCCATGTGGGCACAATTGTGTGGGCACGCTAACATGCATAATGAAAGTTTTGGGAGATGTGCGGATGACAACGTCTTGACAAGCTGACAGAAAGCACATTAAGCAAATCTGACAGGATTTCAATTACGAGACCCATCACTTGTCTCCATGTTGCAAACGGATGTCAGTCTTTCTTTCAAGCGGCAGAAGCAGAAGCCCTATTTTAGGCTGTTAGCTTCTCTTTCACCATTTATGTGTTTTTCATCTGCTGGAGATGGTTTGAAATCAGAGGGAAGTGGGTTAGATTCTCCGAGAAGACAGAAAGACTCTTTTTTCCCACTTAGCACAGCACATTTAGACTCCTGCTTTGATTTATGCCTCCGTAGGCCGACCAAACACATGCGAGTGGTTGTGTTGAGAATGGTCGAGAGGGCAAAAGAGAAACAAAACCCTTTTTTTGCTGTGTGTAGGAGTCGCATGTGGGTTTAAAACGTTCTCGACGCTTGCCGTTCATGTGTTTGTTGATGATCCTTGTTACTATGATGTGTGAAATCACCATCATGTCAACAGATTGGAGGTTAAATCTGAGGCCTGATGTGCTTGACATGCCAGAAATAAACAATACAAGCTCATCCTAATTGATCTGCACACAGATCAGAGAGATTTTTAATCCTGGATGGACAGTGATGCACGTTTAGAAAACTCTGTTTAAAATACAGGTTTTATTTCTCCATTTTATTACCGTGGAGCCAAATGAGGTCAAGTTAAATGTGAGGTTTTGTCAGACAAAGGCTTTTGGAAGGGTAAATGTTGTCCCGTTTTTTATCTTTTGCATCGGATGCCGAGGTGAATTCAGGCCAGACACTTGATTATGTTTGTCCTAATGACACAGATTGCAGATACACTGGCATCCGCACTGCAGGCTGTTCAGGGATCAGCTGTCAACCCGAAAAGTGTTATTCTTAATCTTCCCCAGAAGTCTTGATGAGATTTAAGTCCTCTACTCTCCAAAATACCATCAACAGCAGCTTTGAGGGCATTTGGAGAAGTTGGGGGGAGAAAGTAAGTGTCTCCACATAAATAGATTTTAAATCAGACAGGGATTAAAGTCCATGGAAACCTTCGCCTGACTTTGGACATTAGGGCATAATCCATCGGTGGCAGAATCGTCTATTCTCTTGTGCGGAGAGTTCATTTGTGGTCGCAGTCATCCACTAAAGCTCTGCTTTGCTGTTTGTTACTGTGGGAGGCTTTTTCAGGACACTGAAATGGATTTGAAAGCTTAGATACAGTAGAGTGACCATCTTCCATTCATTGTAAAAAAACATATTTTTTTATCAGCATATTCTCAAAGCCTTTTGCATGTATTCTCAAGAACCGTTTCCTCCTGTGTGAGATAAGACGAGATGTGTTGTTTCCCTCAAGAAAAACCTGCAAGACAGAAACTGGCTAGAAAGCATTCTCACTGTGTTTGCCTGGTAATCATTAATCAACAGATGTCTGCAGTAAGCACAAAACTGCTGTTTCTGCATGTCCAACATGTGAGAAATGTGGACAGAATAATACTACGTATTCAAGTACATGTTACCAATTAGTACTTTACCAGTGCTGAAAACAATTTTCAGTACTCGTGTAACTCATACATACAATGTAGTTGCCATTTAAATCCTTAAAGTCTTCAAACTTAAAATATATTCAGTATTGGTATCACTGTGTGACTTTGGTAAGTTCCATCTTGTGTTAAAACACCAGTCCAGCAAGACCAGCAACTCCCCTCACTCTGCAGGCTCTGCAATCTGGGCCTGTCAGTGGTAAAAATAAGCACATTTGGTGGACCTATATTGACGGTACACAGTTGCCCTCAAGGGTAACATATTGTGCCCCAATTTGGCTGCAGCATGCTTGTGCTATACTAGACCGTTTGCAAAAGCCGTTGTCGCTACTAGTCACTTAGACACAAAAACGTGGGAAAATACTGGATGGCAGTGGATTCAACTTTTGTAACGTTCAGGGTTAATGTGTACATTGTAACTACGGGAGGATTAAGATGAGGTGAAGATCATCCAACTTGTTTTATCCTATCAGCTACCAGCTACCAACTTGTAAGGGAAAACATAAACAGTCCGTGCTGACTAATCACACTTCTTGCTGTCTCCATCTCGTCTCTCTGTAACCACTATGACCTCAATGTCTACTGTTTGATATAGTGATAGAGTAGGCAACATAGCTTTGCACCACCTAACCTCCACACCTTTAATAAGTTCCACAATGCCACATTAAAGAACCTAGAACGTTGCCACTGGACGTATGTAAAGCATACACTTCTGAATCATCCAGTATGTAACGTAATTCCTGTAGATACTGATTATTACTGATTCATATCCTCACAAGATTATTTGAACAATCCTGTCTTTTGTGTCCCAGTGCCTCAGTGTTGATATGATACAAAGAGGTGTTGGATAGTTTAATCAGCAGAAAGCCCACGCACAACAGCACCACAATAACTCATTGACGCAATGTCCTCAAGAGGAAGAATGAATAAGAAAGCCATAAAAACAACAAGCGAAGCCAGATCTTTGTATCATACCAGAGCAGTTTATAATCATCTCTCCTTGTTCTGTTCATAAATTCATGGGCAGCAGCAGAATGGGTATTTTATAATGCCATTTAGATCAAACATGCTTCTTCCTTTGAAGGATAGTTGCTCACATGCCTTGAATATCCTTGTGGATCTCTTGGCTCGCATTACATCATTCAATAGGCAAACCTGATTGGTTATCTATTTCCAGTAATACTCCACACAGTTGCCGAGATGTGACCATTAGCAGGCGAGTCATGAGGGAAGATGGTGGAGAGCATGGACACCATGTCAACAACTGATGGTAAAAGGAATAAAGGTGAATTTAATTATAAGAGCACTTGAGGGTAGCAACCGACTGCTGCCCATATCAATACTCCATATTTCTCTGACTGAGTGGGTCTAATGAGAGGTTTCATTTACAGAGAATTATTTGATTAAATTCACCTCACTCTGGCAGAGCTCATGTCAGTGGAGAGAGAACAGAAGACGCTTTACTTTGTTGAGATTTGACTGGCCAAACCTCATAAGAAAATCAGCTGCGGATGATTCTTCTCCATGAATATGTAGCTGATCAGAATTCATAAATGCTTGAATTGACACATTCTTGACCTGCACTCCAACTTTTCCGAGAATGTACAATGCCATGATTTTCCAATTAATGCAAGCTGGAAAAAAACGTGGATTTATCACAGCGGATGTAGCCACAAAGCGATTTCTATTGAACAGAGCAGTTATGAATCTCAGTGTGTGGTGGTTCAGGTCGCTGCCATCTTCTGCTTCTGCCACCTTTCTGTTAATGAACATCGGAATTAGCTATAGGGACCAAAGACGTTTTTTGTATCAGGCTGTAAACATGTTTATTCGTGCTGTGAAGATGGACATTTTAACACAGGGGCTTATAGAGGTTGATCATTTTGTAGCCAGGCTCAAGTGGCCATTTGACTTCCATTTCGAGGTTGCCACTAGTTGCAGTAGTTTTAGCTAGCTCCTGTTAGCTGTAGTGACTGCAGACAAAGACTGTCTTTTCGCTCATCAGAGAGTTGCCTGTTTTTCTTCAACGGACATTATCCTCTACAGCGCTTGCCATTACAAATAGAAATATTTCAACAAACAAGCACGCAAAAAACTAGATCTCCCATGAGATGTGGCAATAAAGGTAAATTTTATGGGACTCATTGTTACTTGGTTTCATTTATCTGCATAACATCGACCAACAATCTCTTCTAATATTAGTTTTTTTAAACTTTTCTTGTCAAGATCTACAGCGATCAGTATGTGATTTGCTCGTGTTGAAAGCAGCTGAACAAATGTTTGAAGCAAACCACACAAAGGAAGTAAAGCTATATTCTAGGGAGAGCGTTTTGCTTTATTACAAGTGTCAAAGTAATTTTCAATGAGTCTGGAGCAGATTTATTTATTTCATATTATAACACTCCGTAAAACACATACAACAGATGCCCGGTGTCAATCACATGCGTATGTAGCTGCATGGAAAAACAAATCAGTCGGACTCACGCTAACTTGTCACTCTTTTTCAAATTCTCCTCACATTTCTCGGTCCGGCTGCTATGAGCTGATAACAAATGGAAACAATAACCATAAACACATCATACAAATAAAAGATCGCCTTCTCAAACACTTTACACTCCCCTTCATCATTTTAAAAGTGTGCAGCCCCGTCAGACATAAGCAGATCCTAAGGAGAAACAAAGACCATAAAAAAAACAAACAAAAAAAAAAAACAAAGAGATGTGCTGCTGCAGATAAACATAATGGACAGACTGTGGGGAAACAAAGCTGCTTTGAGTGCCCTGGGGGATTTATTATTTATTTATTTTTCAAAAAGAGAAAGAGAAAGAGAGAGAGAGAAAGAAAAAAAAAAAAGGTTTTCCCATAAGGGCTGAAGTGGTGTTTGTTGTGAGCTGTTGGACGTCCACTTAACTGAAGTAAACAGCATCGTAAAATAAACATATCCACAAAGCAAACAACGCCATAAAACAAATGAGCAATGCAGATAACTACCCTAATTGCCGTGGGGTATATCATAAAAGCAAGCAATTGTGTTTTTCAACTTGAAAAATCTGCTGCGCTGAAAGGTGAACGACTCCGTCAGTCTATTCATTATAAATATATTGTTATATTAGTTTGGACCCGGAGTTGTTTATGTGTACTCCAATCCACGTTATCCTCTGCAGATAAGCATGGATTATTGCCAGCTAATCTAATCAATATTAATTACAGCAGAATTAACGATTGAGAATGCTGCTTATCATTTATCATTCCCGGCGTCTTGCTTTATATCTCTTTCTGAGCCATACAGTCATTTCATCATCAGAGTGAATCATCATGTCGGAGCTGTAAGCCATTTTTATAGACGAGTTTTTAAATTGAAGACCCCGCAGTGCATAATTAACTCTTCTCTTCTCTTCTCTTCTCTTCTCTTCTCTTCTCTTCTCTTCTCTTCTCTTCTCTTCTCTTCTCTTCCGGTTGAATGTCATGGTGTACGAATAAATGTCCAGTTGAGCTGACCTTTTTCTGCAGATGACTCATGGGCCTATTTCTGAGCTCCTGTTGTGGTGAGTCAGCAGACAATCATCACTGATCACTCCAAATATCACATCCTGACAAGTGAGACAACAACAGCTTCGCTTGTGTTTGAAGGAAGGATGGGAAAATCAGTTTTAATAAAAGAAAGTCAGCTGTGTGTTGTGGTGTGAATTAAACGACAATCTTACCTTTTATGCTGCACGTGAATGTCATTTTGGCTATTTTCTATTATCAGCTGAAATGACAAAGTTGTGCTGGCAGTTCAGGACAGCTTTCTGAACACCTGACTGCTGGGTCATCATCCGGCCTCCAGTCTGACATGAATAAACAGAGCAAGAACTAGCAGGCACAATGAACACGAGTTAAAATTCAGATGGGGTGACATATTTGTCATGGACAAACTGTGACGATAATCCTACAATTCAGGGAGGACAATGTCTTGGTGTCACTGATGTGAACAAGAACACAAGCTATGTGGCAGCAGCACAACAAGCTGTAAACACATTTACTTACAAAACAAGTTGACGTTAGAAAAGCCTCGCTTATTTACATATCCAACAAATGCAGATGCAGACGATATTAGCATTTATTTGCACTCATGTTTGTGTCCGTCTGACAAAGTATTCACTTTTCTTTTTGCTCTGCTTTTGGTCTCCACCATTTCTTGTGAGGAATATTACAAGAAATGGCTGTGAAATGCACCACTATGTTCACTATCTATTTACTCGACTTTGTCTTTATGTATTTGCTGCTGGAAAAGTTGCGTACAGTGGATTTATCAAAGCTTTTTTTGCTACTCAAGAGAGCAATGAGACTGAACCAAAACAGTTAAAACACTAAAGCACATAGAGCTTAATAAACTCAAAGAGAACCCTTGTAGATCTGAGGTGACACACTGAGTCGGGGGATTATTTCTTCAGGGTTCATCACTACCAGTGGCCCTTTTCACATTATGCATAGTCATTTTATCCATTCTTATTATAAAAATATTGATTGGAGCAGCTTTAAAGGAACGTACCAGTGATCTTGCATATTTTATAGCCTGATAATCAGACTGAGTTGCTTTGTCTTTGTGTTCAAGCACCAGCTGCAGTTTATAGGATAATTTTTTCACAACATTTATAAGGATAAATGTAGATTTGCAGTTAGGCTTATGCTAAGTAACTAGTTATCTGTGAAGGAAGATGACCTCACTATTCCTAATCCCATTTACAATGCTGTTGCAACTGTTGCTACAACTAAGGAAGCAGCTATTATTGAGCACAACACAACACACCTATTTGAATCTCTGAAGATGGAGGTAGGCTATGATGTACTGCTGTTACTGATGTTTTTAGGTGGATTTCCATTGTTTTCCACTCTTTGATATAGATGTTTATATTTATATACAGTATAGATAACTTATATTCACTGTGATTGTTTTGTGGGAATGCTGGAGTTTGAAATCTCATCCTTGTTGGTGCTTTTGAGAATATGACAAAGAAAACTGAAACTATTGTTAGAAAATTACACCCCGGAAAACAAACAAGCAGTCCACGTTGATGTTTCTCTGTTGATTTGAAGTTTGATTTGAAATATGGTAGCTGTTTGCTGGCCAACTGTCAGATATTGCACACTAAATTGTGAATTAAATTTACCTGTACACAACTGCCATACTACACAATCAACATAATATATCAAAAATGGATAAAGGCGAGTGAAAATGTCAATCAACTTTCCAATTTTCTGCCTCTCTCTCTGTAAGGGTGTGAATTTATACCAATGGCAGCCTGGACGGTTGGAAAGTTATCTATAAATGTACAAAGAAAGTGTCAGTGGGACTGTACCAGAATACACAATAATGCAGCTAACGCAGTAAATCATGCAAAAACCACCAGTATAACTTTAAACACTCACCGTAGAGGTCATGTATAGTTGGGTTTATTTGTATGCACACGCTGCCTACATGTGATCTTGTGTATGCAGCGTGTGCGCTGACATGCGAGGTCAGCGTGATTGCATGTGCAGCAGCTTTAATGCATTTCATTGTGGTAAATAAAAAAGCAGCGGGGGTCCCGGTGTCACCCTGGTTAACATAAATGTTGTGATATTTGGGCGAGGTTGACGTGCTAAAAGGTCAAACGCATTGTAGCGCCACTTTAATGCACGGCAGAAAGCTGACCTTCATCTCTCACTGTTTTTCAGCTGCAACCAAACACTGATTCCTGGAAGAATGGAGTTGTTGAGTTTCTCAACAACTATCTGGGGAATTACACTCTATACAGTGCACAAAAAATTATTGATTGCATGTTAGAAATATTTCAAGGCCCTCGCTGGCTTCTTTCAGTACATTCTGCTGGATTCTTCAAATTGTGTTTCTCGTCGTCTTCTTGTCTGCTTTTACACTTCTCAGGTGGTGTTTGTCTCAGCTCTTCCTGGAACATAGACGCTCTCCTCCTACAGTTTGTTTTCATGTGTTCTGCTATTCTTTACTTGCCACTGATTTCACACCTGTCTCATGCAGCTCGCATTGACGTCACTGTGTTTGTTTTGTTTTGTTTTTTTTTTTCACTTAAAGTCCTTCAGGGACATGAAAAATCATGCAGACTATTACCGCTACGTGTTTCCATCCTTTGTCATTTGTTATTTGTCTGTGTCGCTCCTTTTTCTTGTCAGGGTTTTTGCCTATTTTTCTTTATCTTCGTCCTCTTTTTCTTGAATGGCTTCGCACCATATGTATTGTGCTAATCCACTCCTGTTTGAGTGACATTTCATTCTGCAGCATTATTATTAGCAGAGCTAAGATAAAGCAGAAATATATTAGAAATTAAATGAAATCCCATCACTGAAGAATCCAGGTCATCTACTGATGAATCTGGTGACCTACAGTACATCTAATACATAATTTATGACACGAATAATATCTGCCAGACATCCGTTGTTGCTCCGATGTGCTCCAGGAAAGAAAAAATAGCATGGCAACAAGAGAGAGCTTGTAGAAGGTGTGACTCACTTGACATTTAACGTTTCTCATCACCCAGTGCAACACATGTATTTGACTGTAACTGCTCTCCTGGCTGTGCTATCATGTTACTGTGATGAGGTCCTGCATGGATTCAGAGAGGTGTAGTGGTACAGTGATATCATCCAGTGAGTTTCCATTAGATGATTACACCACTGATGTGCCTGTTTGGCCCCGGAGTTAATATCTTGATACATGATCTGAAAATGATTGTAACCTGAGAGCTCAGCGTGCATCAGAGCGGCGTGACATCACAGAGCATGTAGCCACTGTGAGAATATAAAGAGTAGAAAGTTATATGTATGTTTTTTGGCCCCTGACTAGAGGTATGTCCCAAAAATCTGGACCTGAGCATAATTCTACCTGATCCAAGATCCAGTCCAGAACACCAACATTGGCAGCAGCATGATGGAATATTAATTACTGAGAGGCATCGGTGGAAAGTCTTGCATATAGAAAACAAGAGTAAGACGTATACTAAGGATTTATAGCGTTGGTTTTGGCACTCTGATGCAACACGCACCAAAACAGCCAAGATCTTATGTGCACTGGAATTAAGATAAACTGCAACTGAACGTGAAATTTACATCTTTAGTTTGGGATTATGTCTATATTAAAACACCATTTTTATGTGCAATCTATTTGCAACCACATTAGTGTTTCCATCATTTTTATAGAGACCTCCATCCACCATAAAACACCTGAACAACACAAGAACAGCTAAATCTCTTCTCCTTCGCTGGCAAATAAAACCACACGCAGCCAACATCTGGTAAGAAGTGGGACAGACTCTGTAAGGTTTCTAAAGAAACTGGCAGATGTGAACCCAAAAGCACGACACTGAGACAGGCAATTTATCAAGTTCAGTTTACTGCCAAGGCAGGCATGGGTCAGAGTACCGGGTAATCAGTCCAACTGGCAAACAAAGCCGAAAAAAAAGGGGCAGGCAGGAGAAGTGAGGTCCAGGAAACAGGCAGGTTCAGGCAGAAGAGGAACAACCTAACGCTAGACAGCAAAGCTGAAGACACCAGACAATCTGCTGGGGGAGAAAGTGAAAGGTGACTGGTGTGTGTACTCAGCGTTAATTGGAAGGAATGAGCTGCAAAAGAGGAGATAGGACCAGGTGAGGGGAGTGGGGTGATGGTCAGGCAGGAGGGAGAGGCAGGATTTGAAATAAAAATGACTTTGTGAACTGGCATGAAAACAGAAACCAGAGGCTGAGAGCATTCGTGACAGACAGCCCAGCTGACCACAGGACTGGTCAAAATGTCTTCTGACAACGGCCGTTCATTTAAAATACAGTATGTAAATACAGCTTTATATGCAGTTACCTTCCTAAATTTGCTGCCACATAGCCCCTGTTCACGTCATTGTGTTTTAATACAGCCAAATTCACAATATAGTTCTTGTCATTTGCAGATTTTTTTTTAATGAAATTGTTCTTTAATCGCAGCCTGTAAACACCACATTAACCAGCAGTTATCCCCAAGCTGCTACGCTACAGTGATAAAACAAAACTCAGTTTACCTCTGACACGCTGTAACACCAACGTGGCACCAATGTTTAAATTTACACTCTCTGAAGAGAGTGTTTTAGTTTGGATGGAGGGCTGAAATAAAGCAAAAAATATGCATTGTCAAATTTTACCAGCTTGCTGTGGACGTACTACTTAAGTACTTTGATAAATAAAATTAAATTAAAAAAGACTGCCATGCTAGCAGCTCTGTGAAGTTACGCAGCAGAGCTTTTGGCTAAATGCTAATATCAGCAAGCTAACATGTTCACAATGACCATGTCGATGTTTAGCAAGTATACTGTTTACCAAGGTCAGCACCTTAGTTTAACGAGTTAGCATGCTGGCAGCTACTGTAATTCAGCATAAAGTACAATGGTTTATAGTATATTTTAAAGTTTCAGTTACTATGACCTGTGAAGACATCTTCCCTCCTGACAGTCGTCTTATATTGACCCATACTGCATCCTCGTCCTCTGAGCGAGTGCACATGATGGTCAAACGAATGAACACCTCTTGATATTGTCCTGTGTGGGCAAGCTGAGCTCTCAGCCACTTCACATCTATATTACAACATAAACACTTGTGGTGGGAACATGAGGAACTCATTCATTGCATTTCAACTTTTTATTCCTGCTCTTAAATATATCAACCCTCTGTCTTGACATTGGCTTTTTTCCACCATGTGTTTCCCTCTCAAACAAATGGCTGTCTTTTCCATGACCTTGGAACAATTTAATCAACTCTTTAAAAAAGGAACGAGAAAAAAAAAACACCGTAAAGGAAATAAATAATAGAGTGAGTAAATAATGGACTTGAACAGCTATTATTATATTGTTGTTAAGCCACTTAGGAAATGTTGATTTGTAGATCAGAAAATAGAGCAATAATAAAAAAAACAACTTAACATTAAACCATATGGGAGGACAAGTCTTCACTGCTTAGACTCCTTTAGCATGTTGGACCATATTTGATTTGCATTCTTTCCATAGTCATTCATGTTTAATGTAGGAGCATATGGTTGTCATCGGAGGAGGTCAACGCTCAAGGCAAAGCTGTGGCTGTGTCCTGTTGGCTATACATCTGCCCTCCCCTCCTTGGACAGGGTGAAGGGGGTAGGGAGATAAGTACTGTTGAAGCTGAGAAAAGAAGAGCTTGACCTGCACGTTGGTCTGACTTCAGTCAGAAATTACTGTTTGCTTTGCTAAATTACTGTATTATTATTATTGTAAAGAAAGGCACTCCTCACATATTACATATATATAAATGTCAGTTTAGTAGTCATGGAGGAGCACTAGTCAGCCTGTGAAAATGTTTAGCTTTTGTCCGCCATTAGCGACACAGTTTTGGCCTTACTTCACGTTTTTTATATACATGGCCTTGTAGACTCACAAGCCTGTCTTTAAATGATTCATTCAATAGAGACTGGAGGCTCCTGGGTTCCAATGCTAAAACTGGATGGAAACAATTAAACAAAGGCTTTATATGCAGAAATCAAGTGCTTGTAAATGCTGTCGTACCACATAACGTTGCTCGAGATCCATCCATTTACATTTCAAATTTAACATTTTAAATTTAAGCTTAAAACGGAGTTTCAGGAACTGGAACTCGCCTCAACCTCGCCTCTGCTGGCAGTAACCATAAATACACACCTAATCATGTCCTCCTCTTTTGCTCTCGCATTCTGTGCCCTCACCCCTTCTGTTCTTTTACTTCTTATCCTCCTTCCACTCTCCATAGGGTTATAGGGAGTCCGTCGTGCCCGACGACATTAAGCAGGTCAAGTTGTTGGCAGTGCTAAGGAGAGGAGGTACTCTTTGAAGAGCTGGGTCTTCAGGAGTAGAGAGCTGGTAGGAACTGGTATGATGTTCCACCAACAGGGAACAATGGACGAAAAAAGTTTAGATTGCCCTGAGGGTACTGGTGGCAGAGCCAGGCGTCGTCACTGTAAGGATAGTGTTAAATGTTAGACTGTTATGTGGACAGTGAGATACAGAGCAGCTTGGGTTTAGGAAAACAGGTGCTATTCTGATCATTAGAATGGTAACCGAGGTCAGAGGATAAGGCTGTCTCACTTCATAGACACAACAAAGAGGTACATACATGGACTTGAACTGTCCACCCTCCCACCCTACAGACTGAGATACACTGAGGATTATAATTTATGGACATAGAATTGTTCTGAGGGTGTAGACGGGCCAGAGAGGAGAGCTTCTTCAGAATTGAGGTGGCATCATGTCATGGCATGTGTATTGATAAATCCTCCATTCTCCTTGGCCGAGCTTCAATAAACCTTTCAGCGCAAGACATCATGGACTGCACTTTCTCTCCACTGACTGAATTGACCATTGATGGATAAAATTCTCCACAACAGAAGGTGCTGAAATCTCCAATTGTCTGGTATTGCAAGACCAACAGCCTTGTACCTTTGTACCCTTTTTATCAAACAATCTGATATTTTCTAACTCGGTTGTTTAACCACTCCAACTATGAGTCATCTAAAATTGTCTGAACCTCCCAAAATAGCAAAATATAAACTGCCTCCTACTTAACAACTCCATGAGAAGATGAACCATAAGGCTTGCTTTCAGGGAAAAGTAGGATGCAGGGTGTTCTGAGCTTTTTGTACATCCATCCAGCCTTTTTTTAAAACCTGTCTCTTGTGAGTCCCCTGAGAATAAACCATTAATTGAGAAAAAAAGAAACAAACTTAACAGCCTGTGAAATAACTTTTAACAGCCAACTACAATGTAATACTTAAATTATAGACTTCAATTGTGCCGATTTTCAAAACATCACTCTGTCATGAAGGAAATGTATAAATATGTTAGTGCTGTTTTGGGTTCTTAACAAAATTCAAAGCATTTCCTCTGCAGCAAAAGTTCAGCCCTAGTGTTTTGTATAAAACCTATGTTCTTGTTTTTTCTGACAATCTGTTGGATTATATATTATCATGTACATTGTATTAATATAGGGCAACCAACAATTTAAAGGTGTATAAGCCCCAAAAATTGTTCTAAAAACTTCTCTTAATGGATCATGTTCAATTCAAATCTTTCTCTTTGACTGCAATTTCAGTATCACTCAGCATTTTTTTTAAAGGTCCAGGAATTGAATATAATCTTCATAACTCTGTTTCTGTTCTTCTATAATCACCTGAAAATAACAATCACTATGTTTTTCTCAAAATGAGTCCCTATGTATCTACAGTAAGAGCAGGTCCACTTCCATGGAGTCCGCTATGTTTCTACTAGGGATGGCTTGATCCAATACTTAAAACGTAAAACAGCCGAATGCAGCTTGTGCAACGCGAGTGTCTCAAGAGGTGGCAGCAGGACTGGACGTTTCAACACCACAAACTTGATAAAGCATTTGCAGAAGTATGGAGACTTTTTGCATGCAACAAGTGCTAAGAAAAAAACTGTGCTGCGACAGCAGTCATTGCAGGAAACAATAGTGAAGTGCAAGAAACTCCCCCTAGAGAGCAACAAAGCAAATGTGATGATGGAGAAAGTCATCAAATTTATTTTGTTAGATGACCAACCACTTTCCGTGCTCGAAAATGTGGGTTTTCAACGTTTGGTTGAACATTTAGAGCCCTGTTATCATTTGCCAAATCGGCATTTCATTTTTGATACAGCTGTCCCACTATAGTACAAAGAGGTGTGCGAGTTCATTTCGAAATGTTTGGAAAACACTGACACGGTTGGTTTAACAACTGACATCTGGAGCTCAAATTTGTGTCCAATGTCCCTACTAAGTCTGACAGCACAATGGATAGACTCGAGTTTTACGCTGCAAAAAGCAGTGCTGCAGGCTAAGCACTTCCATGGTTCACACACAGGAGAGTCAATCGCCACCGCGATTGATGGGATGCTAAATGCATGGAAAATTAAGAGCAAAGTCCATGTAATTTTACAAGACAATGCCAGTAACGTGATAAAAGCAATGGACCATCTTGGAGTTGCTAGCTTAGGATGCTTTGTGCATACACTACAACTTATTGTGAATGAGGGACTGCTGTCGCAGCGTGGTGTAAGTGATACGGTAGCTGTCTGCAGAAAAACTGTGGGTCACTTCAAACAGTTGCTGCAACCTGCCACCCATACTGACCACAAGCCAGTGGGGGCAACTAGAGAAGACTGTTGCAGCTCTTGCTACTTTTGAGGAGTTCACAAGGGAGGTGAGCTCTTCATCAGCATCTGTATCTGACGTCATCCCTATTGTGAGTGTCCTTAAATGCATTCTCAGTCGAGAAAATGAGGCCGATGACCTGGAATCCAAGCCAGTATACTCTGTTGTCACACTACTGGATCCAAAGTACAAAGAAAAGTATGGGGGTTTCCTAACTATATAACTATAATTCTGTGTGTGTGTGTTGTGTGTGTGTGTGATTTTTTCTAATAACAGTAATACATATCAACCCTCAACCATCAGCCCTCAGACTGGATTTCATCACTTGATAATGACGGTGGGAAAACTTTCAATGTTGCATGTTAATTTTTGTCGTTACAGGTACTTCACAAATGCAGAAACCTCAACACAGGGAAAGGATGCATTATTGGCAGAGGCCATGAAGATGGAGGAAGTGATGAGGACCAGAGGAACAGCCTCTGAGCCAGCAGAGGGGGCCAACAAAGAAGACCTCAGGGGTAGAGGCAGACTACCAGGGGTAGAGGCAGACTTGGAAGCATTTTTGATGAAATCCTGGAGAAAAGTGCACCTGGTCCTCAGTATCGCTATCATGAAAAAGTTGTATCAAGCCATCCCTAGTTTCTATAGTTGCCCTGAGCAGACAAACCAAACACTGATCTACAAATGGATATTTGCTTTTAATGTGAATTTCACAGCCAGAGTTTTCCCTACACACCTGGAAGGAGAGGGTGAGGCGTGGGAGAGTATTCATTTGGTTGCAATCTGCAACTTCACCATTAGGTGCCACTAAATTCTACACACTGGACCTTTAAGCAAAACACACTACCAGAAGATAGATAACCAGATAAATGTTGATGGTTGCCAGCACTGTTGCATAAATTGTCTTCCAAATGAAGAAAACATCATCATTATGTAATATATAATATATGTGATTTTATAACACTACATACATACAGGTACAATGAGCCTTGGAGAGGCTCCTTAGATTGTAGTGCTACTTAACTGTGCAATTTTAATATGCTTCAGCTTTAATTGGATGCACATGCTCACACACACGTGGTTATGTGTGTGTGTGTGTGTGTGTGTGTGTGTGTGGTGTATTCTTCTGCCTCCTCATGGCCAGTTGTTGCAGCGTGGCAGAGGTTTGACGTGGCTGATCTTCCTAATGCACCCTCCTCTGCAGAGGTCATAAATTAGTCTGAAATACAGAGCAGGCCGTCGCTGCCAACCTCATCTGCAAAGTGAGTGAAGTGAAGCAGAAAGAGTCCGCCCCGAGATGCAGCGTCAGGCTGTTCGCAATACAGAAGTCTGGCTTGTCTGCAGCTCCGGCCCTGCTCTTCTGTCTCAGAAATGAGATATTATATTCTGTCATCTCAGAGTCCTCGCTTTGCTCCGCAGCTAAGACTGCATCCAGCTCCCACTGTAGATAATATTGACTGATTGGCCTTATTTTATAAACCTGGCATTAATTAGAATTTCTATGAGTAATGAAATGTGTTGGATTTCCATTATTATGGAGAGAGAAAGATAAGGAGCTCTTTTTGTCTGAAAGGATTTTCCTGGCTTTGCGCTGCTTAAGGCGTGAGCGACTCTTAAAAGAGAAGAATAAAAAAAAAAAAAGATATGACATGAAGCAGACATTGCTTTTTCTAATTTCCTATTGTCATTTTATTTCTCTAACCTTTTGAACCATTATGGAAATTGAAAATCAGGCATTCTAGAGAAAATACTAATTTCATTTCAACCCAGAAAGCAACCTTTTATCTACGTCTTTCTATTGTGCTCCCAAATGGCTTCTTTGTTTGGTTTGATTGGAAGGTAATTGGGCACTGATTGATATAAACTCAACAAGAGTTACTTTTATTGCACTTGTAGTCGAAGTCACCATCAACCATCATAATTAACAGGCAACTAATTCAGCTAATTCTCTATGTGCCCACTGCCAGAAAATGTCACTAAAACCAATTTTAATAAGCTGCTCCAGGTCATCTGAATGATTTATCAAGGCTTGTCAATGTTCCCCACGTAAAAATGAAGATCTGTCTGTACATCAGCACTTAAAGTTGAGTACTGACTCGGCCTCTCGCAGTCTAGACCGTGTGTTTTGTATTTCAGGTTATATTGAGAAGAAAACTTCCATGAAACTGTGTTCTGACTACCTTGGCTTTGGCTTTGGTAACATGTTTTTCCTAGAGTTGTACAAACAAAATTGATTAGCCTCTCTTTTATGTGCCTGTATAACAATTCATTTTGATGATGCATATAAATCAAAAACGTGTCTACTTGGTAGCTACGAAGGTGTTGGCTTTGAGGGAATAACCTCGTCTCATATGGACACCACTTACACTAATAAACAGTGAATTTTTCAGGCAATAAAACATGTTCACCTTACTTGACTTTTGCTAATTTTCTTGAGTTGAAAATACATTTGCCTGACAGCTATTGTTCTGAAATGCAGCCAGTATAATCATATGACCCCTAATGTTCTATATATACAAATATATAAATAGCAAACAGCTTTTCTTATGAAACATCTGATCGAACATCTGTTTAATACCTTTTCTCACAGCATATGTTTGCCACACATACCATCTGTATATGACTGGATATGAATGTCTGCAGAGAGAACAATGACAAAAGGGCATTCTGAGCTTTTATAAATATAAAAAAAAATAACATGAAGACTTTTTCAGTGCTATTATTGTTCATTGTACATTACTTCGTTTTAGGTCCTAATCATGCTCTATGGTTTGGAACAACTGTTCTATTAATTAGGGGGCTTTGGGGGATATAAACAAGAAATCTAATGTTGATAATAGAGTCAGTGAGTCAGTCAGCAAATTGGCACAGTTAAAAGTATACTGGATTAGCTATTAGCAGTTAAATTTTGCAATGATACCCTGAATATACAGACAATCATCACTGATACTGAAGAAAACTAAAAAAGTGATCATACTTAGACAAGTTCTGGAGTTTTTCTAAGCACGATTTCTGAACAGATTTATGGATGTTAACTTGTTAAGGACAAGAAAGATCTAAAACTGGATCCAAAAATATATGTATCGCATTCGCATGTCCACATATGACAGTTATGACTCAGAGAAAGTACAAATTTTGATGCAAATTGCAGCAATCAGGCCCTCAGGGTTTGTAAGTACCTTAATTGCCTTCATGAGCTATGTGTCACAGCCACTGCTGCTGCTGCCAGTGCCGACAAACTGGTGGGCCAAATTACAATCGCTAACTTTACTTTTTTTTTTGCTTTTTAGAACTTGTACCTCTTGTAACATGGCCTGAAGAAGGCACCCTATGAAAAAGATGCACCAAAGAGCTGATGGACAAAGCTGAGGCTTAAAAACAAAGTTTGTACGGCGTGCCTCTATTGTGACGTATGCTGGATTAGTAGGTAGACCTCACAGCACACACAGAGCGGAGTTTCTCTTCCTGTCTCGCTTAAGCAACAGCAACAATTTAGCATTTATAGACTTTAATCACTAGAGGATGAAGGATGTCAGTTACAAGATTAGTTTAATCAGCCCCTTCCTGCTCCTCTTCCTGGCTCATTACAGTGAGGACACTAATGGTTTGATATACGTCAAGGTGCACACCAACAGGTGAGGCTGATTAACCTCAGAAAGCTCTTTACCAAGTCATCCATACCACAGTTCAGCGCTCTTGTGTGTCTGACTTTAATTTCTTTGATTTACTTTGAGTTATATCCCCTTTATTCTCTATTTAAGGTAGTAGACTTCTCTTTCTATGAGTTACTGATGCATGTAGATTATCAGAAGGCTGTGCTGGACTTACAGTATATATTTTAAGGCAGCTTCAGATCTCAGCCTCCCACCTCAGACATCATGCAGACTGCAGCAATCCTCAGACCAAAGGTTTCTTTGACAAAGATGAGAAGAAATCAAGTCTGAGGTGTCAGAGCAGACTTTATCACAGAAAACGGTTTCAGGTGCTTTTTTATGTTTCTCTTGTTGTGTGGCAACTTTATCTGACAGATGAAAAGCAACACATTGGCGGAGGTTCCGCCTTTTCTGTGATTTGGTTGCAATCCGGCATTACTCGTCCAAGTCGCGAGCAGTGAAAGCCATACTGAACACAATAAGTCATTGTTCAACAAAAGTCAAGGGAGTGACAAAGAATAATGCGCTGTGAGGCTAGATTCCGCTCCATTCATTGGAGTTGGGGTAGTTTGTTTTGGCTGCGGCGGTGGGGGCAGCAGGGGGTGCCCTGTGGTGGAGAAGTCGAGCCAGAGAAGAAACGCAATCTGACATCACGCCGGAGGCAGCCAATCGGACAATGAGACCCGCCAAACCCTGCACGGTCAGTCTGAGCGCGATCCAGGTGGAGTTCATGGACTAAATTGTGATACTCTGGTTTATTTCATGTACCCAACTTTTAAATCTGTGTCACAGTCTGCACTGCAAAATGAGCAAGACAGAGAGAGAGAGGGCATTGGTTGAGAGACATAGACAGTGAATGAGAGTGAGAGAGCACCAGTACAACCCCCCCAGCATCCAGTCGTGATTCGCTGCATTGCCTGATTTGGTCTGAATATGGCCTAAGGCCAACTCTGGTTGGTTTCCAAATAATTCCTAGAAGAGGAGTTATTTTGAATTTTAAGAATATAATATCTTTTTCTTCCTACTCACCCACTAAATCTTATGATTTAACAGAAAAGTCATAATGAGCCGTGCAACCTTCTGCTCCTGAGGGTTAGTTTTTTCAAGTACTAATCATACTTTCAAATGAGGATCAAATAATATATGACTTCTTTAGAACAGCAAAGCTAACATTGTTACAGCAACAAGCTAACACCGCGGTCATGTCAGCCATCTTAATCAGACGCATCACATCCTCTCATTAATTAGCAGTGTCCTGTGAGATCTCCCCTTTTGAAAAGCTTGTTTCAGCAGTCTTTACCATTGTGCATCTGAACGCTCCCCGCTCACTGTCTGCTGCAGACACACTTAAGATAATGAATAGCTGGAGGAGGCTGGCGTTCTTTACTGCAGCCCAGTAAAAGGCCACTCTGTCTGGATCCACCAAGCACAAAAACAAAAAGAAAAAAATCTTTCCGGCAGCATCTGGTTGGAGTGTGCAAATCAGGATGTTGAATTTTTTCACATTTAAATGAATTCAGACGGTTGTAGACGTACTCATGTCACCATTTTATGTTGCTATGAAAGACAGGCCACCTCAATAAAATCTTCATTCACATTCTTCTCCCCTTCCTGTAACTATCCATGACTCTTCACAGGAAGGTCACCAAACTGGAGCTCATCTGTTCACTGCCAATAACTAAAATAGGTAAAGGTCGACCTGAGACAGACAGGAAGGGGGAGGGGGTTGGAGGAGCTTTGGAAGTGGGGTGAAACCATTGGCTTTTGATTGTCATCCCATTCATCTGCCAAGATTTTGTTGGCAACGTCTTTGAAACCTATTTGAGCGTTTGCTAATGAATTCATCTCAAATGAGCCAAATTGTGGGTATCGGCACTTTGAATGACTCCTTTTTGAGCTACGAGAAAAAATAGATGCCATATACTGCTCGGTAAAAATGTCTGATTCACAGGTTCTTAGAGACTCGTGTTACAGATCGATGGATGGTTCTGTAACTGCAGAAAAACTCTGACAGCCTGACTGAACAAAATAAGTAAGTTTGCTCTAAGTTGATGAGGAAAGTATGAACTGGCTTTAACTGTGTGAAAGTGACTAAGCAGATCTTTTTTTGTGGCTTTTTATGCTTTTATTTTTGATTTGATTAATTGATTTCTGGCAGCTGGGGCAGTGTTTAACTCAGTCAATAGAGCAGCCGCCCCATGTGTGAAGTCTCGCTGCCGGGGCCCAGGTTCGAATCCTGACCTGTGCGGCCCTTTCCCGCATGTCATTCCCCATCTCTCTCTCCCCACATTTCCTGTCACTCTTCAGCTGTCTCTATCCAATAAAGCAAAAAGGACAAAAAATTAAAAAAAGATTTGTATGGAAGGGTGTATAAATAAAGTTGTTTCTAAATGAAGACTGGCACAGCAGTGGCTCTTATGGGTGACTGATGGTGACTCATTCCTTTGCTTCTAGTAAGTTAGCACTGACTCTTAAATCAGTCAAAAAAAAAAAAAAATCACATTCGACATGCAAAACAAACACATTCACCAATACTTTGTACCATTTCAGGATACGAAACGAGACGCTCAAAATGACATAATTAATAAACCTGCACAAATGGTTGCTATTTTTCTGGTTTGAGTGACAGAACGCTCTGCATTCAGAAGATAAACTTCACTTTTATGTTTTGCTTTTTGACCATGCTTAACAGTTTTGTCCACACTTCTGTAAACACATCTCGAGTAGATCAGCCCCTCAGACTGTTGACCCTATTACAGCCACTACCCCAGACTGCCATTTATACAAGGCATCGTAAACCGTCTCCAACAAAAGCCTGAAATGGGTCAGAGGATATTTAGGGACAAGAAAGTGCTCAGGGAGCGAAGAAGGGAGGATTCAGAGGGATTTGAAAGACTATTTGTTTCATCACTATTTGTTACTGAAGCAGAGGGGATTATGGTGCTAAACTTGCATTTTTTTCATCATACACTGTAGATGTTTAGTATCACAAGATGAATTAGACCAAAAGGGCAACACATAGATAAACTCAAGACATGCCTTTAAGGTCACCAACTTACTGTAAGATATCTCCATAATGATCTCCCTGGATACTTTGTATTCCCAGGCTACACTGTAGAGACTGTGCACAAAGCTAAACATGTCAGTACAAATCTACTCTCCTCTTTCCTTTTTTTAAAAAAATATTTTGTAGCTTTTTGTTTGTCATCCTCTTTGATATGTAGAAATTTAGCCAGTCCGATCTTGTGAAGGTACCTTCATATTTCCACAAGTGTTTTGGTTTTCATCAATAACAGTGCATTTTAAATTCAAACAGGGTGTTGGAGTAAAAAATATGAGGAGCTGCTGCTCACCACATAGCTGAATATATACAAAAAAAAAAGTTAATCAAGTTCTGACCTACTTCAATTTTCAATTCTGAAACAAGAATCTGAAGATGCCATGTTCGTTGTACTGCTTCTTCCGCCTCTAAATATAGGCAAAGACATGGATCATTCTGTCACTTACTAAAGCACCAGTTGTCATGAACAGGGAAATTAGCTACAGACACCGAAACTGTTGTCTGAACCAGGCTGTAAACAGGTTGTTTATTTATGCTGTGAAATTGGGCATTTTAATACGGCCGCTTATGGAGATTGACTCACTTCTTCAGCCTGTCTCAAGAGGTCGTTCGAATTACAGTTTTTTCGCACTTCGCATTGGCTTCATTTCCCAGCACCGGAGGTTGCTGCTTGGTTCAGCTCACATCAATCTGCACAGAGCAAATCATGCTGGACGGAAGTCAGACACACAAATGGCATAGAGAATCTGGTTGCTTTTCAAAATAAAACAACCAGTGGACACTTCTGATCATTAAAACAGCCAGTCAGAAGTACAGAAACTGATTTTTAGTCATCTAAAATTTCAGTTGCACACAAAGAAAAGTGATAGAAGCAATAAAAATAATAACAACATATTAAAAAGTATGGGCTAATATAAAGTGTATGGATTGCAGTGGATAGATGCTGCAGCCGGTCACGCTATTTCAAACAATGGTCTGACAAGAAGAGAGTTTTATATTGCCTTTTCTCTTACAACGAAAGTAGCAAAGAGCTGTCGTGAAATCAGGACTGTGATATGGGTCTTCAAAAACCACTCTCATCCGTAAAACACAAATTTACAAGCAACAGCGCTCAAATATTTGAGTTGAAGTTTTTCACCCACTCACTGAGTACCTCTGGGTCTCTTTAGCAGCCTTATGTACCGGCAGTATCACAGATGTGTCCCCGTTGACTTATTTCAGTCCCTTTATACAGGTCAGGCAATGACACACGCTGTAGCGCTGAGGGGCCGTGGACGCTTTCATCTTCATGGTGCACATCACACATACACACACACACACACACACGCACAGCTGACGCACACATAAGCATGCATGCATGAATTTGCATGCAAACACAGACAAGCAGGTGTGTACTCACACAGAAACACACATATGCAGCCTCGCACTTACATACACAAACACATATACGGGGTAATTTCTCGCTCTGGCGCTCTTCCACACATTCAGGCACACACACACACACACACATACACACGCTGAGCGAGGAGGCCAGATGGAATCACAGCGTGGGTTGTTGGCCTTTCACACTCTGGAGACTTGATTTCTCACTGTTTCTTCTCCTTCACCGGGCCTTTTCCCCTCTTGTTCCTCATCCCACTTACCCCCTTTTCTTCTGCACTCTCTCATCTTCGTCAACGCTTCCTCGCCTTGGTTTCACCTCTTCTGTCCTTTCTATCTGACCTTTTTTTTTTTATTTGTTCTCCGATTGCAGGCCTTTTCACTTTGCAAACAATACATGACAAAAGGTCGATTGTTTGGACCGGATTGTTCAACTCACAACGAGCTTTTTTCTGAAGACTCTCTTTGACTCCAAAGGTGTAGTGGAAGGTCAAGAGTTATCACATTGTGGTTTTGGAAAAAGAAAATCACACAGTTGTCCTGGGCTATAACCAGGAAGTGCACTTTCACTTTGGCCGCAGTCTTCCTTAATCAAATCAGAGGCAAGAGAAAAGAGGGAGAAATGCTTAGTCCTTCAGCCCTTTGGGTTGTCTGTGCCGTAAATATTGATTACAGGTTAAAGGCAATTAGAATAATGGAGCTAAAACCTTGTAGTCTCTGCCAAAGCGTTCTTGGCTTTACTGCGCAGTTCATAGAATAAAGATGGTGGAGAAAGCTTGCAAGTAAGGCTGGGTTTCTGATTTAAAGAGTTCGAGTGTCTTACTGAAATAAGCCCTTAATACGTCTTACAGAGGATAATGCACATTATACACTGCCGATCAACATCCTGAGCAAGGGAAATCTCTTGCCAATGCCCAAGAGCTGGACTTAAAAGGTAAACTCAAAATTAGACAAGGAAGTGTTTAAGGATATCGACTGCCCGAACACACTTAAGATTTAATTAGCGAAAACAAGCGGAGGTGTTTAAAGTCCCAGAAGTCTCTATGCAGAAGAACAGGAAGCCAGAAAAAGGCAGACATACAGGCATTATCTGATATTCTCTCACAGCACTGTCGCTTGAACTAAAGATGAATTAACTGTGAAGTTTGTTCATTTGGATTGATTTTAAATTGGATATTACTCAACACTATTGACTGACTGATCACGTTTGGTGACTCGGCTGGAATTTTTAACCACGTATGCATCACGTTCAGCTATTTCAACCATTTTACCTTCAAAGTTTTCACCATTTATTTGTGCCGTTAAGCTAGCTAAGTGTTTCTCTATTACCACTTGCTAACTGTTCATTTATGCTTCACTTTTAGCTTCTTGGTTGTTTCGTTATTACCTCTAAGCTAGCTGACTACTTCATCTGTCAGCTAAAGCTTAACTGTAACTTTTCTTCATATGCTAAGCTATTTATCACTCACAGCTACATTTACATATTTATACATATACATATTACATATACATCTACATATTTTTTCATTATCAGCTAACTGTTTGAATCCTTTGTCTGTTAAAGATTTAAACTGTTTCTCATAGCTCTGTTTTATTATTTATACAAAGAGATAGCAAAAGAGAACAGCAAAACTACATGTGAAAGTTGGACATTTCTTTACTGGGGCAACGATTACGTTACTGATGGTATATCATGACATAATCTGCATGAGGACATGAGGACAGGCCACAGATGGCAGACACCTCAGGGTCCTGATTCAAAGCAAATCATGGGGAGCAGCAGTCCAGTTCTGTCTTATAGTGTGCCATAAAGCTTGGGGCAAAGTCTGTATCACCCCCCACACACTCACACACACACACAAACTCTCTCTCTCTCTCTCTCTCTCTCTCTCTGTGTGTGTCTCTCAACACAGGCTCTGTGTCAAAATGTCATATAAATATTTAAAGTCTGATCAGGGGACAGTCAGGCAGCCAGAGATTCCCAGAGGGTCCAAACTCCCATTTCTCGCTCTCAATGCAATCCATTTTCTGGTCAGACTCAACACATTCCCACAGGTTAGAGTGTGATCGACTCCAACGCACACATACACATTCACTTTCTTTATCAATACAACCATTCAATCAGCAGCACAGTGGGAGTGCTCTGTGGAATATGCTTCAAAATCCACATTGAACTGAAAAACAGTTAGATAACTCCAATTCCACACTAGATAAAGCTGAGCTCTGTACTGCAAACTTTCTTCCTCTTTAAAATGGAAACCTCCCAGAAATGCACCAATTCCTTGTCCTTGCAACAGGCTCAAACATCGGATAAATCACGGACCAATCGTAATTTTCTAGGTTGCAGCAACCTTAAGGAATAAAGACACTCTCTGCAAGTAACTAAAACACATCCACCACCAGGAAGAATCCCCCTACGGTGAGTGACACTAATGTAATTTCTCAAACTGAGACCAAATGAAGGACACTACAGTATGATGATCCACTCTCTACGTCTGTAACGGTCCTGCTTGTCTATTCAACCCCAGCGTAGGCAGGAATGTAAACTGGGACTGTTTTTCCTTAAATAAACACGGGGACCCCATGTGGCCCCTCCACTTTCTCCCATAACCCCCGCAACCACCCTGTGAGGCGGTTATTAAGCGCTGACAGACACATGGCTACTCTCAAACTGACAAGGGAGTGTTCAACATACATGCATGTTTTTGTGTATGTGCAAATGCAGGTATGTGGGGGTACACATATTTGCTAACATTAGTAAATATACATGTGTGGACCTGAGTCAATACATACGTCCTTCATGGGATTGATACATGTGTTTTTGTGTGTGTGGGGGGGGGAGTACTTTTTGAGAGGGCTAATAGGAGAAGGAATAATTTGACATGCACTCATTTGCTGCCTTACAGAGAGTAAGAAGAGAAAATTCATTTTCTGCTAAATATGGAGCTACAGCAAGCAGAGGAATAGCTTAGCTTAGCATATAGAATGGAAACAGAGGGAAACTAGCTAGCCTGGCTCTGTCTAAAGTTGAAGAAATGACAGCGGTTTCCAACCAACCAAATATTTCCCAAATTGTCAAACAGGCATGCACACAGCGGTACATGCAGAGCACATGTTCCTGCACACGGATCCTCCTCGGTGCACAGAGTGGAGGCCCAAGCTCACGCAGTAATTGGGCTAACAGCATTTTGCCAGAAATCAATGAAACAAAATGTAGTTATGAAATATTCAGGTTCATTCCCTGCCAGCAGTGATTCACAGCAGCCTGATGATAAACTAAGCAGTCTGAAGCAGACGGGTGTCATGATCACTAGACCCTATCACTAATTTTGGTACATGTTTAAAGCAAGAGGTGCAACTTATATAAGTGCTAATACACAACATTATTTAACAACACAGACTGACTCAATCTGGGCAAAGGACTCTGAGTATGAGTCATACAGGAGAAAGATAAACTTCAAATACTGGATTCTGTTTGTTTCGTGTATTAATGTCAGGCGGATTACATCAGATCAGATGTGTGTGAAGCGCTCATAGATGTATTGCACAGCCAATAGAGTTAAAGTCAGTGTAAAGGCAATGCGAGATTTCTTTCAAATACATTAAATATGTTGGAAAATAGTTGAAGACATGAAAAGACTTGAATGATACATTACTGAAATGTGGACTGGAAGGTTAAAAATCCAGTTTTCACTCCAGGATTTCTTGGGCGGTCCTAAAGGGTGGCTCGATGACACGCTGAGGCCAGTCGTGGAGCTAAGAATACTGCTCATTTTTACCCGATTTTGAAAAAAATAACACCTAAAACAAGCATAAGAAGCGTTTTTTTTATTTCGCTGTTTTCATCAAACATTTCTAATACAATCATTCAAAATGCTAATGAAAATACATTTATGGAAACACTGATAGACAACCTTCAAGTACACCACTTAAAGTAAATAGGGGTGGTATTGTTTGACTTTTCATAATCTAACAGAAAACAGTACAAATGGATCATTTTGTAACTGACAGGGGATCATCCCAGATCCCTGAACTGATCTCTAAACCGAGTTCATTCACTTTGATCCTTCATCCTCCTCTATCCTCCCCCTCTCTCTCCAAAAGCCCCAGAGGAGTTAGTGAAACAGAAACACATCAGGGAGATCAAACAGGGACCCGTCACTACTGAGAGACCATAAAAAGGCTGAGAGAGCGAGACTGTGTGTGTGTGCATGTGTGTGGAAGCTGAGATTCTGGGAATATGGAAAGCAGTCAGTGTGTGTGATATTTTTGCATGTAAGCATATTCATATGATGTGTGCTTCCATATATGTGTAGGTGTGTGTTTATGCCCTCTATAAGTGTGTTTAAAAGAAAGTTTCTGTACTGAACACAGCATATTCTCACCGTGTGTGTGTGTGTGTGTGTGTGTGTGTGTGTGTGTTTGCACAGGACAAAGGTTCTGTGATATAGGATATGAGGAGCAGAGTATGGGGAGAAAGAGAGAGTTGGCAAACCCGCTTGGTTAAAATTGCTTCCAGCTTTAAAAGAAAAGAGGAAATACCATTCGGGGAGAGAGATCCTCTGCGTCTGTGTTAAACATCATTGCCATTGTTCACGTCTGCAGAGTTTAAGCTGAAACACCTGCTCAAAGAGGCCCTGTCAAGCTGAAAAGGCACTTTTTCTGTGTTCATTATTGAAGTTTGTCTTTCATACAAAAAGATTTAGACTGGAGAGAGTTGTCATATAATGGCCTCGGTTAACCTGTAGGGGCCATTATCATTTAGTTCGGCTTAGGAAGGCAGAAATATTCCACAGACTGAAGCACGCTGGCAGTTTAAGGACAAAATAACAAGGATCTGTTTGCATTAAACATGTGATGCAGTCAGAATCTTGAACATTAAGCTACTTTTCCAAGGCTACTCTAACAACTGTTCTGTTTTTACAATGCACTGTAGAGGTGGGCATGTAATACGCTTACATAATCCATAACTGCTGAGCCAGTTCCTTACCACTACTACAGCAAAATGCTTTAAAATCTACCCTCAGCTGGTTAAGTGGATTCAATAGATTGCATTAATATGCAGCAATCGTCTGGTTTGATTTAATGTGGTTTACTTAGAGTAATCTTGAATGAATTAATGTGCAGTTTATGAAGCACGTTTTTAGGATACACACACAATAAGTACACTTGGTTGGTGATTGTGCAAGTTTTTGTTACCTGTGTAAGATGAAATTGTGGCGGAATTTGACAACAATATTTACGCCAGTGTGAAGTGCTAAAAACTGCAGTTCCTTGAACAGCCATTTGAGGCTGGCTACAGAACGAGTCAGTCTCCATAAAGCCCAATGTAAAAATGTCAAACTTCACAGCAGATATAAACATGTTTACAGCCTGGTACAAAAAACAGTTTTGCCCATTTTTAGACTAGGCAGGAGGCAGCAGAGGCAGGACTGTCAAGACAGCGGCCAGAGCCACCACACTCCTTCACAACAGCTCTTCAGAAACCTATGGTTGATGTCGTTTCCATGGGTTTATATTGTCTTTATTTTAAACCCAATCTCAGGTCTCATGTACTGTCATGTCAAACATAAACAACATAAACATTTGTCTATAGGTTTTCATTTCATTTGGTTGATGAAAAAGGGTCATAGGTGACCTAGGGATTTATGATATGATCCTTTCCAACAGGGGTGATCAAACTTCCTTCTTTAAAGAGGGACAGATTTGACAATGTGAAGATGCCAAAACTAACATTTTAAAAATGAAAAACAATAAAAGTTGCATACAAATGCACAAAGTTTACATGAAGTTAATACAAATCTTAACCTCATGTTCATTTTAAACATGACTTATTATGAGTAATGTAAAGTCTGTTAACATTTAAGTTTAAAAAGTATCACTATTGTTCTTTTCTTTCACAAGATCATTCAGAAAGTACAGTAATATTTTGTGTCACATCTACAGATATATAACACCAGCAGTTATGTCCTTAGAGGTTCATTATGTCAACCAAAATCCAAATCTTCCAGCCATACAGTATCTGACAATCCTAGCAGGCCATAAATAATATATTATGAAAACTAAACTGCGGGCCGCATGAAATCTGACCACGGGCCGTGATTGGCCCCTGGGCCAGACTTTGGACATGACCGCTTTACAACATTAAACATTTGAGATGACCCATCATGCTCTCTGTCTTTTGCTCACGTCAGCAGGCCAGGTTAACTAGCTTCCACTTTAGTAGCAGCTCCCGCACACTCAGTGCTGTGCTTTTGTTTAGTCTAGCTCACATTGTCTCTCTTTCATAGCTCCAGTTGTGGTGGTAGCAAGGGAATGTCTGTGTGATTTGAATCACAACGCAAAATAACTAATGTAAGGAATCAAAAGGAAAAATTAAGGCTAAAATTACAAATAAGAAAAGCATGTTACAATGTTGGCCACCAATGCTGATCCACTGGCTCTGTATATTTTGGAATTTCAGTAAAATAAGAAAAAAAAAGTACCCTCCAATACAAAAAAAACCACTAAAATATCATAAACACAAGTCAAAAACAATCACCATGAATAGCCTATATTGATTTCTGTGTCTGGAGATGATGAAATAGTATAACTAGACTGGTTAGTCATTTCTAACTCACAAACAAAAGACAATGAAGAAGAAAAATACCCTCTTATTCAAAAAAAGTCTAAAAGGACCCTAGAAATGTGCATTTTAACAACCCTTCGTGCCTGTGGATATGGAAATGAAAAACCTTAAACATATTGTGTTAATATATTCGGCTAAGCAGACATTGATTGAAAGGATCCGTGGAAGCTCAGTGTTCAGAGCGTGCTGACTGGTCCAAAGTACAAATGCATTTTTGTGGTGAAGCATATAGAAAGCAGCTGAAAGGCAAATCTCATTAAACAGCTCCATGTACGCCAAGAAAAAAAAAAAACCCCTCAGACATTTCCTGAAAAGAGGCTTGTTGCTGATAAAATCAAACACACATGTTGTGTATACCATGCCAGTGAAGTATAGAAACATTTGAGAAAAATGTTTTTTTTTTTTTTTTTAATGATGATGATGATCAATGGACAGGTTGTGATGATCGGAGGATATAGTTCAACCCACCCACCTCGTCTTATGTATTTCTTTCTCGCCACAGAGTGTACGGCGCCTCGTCATCGGCCATTTGGGCCCAGACTGCAGCACCAGATGGATAAAACAAGAACCTTTAAGACTGTGAAGGAAAAAAAGAACATTTTCTAACTGGTGAGATAAGAGGCAGGATGTTTTGACATGTCTGACTACTTTTTTTTTTTTTTTTTTTACTAAATGACTATTTGTACAGCCAGCATCATTGATTATAATGTTTCTCACAATATTAGTCAAAGATTTACTTCAACGGGCAAGGTCAGTATGTGACTCTCTTCAAGGAAAGGAGGGTAATTATAATTAGCTGAATTATTGATGGAATAATATGATGAATTAATCACAATGAACGTGTGAACTGACCTTCAGAGCAGAATTTAAATCATGTTGATAACAGCATTATTGGAAAAGGCTGAGGTGCTTACGAGGGAGGTGAATAAGGAGGTAAATAATGCGACATTGTTCTGTGTTTCTTCTGGCATGGGCTTTTTTTTTCTTTCTTTCTTTTTTTTTAAGCCAATCACTGAATGTTTTCTCATATAACACCTGTACAGCACACAAACAAAGTGTTAGCAGGAGACATCTAAATAAAAAACAAATAATCTTTGTTGTCACGAAGAACATTACATGCATGGCTATCTTGTGGATACGTTTAGGATTTCTTGGCATGTGATTACTGTGGTTATAAATGTACGTGGCTAACTAAAAAAAGTAAGCTTTAAAAACTAAAAACGACAATTAAAATAAAACTTAATGATAATTGGTGATAACTGTTACAGTTTATTTACTTGACCTGCTGAGCTAATTAGCAACATGTTGCATTAAGTCTGAGCGAGTGTTGCAAGCTAATGATATTTATAGACCAAATGCATAAAAACATCTAATCTAAATTGGACAAAACACAAAGACGGTAAATAAACTGTACTTTCCGTTGGCTTTTCTTTTAGTATTTACATGATTTTGGTATGGGTTAGGGTTAAGTCCAAAATTGATATGGCTGTCAACTATCTAAATCTCATCCCCAGGAATATAACTGTGTTAATGACGATGTTTTAGCTTACTGCTCATCTCAAGCTTCCGATGTAACTTTATAAACTACTTTACTTAATCCAGAAGCAGGTTGTATGGTCAAAGGTACTTTCATAATCTCTTTGTCTGTCTAATGTTTGCCAAATATAGTACTTTCACAGACAGCATGTCCTTTTTCAATTTTTTCATGTTAACACCCTGAAAGATGTAACCCACTGCTTGATAACCATTATAGTCGACTAGGCTAGGCTCAGATTTTATCAAAGATCAAACCACTGTGACTAAAACCAAAATCAGGTGCCAAAACTGCTATTTAGATGATGAACACCATCATTCAACCTTGGTACACCCAGCTAACATGCACTTCCAGGTTTATCCTGCTTCAAGGTTACTTCTACAAAAAAACTGTTGCCGTTTTGTGCAAACATGACTCTCTTGAGTGACTTTTCAGTGGATCTATAGCCTAATATCCACAGTGTGTCCTCCTGTTCACCCCAGAAGGGCCCCTGGATAGATGGCATTCTTCAGTGTCTCATTGAGCCAATGACTCATATGAAGAATAAGCAGTTTGAACGCAGTGATGCCCTTGACGGGCACAATTAACCTAGCTAGTCTGCCATTCGAAGCAAGGATATGAGCAAGGATACATATATGGAAGCAGCAACCTTTTGGTTGGCCTAATTAGACCGTTGCTTGGCGAAGTCATCATTGATCACCGGAGACTGCCATGATGATGGCGACATATCTTACTAAGATGTAGAAAGATGAGCAAGGTGTTCAGGCTGACAACTTGGGGGTTAAAGTTAGACGGTACATGATGACTGGACATTTGAAATGCTGCTTTCAACCAATTTACTGTGAAAGGTGGGCGGACAGAGGAAGAGAAAAAGGAAAGAGCCTAGGAGAGTGAAATGAGATGGTGACGACAGCTCAATGGAAACCTCATCACGGGGATGTCAGATATAAGTCAAAGACTGTTGACAGGACTGAGCTCCATACACTCACATCCAACCCCCCCTCTCAGATTTATACCTTTCTTGTCCTTGGCGAACTTGAGACACACAGAGGTTTGCTGGGAGCGGAGTTTGTACTGTTACGTCGAGGCTGCTAGACCTCTCAGAGAAATAAAGTTGCACTTTCAGAATTAACTGCAGATATTGAGCTAAATTGCTTAACTGTCTCAGTTGACCTCTTTCTGAGACACAGAATAGCATCTCCTATGCGGTCAGTGTCATGCCTGTTGAGTCAAATTCTACTCTCTTATAACTGCACCATGACACCAGTGAAAATATACAGTACTGCAGTGCTCGCAGGACTGGATGGAGATGGGTCTCACTTTGACAATCTCCAGCAGAGTGTCTGGGGTTGATAACACCAATAACCCCCCAGTGTGTCCAATTTTTCAAGGTTTCACAGGGTTTGGGCATAAAAACACTCCCCCAAGGCAATCATACCGGCTTGATTTTTATGCCACAGTATACTCCGACTCTATAAAATCATGTCCTCTCATAACTGGCATTGCTACGCAAGCAGTAGTGTATTAGGTTTTTATTGACGATGATTAGGTGTTTTTCTTTTCCTCTAGCCACTTTCATGGCTCCTGCCTGCAGCAAGCGACACAAACAATAGGGGGTTAATGCTTTTTTTATAGTGGTGGCCTCATAACTCCTTTCTGCGTATGAAGATTAGGTTTATTATTATTGCTCTCATCGGTGCACTGTCATCATAAAAGTTTTCCCAATTCAATGATGCACGAGCAACAGTGATGCCTACAGATGCAGGGTTTCAGCAAGTTCTGAGCGTACCTCACAGTTTGCCTAAAGGAGAGATAAAAAATAATTGAAGAGCAACCTGTTGTTTTATGATCTTTTCCATATTTGTCAGAAATGAAACTTTTGGAAGACTTTCAGCTGCTACTAATACAATATTTTCCACTGAACGCTACATAAATATTGCTGGCTACTGGCAAACAGTCTACTGCTTCACTGGATTTAATGTCTAAACTCGTGATTTTGCTGGAAAAAAAACTTTCTGACGAAAATAGAAAGCTAACTGACAATCATCTAATACAAAATGCACTTTGGTAATGTTGCTTTAAAAAACAAATCAACTTCCAAAAGAAACTGGTTCACTGGTTCATTATTCTTTTACTTCTTTCCGGCCAGACAAAAGAGCTGACAAAGGTTATTCCTTTATCACTTGTCTTCAAGGGGTTTTAGAAAGTACACCTCTTTGGATGAACAACATCTTACAAAAGGATAAAGCTGGATTGGAGTAGCTATATGGGGCGAGTACTACAGTCCTTACTAAGGATTTCTCAACTAAGTATCAAGAATATGTTTTGACACTTGGTCTGCAACTTAAAACCATTTTTATTATCAATTAAACTACCAAGTTTACTTCTTTGGTAAATGTCAGAAAACAGTGAGCCTAGAGTGGCAAGAGAACATTAATACCGTCTTATTACTGGCTTCAGAATATGAATCTATTGCTAGAAACCCGTAAGCTTAGTTTTAGCTTTAGCATGAAACATGCCAAAGTAGCTAACCTGGCTTCAGTTCTTTTGCATATTAAACAAATGAGACATGAATGTATTATTAAGTGAGCTTTAATGGTGAGGGTAGTTGAAGTTATCCATTTCCTCCTCTTGTTTTCAGTCTTAATGCTTAGCTAGCCACTTTCAACCTTTGGGTAACATGCTTGGACATTTCTGACTTGTAAAGTTATGCAGTTCTAAGTTCTACAGATAATAATGAAACTAATGAAGTTAGAGTTTGAATGTTGGACACTATTATGCTGGATATCTTCTTGAATTGTTGTAGAATGTTAATCTTATGTCCCATGGCAGCCACAGAAAGAAGCCTATATTCTCTGCTTCGAGGAAACTTGCAAAAGACCACTGTTGATAGTTTCACATGTCAGAAATGTTGTCTTTTCTTAATTTACAGCGATGTCTTGAAACATAACTTTAAAATGACCTCATACTGTAACTAATAGGCTGATCTGCAGCAGTACAAAATGTATTGGTGTTAACGTTTAGGTTATCCAAACAACGTACTAATTGGTCAGTGTGATCATTTTTTGTGTAGAAGGACATTTGGACATTGTCTTTTTCCTCCTCCAAAACACTGTTGATTACAGGCATTGAAACGGGGCATAATTTCCAGCCCCGGCTTTTAGAAATTTTCATGGGAACCTGTCTAAACCAGGTGCTTTGCCAGAGGGCATTAACTGAATAGCCTCCCAAATTTCCTCCGTGGTAAAATGAACATTTGGATGAGCTGGTGTTCATATCCTGACACAGCAGGCAGGGAGCTCCAGTCCAACTATGTCATCAAATCTTCTCCTGAGTCTTTACTAGCACTGAAGGTGAAGAGGGATTTGTAAAAATCATGAAATGTGCTATTAATAACTCGGAGAGCATTATCTAAATAATAGGAACCAGACTTTCTATTCTGTTCTGTTTCCAGATGATGTGTAGCTGACTAGGCCTGCTTCCAAATTAGTAGTATTTCTGTTTATTTACAGCTAATTTCTTGGCATGTGCAATGCAGCCAGGAGTGCTGAGTTTGGATTGTCATGCCAGTACAAAAGATTTTTTTTTCTCTAAAAGATAAGCAGAACTCATCATTTCTCAGAAATTATCACTAATTGATCATTCAGAAAAAACAACAATGAATGCCCAATGAATGCCCATAGCTTAGAAACTGTAGGACTGTCAAGCTTTAGATCAACATTGATACACCATGTATGGGACTAGGGATACTCCATATATCAAGAGTTTGGATGGTGATTACTTTTTTTTTAACCCTTTCCAAAACTGAAAATGCAAAAGCAAAAGTGTAAGGAACACATTAAAGGTGCAGTGTGTAAAATTTGGGGTTCTCTGTTTTCACAATATGGCAGAAATTAAATATATTTTCCATAACAATGATTCCATTAGTGTAGAATCATCTGAATGATACCTTAGAAAAAGCCTTCTATATCTATATTCACTGGAGCTCCTCTTTTAGAGCGTCTATGCTAAACCATCATGTTTTTACAGTGGCACATACAGTAACAGACAAGCTGGTTGAAGATGAAGTCACATCTCCCTTTACTGAACACTCTACTCAAACCGTCTCTCTGTCTCTCTCTCGCTACCAGCTAGCTTACTACCAACAGTAAATATAAGTAGGCTACTAAGTGTTTATGTCTTGCATTTTGACAACAGATAACATTAAGTTAGCTAGCCATTTGGCAAAATAAAGTTTGAGGGCCATTGAAACAACAATGTAGCCATCAAGTGGATATCTAGGATCCCTCAACAGGTCCTTGTTTAAAAATGAGTCTGCTTGAACAAACTCACATACATGTGTTTGTCCATGAGTTTGTTGAACTGCTGTCACTGGCTACAGCTAATAAAATCTAAAATTGTTTCAGTTGACCAAATCAATTGCCGCTGGTGTAAAATGAGAAGTCTGCTTTTGTCTACCTCTGTCTGAAATAAAAAACATCACATTGTTTTGAAAAAACTAAGAATTTATCAAAATGTTTTCCATCATCCTCATGTTTCACTCATATTGTGCACATAGTGAGGATTTCTTGCTCAAAAAACTACAACTTCCAGTCCAGTATAACCAATCAGTTTTCTTGATGAAATACATATTGCAGTATAAATATTCAGGAAGTCCCGAGTCAACTTCTTTATCCACCCATGAGTTGATAGAGCAGTATTCCTCCATGGCCAGATGTTTGGCCTTGGTTTTGAGCTTGCATCTTGTTGAATGAGAAGGAAAAGCTGTACTGTACAACACTATTTTGCAGCTGATGTCTGTACAGAACGTGAGAATGACCTGTAACCCAATCCAGCTCCTCAGTTTCTCCCTGATGGGATTCCCTTGCTGGCCTGTGTTGTTTTCAATTTGACAACATGCTGAAGAACATTTCATCCGTGCAGTCAGTGACCTCCCCTATGGGATCATCCAGTGCATGTTACACTGATGTTGCTGAGCCAGATGCCTCACACATAGGAGAACATGGATTTTTAGTGTGGATGTCTCCTGTGATGAGCAAACCACAGCCTTTTACAAGCTTTATCTACTGAGCTGCAGGAGTCTTCTGATCAGATTGTATGGATTAGACTGACTGATTAGATGTTCATATCAAATCACAAATGAATGGAAGTATAAACTGGGCCTTGACCTTGTACTTCTATCAAGGTTATGAATGCAAAGGAATTAGTGGGTGGGAAACCTGTGAGGAAGGCAGAAGGCTGTATACAATAGCTCAGTTATCTATTCATGGAGCTTGAAATATCCTCCACTAGCAATAGCTCTACTCTGAAAATGTTCAATACAAATTGCTGATATTACAGTCATGCATTCACACTTTACAAATTCACCTTGAAACACTGATTCATCACATCTAATGGAGACAAATGAATCACACAGTGCAAAGACATTCATTGTAACTGTGTCCTTCTTTGGGTTATATCCTACTGACAACTGAAAAGACCCCAAATAGTATTAATATTAATAGCAGTAATACAATTCAGGGCTCTCTAGTGGTATAGTTATGCATTGCAACCCTCGTGTTTCACCTTCTCCTTCCAAGACTGGAGGAGACACTATAGTGTCTGTGAAATGAGCTCAAAATGCAAAATGCACTATCTAGAGCCACACTGTAAAAACAAACAAACAAACAAAAAAACAGTAAAAGCACTGGCAGCAAAGTTTCCAAACGGATACCAGATCTGTAAAATTACATCACATTTTATGTAAAATTACATTTGAATATGAAAGAAACATGTTACCTTTTATTTAATTAATTACCTTTAAAAACCATAATAATAATAATGTAATATTATATTATTGGTAATTATATGTAGGCCTAATCTAAAGCGAAATATTTAAATTACTGCTAGTATTTGTTCATTTACAGTTATTAAATTCTCTTATGGAAAATGGTGATAAACCTGTATAAACATACAGAAAATTGTATGTAAAATTAGAGTTAAAGAAAAAATGATTCTGTAGTGGACCTGCAGTATCTGTAGATATAAAAGGCTCATTTTAAGGTATCAAAAACATAATAATTGTTATTTTATTCCATTTATGTGATATTGTGTAAATACAGTCCCCTAACACATCTGACCTTTGAATTTTGACCTGATAATAACACCACAGAAAAGGTTAAGGGACCAAAGTTATTAGTATCATTCTCATTCTCCAATAGCTATCTAGTCATATTCACTAGATGTGATCAGTGTCAGTAGGCTTTGTCCTCTGAAGGCCATGTCTGTATGATATTTCATGGCAATCCATCGAGCAGATATGTGTTGGACCAACTGACTGAAACTGCCAGAACAAATACATCTGTAACTCCTATGTGAAATATCATCCTACCACGCCAAATGTCATTGTCACATTTAAGAATTAAAGACATCAACATCATAAAAACATGATATTGATGAGACTTCATCTGGACTCAGAACTTAAGAGTAAAAGCGAGTTTGTATGGAGGCTTGATTTACATACAATACATAATAAACATTATTTACATAAATGTATACAGTACATACAATATGTTTTACTTTCCATATCAGCATCTCATTTCTTTGGTTTAACTTTTTATAGTTCTGTGTGTATCTGCTTACTCTACTGGACACAGATTACAGCAGAAGGTGTTCATTGATGTTTTTTGTTTTTTTCTCTCTCTCTCTCTTTGCCCTGCAGCATTTTTTCTGCAAAAGGTAGGGTGCACAGCTAAAGCTTCCTTCGCCTGCAACGGCTCCATCTGGGCACCAAATGACGAGTGGGTGGAGAGAGGGGGTGAGAGAGAGAGAGAGTAAAAGTGAAAGAGAGAGGGAAAAAGAAGTGTCTAAAGTGCCCAGAGTCCCACCCCAATGTCAGCTCTGTAACAGAGACAGATTGCGGTGGGAGGGACATGTCCCATTTCTGAGTGTGAGTAACACTGAAAGCAGATGACAGCATGATCTCAATCAAAGAGACTGTCAGGGATAGAGGCATGGACAGTGAGCCAAATAGTCCAATTTAACACTACACACACAAAAACAAAGAGTTTTCTTTAACTAGGGCAAACCAAACCTAAAAATATAACTGTAAAACTGTAGTTCTTCTTGTTTCTTTGTAAGAAAATATCAATTATACTGATGTTGCAGCTATTGTGCACATAATTTTTCCATTTAAAAAAAACAAACAAAAAAAAAAACATTCTGGACATATTTGTGGAAACAAAATCTAAGCTTTAAGCCTTTTTTTCCCATGGCAGCTGTTAACTGACATGATAGAGCTGCCGTTGCTAAGAGACGTTCTCATTAGAATTTTAGCTTACGAATGTTAATAGCCTTTTTTCAACAAATCCACATAGTGTTAGCTATCAGCCATTAGTGATCTGTCCCTGCACAGGAAACAGCATTTGGGAGGACCTACCGTGCTATTAAACTTGTATTCCACTAGCAAGATACTTTTTGTTCATGTTCATGTCAACATCTACTTAATCATTGGCAAATCCTGCACATATAGCTTACTTGGACTGTCCAAACTCACATGGTTTCTACAGGGTTAAATTAAATAGGTTAAATGTAAGACCTTTCAAGATCCTAACAGAAAACCAGTAAGGACAACGTATCAAGCAGCAGTGCATACCAATTATCCCCAATAATAATGTAATTCATTAAATTAATGTGACCTGGAACCAGATAAGCACCAGAAATTGGATTGGAAGTTTCAGCTATAATTGACCCATTGTTAGACAATACGCTTTCTTGCTACAGTAGGTGATAACATAGTTTGCTACAGGATATAGCTGACAGAAAGTCCCACTCATAGTTTATAATTGTGTAACATTTTTCAACCCAGAGAGAGCTCTGAGTAGAGCCACTGCTCCATCATGTCAGGAGCCAGCTGAGGTGGTACAGGCATTGGATTAGGACTCCTCCTGGGCACCTTCCTTTGAAAGTATTCTGGGCACATCCAACTGGCAGGAGACCCTGGGGCAGACCCAAAACTCACTTGAGGGACTATATAGCCCAACTGGCCTGGGAACGCCTCGGGATTCCCCAGGAGGAGCTGGAATACATTGCTTGGGAGAGGGATGCCTAGAACCCTGCTAGACCTGCTGCCACCGTGATCTGACCTCAGCTATGCAGAATCATACCAAAAATGATATAACTCACATTACATTACCATTACTTTTTTTTCAAGGAACCTATATTCAATGCCTTTGAAGATTTTTGAAGACCTGCAGATAGATTTATTGATCCCAAGGGAAATTCAATAGGTTGCAGGTACCCTGACTCACAACAATGTAAGCAGTTCTCAAATTACAGATGGGATAAGTGATGGCAACTGCCTGTTGCACCTTTCAAAGTATAGCACATTGTTAGTTAAAAAAAATAAACAGAAATGAACATCACATGGAGACCAGAGAGGTATATAGGTCAGACCTAACACTAAAGCATATATATACTGTATATGTATGTATTAGTATAATTTTAGTTCAGCTTTAAAGCTTGAAGAACTGCAGCAACATTCAGACAGCGGAAGCAACCACTACATTGAAACATGCTGCTTTTCTTAGGCTGTTTGCATGTTTTGAACTCCTCCAACCACAGAGTAAAAACGGTACCCATGTGGCCCTTTGGTACCAACGGCAGAGTGATTATGCTGCTCCCACTTGGAGCATCTGCCCTGCAGCTGGCCACAGTGCACAATACCTACCCGGACAAATGGTAAACGACCCAATCAAATGATCCAATTCCACCTGGCCGACCAAACGAGCAGCTGAGCCGCGTGGATGGTTATTAGCCATTGATTATAGCACTCAAAGATTGCCTATCAAAGTTTTACATAAAGCTCTAAGTACCCACGTGCTGCACGCCCATGCTGGGTCAAATGGATAATAATGCAGATAGCAATGTGTGGCACTGATAGTAAGACAGCAGCTGAGGCTGTTTGGCTGGCAGCAGGCCACCAGTGGAGGACGACATTCGCTGGATTCATTACAAAACAGAATGGGAGCAATTGAGCATTATTACTGTCAGATATCACTGTTTGCTTTTATAATTTGGATTAATTGTGATGAGGAACTCAGCTGCATATTGATGAAATGTGCTCCTGCGCTCAGAAGAAAGTAAGAAAACAAAAATAATTACAGTGTGCCTTCTCTAAAATGTCATCTCTCACCTCTCTCTCTCATGCATCCAGGAAAGACAAAGTGCAAACTTTGAGCCTCCATCTGCATGCAGACATCTGTTTGTTTATTGGTTGAACTCCTGTATGTTTGTTCATCTTCTGGAAACCCTCTAGCCTCAAAATATTCAATACATAGATAATGTAATATTTGCAGATATCTTCAGCTGTCTGTTTCAGACAAGCCTGACCTTTCAAATTAATATGTCTTCTTATCATGAATGCAGTTTTGATAGATTTGTTTGAACCTGAGCTGCTGCCATGCTGCATACAAACAGCTGAGCTCCCTTTAGCTGCCGTTTTTTTTTTTTTTTTTTTTTTTTTCCCAGTGGCATTTGATGTGCCCCGCTTCATGCTGCGAGCTGCTCATCAGGGCCAGCTCATCATCCCCCGGGAGGAAACTGCTGACCTGTGCTGCACACTCGAGACAGTACAAACGGTGGATAAAAGTCTGCTCTGCCACCTGTTGTTAACAATCCTCACCTAATCCACAAACCTGTCTGGCGTTACATAATGAATAATTTACAGTCTGTCAGCTGCTCACCACTTCTACACATCCATATGTATATGTACTGTGTATATATATGAAGTCTAGATTGAAGTCCACATAATGTACTTGAGATGGAAAATCAGCTTGCTGTCACAGACATAAGGATCACATCATGAGCTCTCACCTGGTTCAGGTTCAGAATATAGCAACACTGACAGAGAAGAGACTAAACCTAAATTAAATTTAAATATAAGAACTAAGCTTTGAATGAATTGTCAATCAGCAGCAGGTTGCTTATTGAACTATGGAGGGGAATTCATCATCTGACCGCTTGTGCTTGCATTGCACACAAAGTGTGCTGCAGTTCCTCAAATAGCCACTTGAGGCTGGTTCCAGTGCAAGTTAGTCTCCATAAGCCCACATATTAAAATGTCCAACCAAAACAGTTTTGGTCTCTATAGCTAATTTCTCCATTCATGACAATTATACTGAGGGTGAATTTTTATAGAACTCACCTGTTTACATGTATATTAATGGCCTACAGTTATACATAATTAACTGTGTGGGCTCTCTGATTGTGTGGGCTCCCTGATTGACAGGTGGGTGACCTCTCAAACAAGGCTTCCTTCATCCCACCTCAGCTTCACCCATGCTATGTAGACGTCTTTGCCAGTTGTTTTGATTTTTTACCAATTAGCCAAAGAGGCAGGATTTCCAAGATGGCAGCCAGATAGATGGAGCCACCACACTCTGAGCTTTCACAATAACTCTGAACACTTTGAGTAACATGACAGAGACTACCAACATTTTCACACCTTTACAGTCTGTGGCTACACAGAATGAAAGACCTGTGTTATCCTCAAACTCACAAAATATCAGCACAACTCAGATTATATTAATTCACTATTTATAGGTTTTAACAGGTTAGTAATTATTCATGTGTTGATGGAATTAGACCAAATACTGAATATTGTTTGGACCTAATTGGTTTTAACTTATCTTGTAAACTTTCAAATGTTCTTATGTGATTCTTATGTTGTTATGTGATTTAGGTCAAATTTGTTCCATGTTTGATCCGTGGTGCCTGTGCTCAGTACAAGAGACCTTTCTTTAAAAGTTGCATGAACGTCATACTTTATGTGTCAGGGGAAGATTGCACTAACTGGAACTGACTTGTAATAAAAGGCCAACACGAAGTTAATATCAGAGGATGTGACCTATTACAGCGTCTGTGCAGGGATCCAATACTGAGGCAACACATACACACACACACACACACACACACACACACACACACACGCACACACACATATAAACACATTGTACACCATCCTCACCCCATTTGGCAGTTTGGTTTATGAGTCAGGGTCAAAAACAGCAGGTGAACTTCCTGTGATGCCGTCACATGTTTGTGTAGGGGGGGCTGCCAGGAAATGACACATTGTCTATTGGTTGATGGTGCCAGGTTTCTCTCAATAAACAACAAACACACACATACGTACTGTTTGTCTGTGCATGTGCATGCATCTGTGAGGCTCCCATATGCTTCTTAATACAATCTCTATCATTTAGGACATTTAAGATGCTCCTCTCCATGTGAACCATGTGATGTCAGGTCAATGTTATGGAGGTCAGCTGAGTTGCAAGCGTACTTAAAATGAATACAGAGCTATATGACAAACTTTGTATTCATGTATTTCTCAATAACATTAAATATCCGTAAATAAATAAGCAACATTCAAAATTTATACAAGACTTATTCTACAGCCATACACGTTTGCTGCGATTACATTACTTACTCAGTCGACAACTTTGCTAACAGCATCAAGAAAGTGCAACAGCCCAAAACAGGGCAGCCAACTAATATTACTGACTAGTTCAACAGTAAGAAACCCAGCTCTGCGTCTGTCTTTCAGTCTTTTATTTCACAAAGCTCTCGCCAACACCTAGAAGTCAGTCCCAGATTTACTCTTGTCTGGGGGGGCTTCTTGCTCAGTCACTCTCTCTTTTTCTCTTCATAGCTTCCAACTCTGTAAATCACATAGAGTTGGTGCAGAGCAGCCGGAGGACATCAGAGGGAAAACCAGAAACATTTTCTCCATAAACAAAGTCAGAATCAGTGGAGAAGTTAGTGGTGTGTGACCTAGTGCAGTAAAGAGTGACATACTAGTCAGATAGTGAACATACGAATGACAGAGACACCGTTCACCTGATTACAAGTCAATGTGCCGTCAACATGATTTTATATTTGTCATTTTATGGTGGAAGTTACGTAATGTCACTTTAAGCTAAATGCTAATGTTAGAATACTAGCATGCTCAGAGTGACAGTGAAAACACGCTGATGTTCAGCAAATATTAATTGCCATGTTCACCATCTTAGTAAAATTTGCTAATTAGCACTTAGCCCTTATACAGCTGAAGCAGATTGGAATGCCATTAGTTGTGCAGATATGTAGTCATAATGACTTTGATTTTGACCTTTGCTGTCTGGGAACCATAAACGTCTGATTAAGTAATCCTGATATTTTTCACTGGACAATGGGATCATTTTATACATTTGAGGACTCTGAATGTTTATAGGAATCTATCCAATAGCTGAAATATTCAGAAAAAGGACTGAAGTCGACTCCACTACTGTGGTGTGTAAAAGTCTTGAGTAGCATGTCATAGCCGTCAGAACTATGTGCAGTCTAGCTGTACTGAACTGACAACACACTCAGCTTCTTTGGCAGTCGTATGTTACTCCGAGCTGCAGGTGTGCTCTTTAAAAGAAACATTTCCAGGATTGCACAATTTGGTGTTAACAAGCACAGCAAGCCCTCACTCATTTCCTCTTACTCCCAGTACTGTTTCCACTTGCACCACCTGAAAGCTGGCACTGATTTCACTCAGGAAACTGTTCTTGTATCTGTGTCATAGTAAGACACAGTAAAACCTCTGACTCCTCACCAGTGTTCCCAATTCACCCAGCTCATTAGCAAGAACATTTCCTGTAATGACCATAGTGTGAAAGTATTTCTCTTCGTAGCATCTGTACTCTAGCATAGCCTCCTCATAAAGTGTTTCTTAACTGTTGGAGCGATTCTATCTTTGGAAGCCCACGGCTTTTTGCTTACAATTAACATTTTGAAAGGCCTCTAATGTCATAACACCTTTGTTTTAATGTGATCATTCATCTGAGAAGAATCTGCAGGATAATGGTTTTCCCATGGCATATTTTCAGCTCACAATTATTCTTGGCTCAGGGCTAATCCTACTATAGCTTTCACATTTACATTTTTGACGGGTAGCTAACACTTGTATCTGGACATCTGTTACAGTGAGGACTTCAGTAGTATTCAAATTTAAGAATGCCAACATTACTAGCAGGAAATATGTGCATAATGTTTTTAAATTAACAACAGGTCAGGTTGCATGTAATGGGAAAGGTTCGCTTATCATGACGTACCCACAGAGAACTAACCCAAATCTGCAGTTTCAGTCAGCGCTAACTGTTTTAGTATCTTTCAGCTGATTGTTTTGATAATACGGCCTGCACCTGTAGTGTTTTGGTTCACCTTGTTACTCAGTGCAGATAGCTGCATACTGTAGTAACCTTGGAAGTTGGTAGAGGTCAAACCAGAACTAAAAGGACACTAAATATGAAGGTTTGAAATGCAGGTTTAAGAATAAAGGTAGATTTAGGAGGAAAATGTGGGGTAAATATCTCACACTGCCTGATTTTATCTCAATAATATCTCCATTCGTCCAGGCTAGTTCATAAGTGTTCTGTTGCTTCTTGTTTCATGGTAGATCAGCTACAGCGGGACTATTCAATTACAGATTCAATTGGGCCAGATTTTAAAATGAAGTTTTAATAATGAAAATTTTTCAACTGCAAGATAGGAGAAAAAAAAAAAACAATGTTTCACTTTTGAAATAAAAAAAGGGCAGAAACAGAAAAAAGGACTATCATACTCATAACAAGTGGCAATAACAGTAACCAATAATACACTCTATATTTCTCTTCCAGTATCTCTCTCTGCCCTCTCTCTCTCCCACACACACACACACACACACACACACACAGATTCAGAATACACAAAGGGAAGCTGCTGTAACTCTCTTATTCTGTGCATGGCCGCACCACCAGCGTAATATGGCTCCGATCATAAGATGCAGTCAAACTGGTTGTGAATTAAACACATTGGTTTGGCACTTGGAGATGGTGGTACTTGCCAGTCTAGACCTGGTTAAACTGACAGGGTTTTCATTGTCAGTGTTACATTTCATGTTTGACAGAGACATATTTTCAGTGGAGAACTTCCCTTGTTGCGACTATAAATTGCCAGATGTTTTGGAAAAGCTGGTCAGAATTCACATGAGAAAATGTTAATTTGTAAAAGATATGATTGCTGGCGCTGCTACATCTGAAAACGTCCTGCCCGATTGGTCCTGTGCCTCTGCAGTTGGGAAATTAAGTGAGATGGCTCATTCGTTTGCTATTTCCAAAAACTATATATTTAGTTTACTTATTTTGTCATATATCAGATTTATGTATGCTGGCGAGCGAGTCGGAGGTTGCTTCTGGGCCATATGTGGCGGATTTCATCTGGAGGATTTAACATTTGCAGCTTATCAAGAGTGGAGCAGCAGAAGTTAGGAATATGAATTGATGCAAACTGTCAGCGTAAGTGGGCATTGTTGTTGAAAGTGACTGTAGCTCCTGTACATTTTCTTTTCACCCCCTTAAGCTAAACTGACAAAAACTTTCTGTCTGCTAAGTCTTTCACAGCTTTACACTACATGAACCTGGACAGTCTGGGCCAAAGGTTCAGACACATTTCAAAAATTATGTGGGGCCCAGACCGGCATGGAGCCTGGAGCCTGGTCTGCAGTCAGGAGGGTCTAAGTATTCTGTCTTCAACCCATTAAGACTCCAGGCTAATCTGCGCCGACAGCTGGGTTACTGCAGTCCCACTCAGAATAAGAATAAAACTCATCTAGTGTAACATAGCATTAATTCATATGCTAACTGTGACAGGTCTAGACCCACTTCTGCAGGCTACAGTCTGCTTTAAAATGTTCCTGTGTGAAATGGTGCTACACCCAGAGCCAAGAACCAATTTAGCACTCAGAGAAGACCAGTGTGAGAAACGCTTCAGGGAGCTATAATCAATCATAATTGCTCAAAGTAGGGTGGTAAGTGCATTTCTCATCTTTCTGCTATGGCATTCCCCTCACTGCTGAACTTGCACCATTCAGCTTTTATTCAGCAGTATGTCAAGGTGGACGACAGACAGTGAACAGCAGCCATGGTGCCAGAGGTGCTTGATCCATCACTGAGAGTATTCCTAGCTGTATTAAAACATATTGACCAAAGTCTTATGTCATATTACTCACACAAACCCTGGATGTTCCCTTAGAGTCTTAGGTCACAACCAGCTCCTCATTTCCTCATCACACACATAGACACACACGCACACATGCACACACAGACATCTGAAGAAGATGGTGCAGATATCATTAGACCCTGACTGGTAAATTATAGATTAGTTGGCAAACACAGCACTCTCTCACTGTGCGGGAGCATTTTGTGCTTTTTCACCACAACATTAAAAAAAAAAAAAAAAAAGTAACACTAATTATGAATAATGTATTGGTGGAAGGGTTTATACTCATATTCATATATCTTTTCTCTTTGCAAAACACATGCACTGGTGCTGCTTCCAATTTTACTGGAACATTTGGAGTTGTATAAATAGTAATTATTACCATATCAGAATGGAAAAGGCAATTAAAAGCCATATTTTACACAAAATCTGTCCAGCACACTAACAAATACATTTTATCTTGTTTGTTTATCCATTCATCCATTTTCTGACGCTTATCCATAGCCAGATCACAGTGGTAGTAGGCTACGTAAGGTAGTCCAGCCTTCCTTCTCCCCAGCAACATTTTCCAGCTCCTCCTTAGGGATTCAGGCTCAGAGGCATCCTCAGTCTATGAAAGGGTGAACCCCAGTGACCCTATATAGGAAACTTAATTTGGCCAAATGTGTCTCCAATCTCATTTTGGTCACTCCCCAAAGGTCATGATGAGGTTAGAATATAGATCAGCATGCAAATTGAGAGCCTTCCACCTCAGCTCCCTTTTCACCACAACAGTCTGGTACAACAGACACATACTCAACCAATCCTCCTGTCCAACTCACTCTCCATTTCACTTGTGAAATATTTGAACTTCTTCACCTGGGACATGCAACTCACTCCCAACATGGAGGGAGCAATCACCATTTTCCGTCAGAGAACCGTGAACTGACTCTAATCTTACACAGATTGTAGACAGTAAACCACCCTAGTACATGATGGAGGTCTAATGAGCATAACCATATCATCTGCAAAATGCAAAATTGGGACAAAGGAACAAAATTGTGAGGCTCCCAAATCAGACACTTTTCCTCCACCTGGCTGCACTTTGAAGTCCTGTACATGAAATTCACAGAGTCAGTGACAAATGACAACCCTTGACCAAGTGCTTGACTTCCTGCTGAGAATACACACAAAGTTGTCTCAGTTTGTTGTCTGTGCAAAATCCAAAACTTAAAAAGGACACATTGTGGTGTTGGAAGGGGCATTTGCTGGACTATTTTTTGGCAGGGCACAATAACGCCCATGTTTCCAGCCTTCATGGCAAGCTAAGCTAGCAGGCTGCTGGTTGTAGCTTCATATTTCCCAAAATGTCAAACAGTTCCTTGAAACTTACAGTACGTCTCCAATTGTCTCAATATGTTTCCAAAAAAACAAAACAAACAAACAAACAAAAAGACATACTCAATGCCTCCACACAAAGTACACATTTCATGTATCTTCATTATATGGGAGGCAGCCATTGCCTTCTTTAGTCTTGTACTTCCCCTCCAAGTTTCTCCCACTGAAGTTATTAACGGCTCTTTTATGGCATCAGTCTGCCTTATTCCCAAGAGCACAAGTTTGAAAAAGAAAGTGTTGGCCACACTGAGCCAGAGAGGGAGTGAGAGAGAGAGTTTGCCAACAGCGCCAATCGACCTACTTCCGATTTTGCGGTAAGGATCAGTTTCAGGTTTTTGGCCAATGGGTGGCTGCATGGTATGAATGTTTACCCCGTACAGGAAGGGTGGAAACTTTTTTGGTACAGAGCAGAGACTCAACCACACAACCAATCACAGGGAAAATCTCCCCAAAGCCATTTATGTGTGTGTGTGTGTGTGTGTGTGTGTGTGTGTGTGTGTGTGTAGTGAATTTGTTTCCATTGCCCTGACTTTGAAGCTTACAGTTTCTTCTCTTATCAAGTCTACAGGGAGGTACTACGCAACCATTTTTGATGAACTAAGTGTTAGCATGCTTTCAATTTACCCTCCGCATTATATGAATCCAAATGATCATCGGGCTTCTGAGTTCAAACAGCTGAACCAAAGATTTTGTTTATTGCACCTTTATTTTATGTATCAGCTCACTTTTCCTCCAAGAATTCTGTTCATGTTGGACAATTTTAAACATTTACATCCAATGCCAGTGTTCAGTGCCAGCGCTTTTATTGTAAATGTGACTGTCAGTCATGATGGTCGGGGTTCAAGAAACGTGGGCTTTGGAAATAAAAACATGTATCAGAGAAGGCAGAACATTGGTCTTCTTGCTGCCTCTTCTGCCTTCTTTGTTTTTCCTCTTCTATTTGATTTTAGCTCCTCAAATGTACACTCCTGTTTGAATAATTTTGGGCCATCAAAGTGAAATGACTCACAGTCATCCACTAATTAGCCATTTCACTTAGTTTTCTTGAATTTCATTAGACAACCAAAATGATACACACCAAGACAGCAAGACAGCCTCACACATGGAAACAAACTGACGTGTAGCTAGGTTTGTTAGCTGGAGAGTTGCCCCAGAGGTAGATCATTATTCAGTTAGCTACAGCAGCTATTCAGGGGGGTACTTTTGTGTTTATCTGCAGTCAAACTTAGAGAGAAATATTTGGAAATATATATTAAATTTCTATTTAAAATTGAAGTTTGTTTGGAAAGACTGAGGAGGCTCACTTTCTCCAATCACCCATCATCTAACGGTGAACTACGAGGTCAACTTTTTTTTTTGAGTTTCCTAACTTTAATCATACCTCATTTATTTGTTACTGTATTTTTACCATATGATAATACCATATGATAATGAGTGAAGTTCAAGAGGAAGAACAACATTTGATCACACAAAGCTAACTCTGTGCAGTCCCCGGTGATGCATTCCACACGCAGTATGCTCACAGTACCTGCTTCATGCTTTGGTTTTCAAAGCAACTCCTCCACACCTCATCTCTCTGCCTTTTTCCTCTCTCCCTCTTTATCTTTCTGTCTCCCCATGCAGGTGCCTCTTGTTGGGGTTTTTGTTTTCATCAGCAAAGAGACTGCCAGGACTCTTAAAAATCCCCCAAATCCACTGTCTTCTCCACGCATCTTCAGCTAAACTACTGCCAAATCATCTGACAACCCTCTTATCTGAACAGCTTCATCTCAGCCTTTTTTTTTCTGCCCTCAATAAATCAGTTGTAGTTCTTGAGTTTATACAAGTGTGTGAAGCATGTCACACACATTTGTTACCTACATATTTCTCAATGCAGATAACACAGACTCGATTGCTCCTGCAAAGTGAATCTGGTTTCTTGCTGGTGTGAAACTGACTGCACGACTAAGCTTATTATGTAAATATCCAATCTGTTCTCAGGGATGGCAACGTGTGGGCTGTAATCAGGTTATTTTTACACCGAGCCGACCCATTTCTGCTGTTTGTCTGTATGTCTGTGTGTCCAAAGTTTAAACAAGCCAGTGCCCGGCTCTGATGGAGCCACATGGCAGGGACTCTGGCGTCATGGCTGGGTTAATAAAGATCAGCTCTCTGGCTTATGTCAAAACTTCCTACACGGAAGTTGCACTCACATCACTGATGGGCTGTGATCAGAGCCAGAGACCCAGATGTGTTGATTTTCTGTGTCATTTGGTCCTAAGTGCTCGGCCAAGCAATGATCCAAAATGGCAAAACTACTGTTTTTTTTTTTTTTTTTCACATCAGTACACATGCTGTGCCATAACCTGGTTGGTTTAATGATGTCATATGTAAGAATGCACTCCTGAGAAAACTGGGCCTTTTTTAAAGCTGCAGCAGGTAGCCTTGCATGAGATTTCTTTTTGAAATGTGAAAGGATTTGATGTAAGTTGGGAAAGAATGAGCCAAAACTTTCCATCTTTTATTGAACTGAATGACTAAATGTGCACTGGCAGACTCGAGATCCAACCTCCTATAAATCCACTAAAAAAGGGGGAAAAAAATAGAAAGCTAATGAAACATGTGAAATAAAACAGTTGGGCAGAAACTTTGACTTGAAATGACTTAAAAGGATTTTTTTTTTGAAAATGGGGTTTCAGTGTGATCCTACAAAACACAAGAACCAAGAACCAACTTTTTTAATATAACAAATCTTTGTATACAATGTTTTGAGATACATAAAGGGTTTAGGACATTTCATTTTAATATAGTGGCACAGAATTAACAAAAAGTAATGCTGACAACTGGAAAGTCGTCATGATTTGGAAGAATTTCTATGTGAAAGAAAGCAGCCCAGTGAGGATGAAATGCACCCAGAAATGATCTTGGGTTCTGATCCAAGTAAGGTGGTCCAACTGTGTGAAAACTTTTTGGAATAGAGCAGTCATTTCTTATTGGAGTGTTTTTTTTTTTTTTCTTTTATTTGGCTTCAACTGACCGTATGATAACACTGCAATCAATCTGAGACCTTGTTGAGAGGGCGGCTTCTCACTGTGCTTCCAAACCAACTCCGGAGCTTCATCTGGAGAGAGAACGTGATCTGATCTGATCCCACCCAACCTCTGGAATTATTCATCCCCTGACAAATGTACTATAGGTTTCAAAATACCTTAATTGATAGAATAAATTTGGGAGACTTTGCAGATCGCTGGCGAGTCCTCATCTTCCTCTTACTCTTTAATTTATTCCTCTGCTTGGGGAAAAAGAGAGACAGACGGGAGGCTTTGGATAAATTCTGCCAGGAGATCCAGGAGGTCCGACTGGGAGCAGATGCAGCAGTTATGAGACAGAGTCATGTTTGGAAAGAGAGGCTTTGAGGATCCTGGCAAAGCTCTATGCTGGTGGGAGGACCAGTTGGAAAGGGCCAGAACCTTTCAAAAAGGGCATTCAGGATTATCGAGTGAGAGAGGAAATCATTAAGTAGAGGAGAGGAAGAGAGACGGTGAGAGCGAGAATGGGGATGGGAGAAAGGAAGTCGGAATGAGAAAATGATTCAAACAGCCAACAAACTTCTAAATGAGCACGCGGCGAACAAAGAAAGGAAGTCAAACTTTCACACTGGCAAAATTACTGTAAACTTTTATCACAGCTAAGCACTGTGAAATGAATTAAATCCAAGGTATAAAGAGAAGGGACACAACTTCTTTGTCACTGCTTAGCTTCCTGCGATTCAAATTCAGCCAAATGCAATGAACATTTTGATTAATGTTAAAGGCTCACACAGGGATCACACACATATGTTGACTGATATGTAACACCCATATAATCTTAATAGAAATGTCTTGCTCTGTTCTGTAGCTGCATAGATTACTTAACATATAAGAGCATCATTAGATCTCTGTGCACGCTGGAAGTAGAAAACAAACAAGAATGATTGAGAGTTGTTAGAGAGATAAATATTAGATGCTGTTTTCTGTGTCATAAACTGTGCAATGTGCAATAGTTTGGTGGGAAATGTACAATTTGCATAACATATTTAACTCATGTCACATATGTAATGTAATATAACCTGCGTACATGACTTTTTATTTATTTTTTATTTTATTTTAATCCAAACAATGAACCATTCTTAAACTTAACTGAGAATTTTTGGTGTCAGACAAATGGGCTTTCAGTCCAATAGGACATTCTTTGACTATCCAGGGCTCAGAATAATGGACCACCAGAACAATTCACAGTCGCCCTGTAGACCTAACTTTGTATAGTCTGGGTTAACATTATTACAGCTACTTGTTGCCATTTATGGCTAAAATTCCACGCTTTGTGTTAACAAGCAACAGTGTACAGATGTCTAAAGTTTCCAGGCTGAGTGCAGCAATGAATCGAATGTCTACAGAGAATTTTTACTGGTTTCCAAGCCATCTATACTTTCACACACACCATATTGAACGAGAGGAGGACATTAGCATGATCTCATCTGAGAACAAATAAGACCTTGTCCCATAAACTTAAATCCTGATCCACTGGGGAATCCCAAGGTGAATTTAGTGTCTTTATTTAGTGTCACTTCATGGGTAAATCAGCCATCTCTTTGCCTTTCATAAATCACTTCATTTCTTAAAGGGGGCTCAGCTGTTCAAATAGTAAATGAACAATTCATAAGTCTGCAATCCGCCTTGATACTCACAGTGTGAACTAATGACTGTGTGAGTCAGCAGATCTCAGAGCACACCGCATCCTATATCCTTTGCAAGTCGTGATGGACTCACATGTCAGCCCCAGAGTGTCAGACAGCGTGTACTGTATTGATTTGTACAATGAATTCGCATGTGTATTATTAGTGGTGCTGTTATGATCGGCAGCGGGCATGAAAATGTTTGCTTTTATCATTGTAGTATGACGGTGTGTCCCATAGAAACTCAAGGCTCCTGTGTCACACAGAGGTCAAACTGTGCTACACACTCGTGTTCTTGCTGCTGATGTTTTTTCAAAACGTTAAATGGAGTTTTTCCATTTAGTGTGATCGGTGAGAATTCCTCAGAGGAAGTCGCTGAGGTGTAGGTGCAAATTGAAACCTCATCAATGGGCTAATGGTGCGGCTCACCTAACTTTCCTGTGGCACACACACACACTTTTACACACAACCACTCCTTTTGAGTTGGTCTAAGTCATTGATCTGGCTCATTAGATCTGACTCTTCTCGATTACCCGAGGAGATTACAGAGAGGCTTTTGCATACATCTGTGTTTGTGTATTATGTCTTCTTGTTCTTTTTTTTTTTTTTTTTTACCAGGAAACAGCACTTACATCACATATTTTAATGTCAATTAATGAGGCATAAAATCACAAGAGTATGCTTTATGCATGTCAAGATGATGAGACCTTGATGAGGGGTTTGCTTGTAAAAGCAGGACCTTGAAAGCTTGAATGCATCAGCTACTCTACAGGAACTGCAATGACAATCAATGGCATCATCGTCACCTACTGGAAACAGTGCTGAGACACACAAGAGACTTCTGGGTACCGTGGAGGACTCACTCACACTGAGGGGTTGTGGGAATTTGAAATAACCTCTGAGCCTCATCATCGCCCTCTAGTGGCCCTGGTGGATTTATAGAATACAGTAGATAAAACCCACACACAGAGACAGAAACACAGTGATACAACATGCAGTTTGTGTCGGTAGACAGCAATTGTAAATATAAAGAAAAATCACACATAAATAGAAAGAAACTATGTATAACATAACGCACATTTTTCTTGTTCTTGTTCTGAACACTGAAATGTTCAGGAAAATGGTGATTTAGGCTGTATTAACGTCATTTACAAACATTTCACCAATGCTTAGTTCATAAAAATACCTAGCATAAGGCTGATTCAGCAATTTCCTGAAAGATTTACCTGCAGTCTAATGTTTAAAATATGGCATAATGTGAGCATGATCTACACTGTGCTTTTCTTGCCAAAGTTACAATCAGATGATGTGTTTATATTCTGTAAACTAACACTGAACCTGCCTTACAAAAGTAAAATCATACAGTGTGATTGTTATTTTTGTGTTTATTTACATGAATAAATAAGCTCTAATGTACTAAAAAAAAAAGAAAAAGAAAAAAAAGAAAAGAAACAGCACCATGTGAAAAACATGTCAAACAAAAACTGGATTTTTTTTCAGGATTTGGATCAGGAGTGGGTTGGGGGGGGGACGCTCGTGCCAGTCCGCACATGCGCATTCGGTGGGAAACACGATTGAAAACGGGCAGCTATGCCGCGCGGTGCAGAAAACGAGCTGGACGCGTCCGCTTGGAACAACGGCCGGTGTACCGGAGGACTCACCCGGGGACTGCAGGACCGGGAGGCTGCTGACAGGCGTTAACAGCGACTTTTTCCCCGGGGATAACCTCCTCCTGTGTCCGCGGCGAAAGCAGCGGCGGAGCGCGGTCGACGTATCCGCTCCGACTCTCCCTCCCCTCTTCCCCTCTCCGCTCCTCTGCTTTCGGCACCGCAACAGAGACACCGAGACATCAGCTATGTTGCTGCTAAACGTCTAGGATTTATATCCTCCCCCCCCCCCCCCCCCCCCCGTTGTGCGTTTGTTTGTACCGACTGTAAATAAAAGTGCTCCGAGACAATAAGCGACAACACAACAGCGGGGTCCACTATGGTTTTATTGGCGGTCCGCAATAGGAGATGTCTTAATAGCTGCTGTATGGGGACGTTATGCTTGCAGTTGTTGCTGTGGATTTTATGTGCCGTGAACGGAGAGGAGCAGCCGTTCAGTGTGGAGGTAAGACCCGGGACTGTTATTGTTGACATGACACCATTCAAATAAAGGAAAAGGAAAAACGTGCTTTCCCTCCTGTTAGCCTGCATTATTTATGTCTTCTTTCCAGAGAATAATGTATTTCAGGCACATGTTTTAGTCTGTGTTGATGTTTGACTAACAACGGGCTCTTTGTGAGATGCCCAGCTGGGTTGTTCCATCCTTTTTCTCCACTTTTGAAAGGACATTTTTGATCATTTGGATGAAATATGCACCACTTCATAATCATACCTCATATCTGGGTTTGTTTATGTTCTCAAAGCGGGATAATATTTTTAAAAAGTTGCCTTTTTTCACTTTAATATGATTTGAAATGTCCCCAATGGGCAGTGAAGGCAACATGACTAGTTTAAGTCATGTTATCTTCCCATATAAACTCTCCATACCCATGTAATTCAATACTAAGTCAACAAAAATCTTCAGTCAATGGGGCGAATATTCAGAATGGGTCCCACAGCCAGAACTTTTGTGTTTTTAAGACAGAACATGAGAACCTCCACTTGAGAGTGTTCAGATAATATCACTTGTGCCATTACAACAAAAGCACCACATGCTCAGAGGCTTAATTCTCCAGAAAGAGATCTCATGGGTTCACAGGCAACAATGTGGGCAGCTAGATGAGATTTTAACAGAGGAGGGGGAAAAAAAAAAGGTTTCTTTTCAAATGGAGCTTTTATTCCGATCTGATATCCCAACTTAATGGATTGTTAAAAGCCCTCAGGCTACAAGTGTTATGCCAATAAACTTTAACACTCAATCAGCCCTTAAAAAGAATCAGTGTTTACTCTTTTTACCTTTATCTTTCTTTTAAGATTCTCCAGAACAAGCACTCATGTTAAAGAGAAACATTTGGGTTTTTATCAAGGGCACATGTGTCTTTTTTTTTTTTTTTTAACATCCTCTTTTATTTCCAGTGCTGTTTAGCCAAAGTTGAATGCATAAGGCCATCATAAAGTGTTACACCGCAGCCCCTCTCGCTGTCTCTCACACTTGGCTGCGCACACACATCACAGAGACACCACACAGGAACATCCTGGCATGTCTACTGACAGTCATTTAAAGTCCTACATCCACATATCCACATGATTTGCAAGCTTGGCATGCTGCACTGTTCCCTTTGGAAAAGCAGAAAGGCAGGGAGCAGATTTAGTCCAGATGCTACAGGTTATTCAGTTTAATGTCCAAAATCACATGGCAAAAAAAAAAAAAAAAAAAAAAAAAGAGGAAGAAAGTTAGAGAGATGTAAAAAGGGTTGATATGTCTTGGATGGTTTCCCCTAAAAATAACTTCAACTCTGGGCCAGTCAGATGTCAAAACCCATGATTTTCAATACGATCCAGCCTCTGTTGCAAGACATATCCAACAATGTACATTCAGCGATTATTGATCACGGCTGGTATTATAATCATCATCATATTTCACATTCCCTTCTCCCACATCTTCAGCCTTCACTTGTTATTATCCACCCCCAGACCTTGCATCTAATTGCTTCTCCGAGCCTTTCTTTGCCATGCCTGCATGTGAACGTACTGTAGTAGATCAGTACTCTGATCTTTCCTCTCTTTTAAATTGGCTGCCTGCACTTTTAGAAATCTCAGAATTGTTAGTGAGTACGTGGCAGCCACGTGACTCGCAAGCAAATATATAAACTGCAATTCCTTTTGGCTTTTAAATGTGCGAGCTCATCCCTGTGGTTACAAACACAGGGAACACGAAACCTTTGCTTTAAACTTAAAAGAGCACCGGTCAATACGTCTCTGCATGTGTAAGAGTAAGAAGTGTCATGAAAGGAGATGTTCTGAATGCATGTCGGCAAAGGCAGCACCCCGCTGTGCCTGCCATGTGAAGATACTGCTCACTCTGCACAGAGAAGCGAGCGTTGAATAAATGCTGTTACGGTTTCATATTTATGATCACTGTGTGTGTGTGTTTTTTTTTTTTTTTTCAGCTCCCTGACACGATAGCATGTGCTGCAGCTTTCAAACGTCAGCACTCTGAGCTTTTCTTACCGTAACGTGAGCCTTTTATGGTCCCCTAATTTAACCATCATTGCTGTCTTGTGTGTCCCAGAGGTGAGAGAACTCTTAAAAGTGGCTGGAGAGTGCCTGGCGCGCATTTTATCCCCGTTATCCACAACGGTTGAGGTGCCTTTGAGCAAACTTTACAGGTTCGCCGACTGTATCAGTATGTGAAAGTGCTGGGCAGCTTTCAGCTGTAAATGTCCAGCACTGTAGGCTAAATAAGAGTTATAAAATGAGGTGCAGTAGAACTTTATTTGTCCCTGAGAGGCAGTTGAAGCAGAGCTGTATCCTGAAATGTGTCCTACTGTAAGTGCTGTATAAACAGCGTCCTGCCTCAAGAGCTCAGTACGGCAGCATTACTGTGCTGCAGCTAGAAAGCATTACACAGCTTGTAGCAGGGTGACTGATGTCCCCCCGTGTGTCTCCGTGACGTTCTGTTTAGGAAAGACTGCACTGAACTGGTTCCACTGGAGCCACTTACTAGATTTGTTATGACTGTGTGTGGTGTGCACCACAGGTTATAGAGGGTAATAATGAAGAGAGAGATGAGTATTGCCTCTAAATAACAGGTGTGGTTTGAGGCGGGAGGTCACCTTAAACCTGCCCTGTAATTGGTGGTCAGATCTGCGGTCTTGTCGAGGACTTTACCCTTTTTTGGTTGGCAGCTTCACTGCTGACTTCCTGGATTTGACTTCATGGCTGGATTTACCGTGTTGCCAATTTTCTCCTTTTCTTGCAATTTTCTTTGCTACGGGCTGACATTTTACAGAAAGTACAGCCTGTCGCCGGGTGATAAAACAAGTAATTAATACAAACTCGTAACACCTCACTTCAGTCTAACACTGCAAGACCAGCCAGCCTGTGCTTGCTGCGAAATGTTTCCGCAAAGCTCCTCAGCTTTTGTTTATCCAATTGTCTTCCCCTGAAGAAGTAATTTTCCCTGCACATAAGACAATGTCATTAACAGCGGCACAGCCATGAGTTTAATTCCATTTATCTCCCCGTGCATTGTGTGTTTTCTCTTTCAATCCATATTGATTTTACACGAAAAAGAAATGATTCAGTGCGACAGCCAGTGAAGTCATTTTTAGTGTTTTCTCCATAAGGTCACATACTGTAGGTGGGCTGTGCGAGCAGTCGAGCTAACTTGACTTATGTGTATCATTAGTTTTTACATAACGGCGAGTAATTAAGAAGAGAGATAATGGATTTTTTAATCTCTTTTCCCCTGTCTGTGTTTCACGCTGTCTGACAGTTTGGATTGTATTTCACTCCGTGTTGCATAAGAGGTTCTCTCCGTTCAGTGCCACAAACACACAGCCAGACTGAACTGTGTTCAACTAGCCTCCCTTTTAGTCTAAAGTGGTTGTTTTGAGCCGGTGCTGTAAGGCTTTGAGGTCAAGATGCATCATTTAAGAGATTTAAAGACCAAGTGCACTGGCTCAGACTCTTCGTGCTGGTGTCGCGTTGGATTGATGCTACCCTAAAATGTGTGGTTTGATCTTTGAACGCATGTGAACAAGCTGTACTGTATATTTTAAGAATTTTGCAAACATCACAGCGAAACAGCAGCGCATTCATCTTGAGTGCTTTTGTTTCCATCCGTGTCCAAAAATTGCCCGCTTACATAAAGTCCTCATTGTATCACTCACAGCTGTTTCTCTTTCTACCTTCTTTTCATTCTGCTGGGATTTGTGATATTTTGACTCACGGCCGATTTTTCTCGCCGCAGTAGATTTTCTCGAGGAACACAACAACAATGTGAAAGCGCCAAAGCCTCATGAGCATCACATTGCCTTGGTTACACTCAGTATTTCACAGAGAGGCATCAGGTGCAGGCGCTTCGCTTCTGAGTCACATTAAGTGTTTGAATCATGCCACTGTGCTCGCCAGAGACAAAGCGAAGTTGCGTAGTCAGAGATAATCTGCTGTACAACAAAGGGAGTGCAAAGTTGTTCCGGTGTTCTCCCATCTGTTAACACATCCTGTCTCAGATGGATGAATGAATTAATAAAAGATGGTTTGGCTTGAGTCCGCTGACAGTCGGCTGTAATTATTAACTCCACCAAGGATTTTATCTTTTCCCTCTGTTTGTCTGTATGTTTGTCTGTCAGCGAGGTATCTCAACATCTCTGATGTTTCTGTGAAATATGGTGAAGAGACCTTTGGTCAAAAAACTATTGATTGGACTTTGGTCATGATCCAGATGTGGAAATTCAAACATTAGTTCCAACAACTGACTTTTAGCTACAGCTATTAAACACATACAGATTCATTCATTCATCTTATTACAAAATTTGAAATGTGCCAGAATCTAGGACTAGGCATATTTCTTTGGGTGTAACAGTTCATAAAGTGCTTTTTTTTATTGTTGTAAAGCTGTAATCAGCACTTCCTGGAACAGATGCACGTGCAAGATTTTCCTGCTTGCGATGGCTGATGATTAAAGTATTGACTGATTTCCAGCATGATGGTAGTAGGCAGGGCTAATCCAGTATCAATGTGTATGTACTTCGGTGCAGTTGTATTGTGATGTGATTATATGTGATTTATATTATGTTGGTGTCCAAATTAAGGATTCAATAAAGGAGCAGTTTGTGAAATATGCTTACTCACTCTATTGTTAAGAGTTTAAAGATAGATACCACAGCGGTGAGTATGAAGTTACAGCCCACTGGTCCATTAGCTTAGCTATATAGCTTTATATTGTTTGATCTGTACACAAACCGAAATTAGTTATACTTTTATACAGAATTGGATGTTGGAACTATTGCTGGAAATTCATCAACTTCAAAGCAGACTTCAGAAGGTATAACATATGAATTAGCGTGCTTTAAAGATGCTGCTATGCTGATTTACAGAGCTAGGCTAGCTGTGTCCACCCGTTTCCAGTCTTTGTGCTAAGCTATGCTCATTGTCTTGTGTTTCTAGCTTCAGATTTAATGGACAGGTCTTGTGGTATGCAGTTGAAACACTAACAAAATGTATTTTTTAATGTTGAAGAGTTTTTTTTTCTATCAGATTGAGCATCAGTTTAATTATTTTATGCAGTGCATTAAGTCCTGCATCGTGATATACAGCATAAAAAACTATTCTCAATTAATAATGAATTAATTTCATGATGTTTATTCCAGCCGCATCGCTCAGCTCTGCAGAGTGCGGAGTCCCATAGCGCACAGCGTAACTACTGTAGCTGTTTTCAGCACTATGCTAATGCCAAGCACAGTCCTGTCCAACGCGCACTGCTTAGTGCTGTTGTCACTATGCGGGGAATGGTGGAGCTTCATTCCTGTCACAGCTCATGTTACCATTTGGCAATGCTCAACCTGTGAGTGGCATCTGAATAATGGAAAGCAACTAGTGTGAGTGTGAGAGAGTGTGTGAGTGTGTGTAAACAGTTGTGGCTTCTTTGACTTTGGCGGATTTTTGTTCCCACTCCTTCTCGGCATTTGTGCATGTGTGTCATCTCTCAGTCATATTTACACGGGGCGGTGGCTTCGGTGCCCTCTGTGGTAACCGCACGCCTGTTGGATGACCAAAGAAAAGAGAGAGTTCTTTTTCTGGACTGAGCTGAGGCTTAAATAGAACTGAATACAGTTCAAAACTGTGTCAAAACAATCTGAAAGGCCTTATTTGCTATTTTTGGTGATAAGTGTTCACTGGCATGGTGTTATTGCGCTGCATTTCCCAGAAATCGCTTGGCAGACAGACACTGTACATGGACTTTAGTGTTTTTACTTGAAATTTCACTTAATGAAGTTTGAATGTTCTTTTACTTTCCAGTGCCATGGCGGTTATCTGCACTTGTATTAACTACTTAACTACTCGGCACGATTGTCCGAAATGGCCCCAAATTGAACGAATACAAAAACTACTGTTAAAACTGGCTTCATCAATCATAGTTTTTCTTTTCTTCACATATCCATTTGTATCTTTAACAAACTAGATGTTAAATAGTTGCCGTGGTTTCTATGGAGCCACATTTTCCTCCTACATCCAGTACACTCTGCATGTATGAGCTTACCTTCTGTGTCTGAGTGCTCGCAGGCGTATCTCTGAGTGTATTTATACTCCCGTTTCTCACTGTGCAATCATATGGATTTGCAAGCACACAAACACTCACACACAGCATTTCTTACGTCATTTGGCTTTGATAGGAGAGCAGATTTTGGAGCCACCGGGGCGTCTGTGTCAGTCTGTTCACCCAAAACTGAGAGAAATACACAACACTTGCACTGACCTAAATGATTCATAATCACACACCTGATTTTTTTTCCCAAGCAGCCACTTGTTTTGGTTACGTGTTGTTCTAAATCTTTCCCCCTGCATGTCAGCACACAGTGTTTCTCTCTCTGAAATGTATCTTTGGTCACAGCTTACTGAGCTGTTAAATCTTTAATGTGACTGACAACTGCAGCATTAGATGATGCCAATGGGGCATCACATGTAAGACTGTCAATTAAGCTGTTGACAGAGACACTCTGGGACGTGTGTGTGTGTGTGTGTGTGTATTTTTTTATGCTACACAATTTTTTGAGTCATGTCAACTGTTGCAATCTGTTTCTGCATGCGGTAATATAATTTTATAACAGCGCGTTTGAATACGTGATTACTCCTCGCCCCTTATTTATCACAAGTAGAAGCCGGGATCAGCTGCATGGAAGTTTGGTCTTGATTTTAGATCTTTCCGTGGCTTTTTTAAACTCATGTCAGATGTCATAATCCAGACAACAGACTTTTTTTTATTTTTTGACATCTTAAGTCATCAGAATGCTTCGGAAAACCCCAAAAGATCACCCATGAGAAACGGCCCTGTTCTGATCAGTATGTGTGATCAGACTGTGACATTTTTCGGTGACATTTTTGTGACATTTTGTACTAATGAGGCCACTGAGATGGCGAACATGGTGTGCATTAAGTATGTGCGAAGGCGCCAGTGAGGAAATATGTAGCAGCGCCCTGTTCGACCTCTGCGTTGGGGTCACTGATAGTTTGGGTGTCATTGCGTTTAAAGAAAAAAATCAGTTTTACAGTACAAGTAGAGCAGTTAAATAATGTGTGTTTGTGTGTGGGTTTGTGGTTACTGGTGTGGGCAGGAAGGCTGCCGTTGCCTTGACGACCCTGGCACACTCGCCAGTGGTTCGGTGTATAACCGATGAATAATTCAGGGTAGTCAGAGGCGGCGGGCTTTCCCAAGAGGCCGGGATCATGTTCCCACAAGTCACCTGCACCGTCGAGAGCTTCGGTCAGTTACAGCCTGTGCTGTCCTAGCTCTGTCACCGGTCCGACAGATCCACTTCTTTATCCTCTCAAGCTGCCATCACCCACATGTTTTGTCATACAGTCAGACAGATTAGAGTTGCTTGGCACACAGTTGCCTGATTCCTGACTACTTGGAATTCATATTAAATGCGACACGGTTCCTCTTTATCGCCCCATAATTTAACCCCTACAAATATTATATGTGATAAAAAACATCTTCATTTGTAGGGGTTAAATTAGGGGGCGATACAGAGGAACCGTGTCACTTTTATCACATATAATTCTTCCTAATAATCCCCATGATTCTCAGGGCTGGAATAATTCCAAAATCTTTCTTTTTCAACTCCTTTCTTAACTCGCTAATAACTGGTAGACCTGATATTTGTGGCGTGAAACTTCAAGGTCTTCTCCTGCTGATTTTCCATCCTAGCAGGCAGCTAATTGTATTCACTCAGCATCCCTGGGCGTAAATCATTCACTGATTAGATGAGTAGAATGAAAAAACCAAGAGGGCTCTAAGACAAGTACTGACAGCAAGTCGTCCATAGCGGAGGAACTTGCTGGCACTTTGCAGCCTGCAGGCAATTTTTTAAAGCGGTGTGTCTGCTCTGCCAACACTTCCCCTGTCACACAAAGTAGCGCACCAGTGTCACTTGATGTTTGTGTAATCGTATCAAGTGGCATATGGCCGCCGTATCTGCTAAATTAATGCGAAAGTTGAAGTTCCCATTCTCGGTTTTGACAGATGAGTTCTGAAAGAGTGTACATAGAGAGAAGATCCAAAATAGCTGGCACTTTGGTTGTCAAGTAAAAAAAGAGTTTGAAGATAATCATACTCTGATTATTACGAAACCAATACAGTCAGAGATATGTTATCTTTGTCTTTGACAGATTCAGATCAGAAGATGATGAAACAGTTAATATCTGATAGTATATGTGCACATACAGTACATATATATATATATATATATATATATATATATATACTCTTACAAACATAGAGTAACAGTACAAGCAGAGTAATACTGCTAAATATACAACGTACAGTTTGTCTCCTCTGTCCCATTCCGCCTATAAACCTTCTCTGAGCAGCTCAAGCTTGTAAACACACTTTACTCTCATTGACGGCCTGTGACAAATCTGCTCTGATCACATGCATAAATAAAGAGGTTTTATGGAACAGTCTGAGCCTAATTACCTCCAATATTGCAGTGTGTATCACAGGATCCGGGGTGAGAGAAAATGTGGCAAAACCTTGGGAAATAATGTGCGATTTCAGGAACTGTCACACCAAATGATGCATAAATTTAACATTTCAGTAAATCAAAGCACACGCAGAGTTGCCAGTTCTGAAAGTTTTTTTTTTTTTTCATGAGATCCAATTTATGGTGGTATTTCCCCCCCTTTAAAAAAGGAAGGTTTGTGACACTAATTTATTAAATCCGAAGACGCATTTCATGTTTCAGATAAATTTTTCACACTTCTCATGAAATTTTCAGCTCTTTTTTTGAAGTCACATAAATGTCAGAAGTGCACCCTTACCGCCTGAAAGCCAAACTCGTCATGTCCACAACTCACCATAAAAAATATATGCGCATGTGATCTGTAGCACAAGTCGCATACGGTGCCTGTAACCCGAGCGGGCCGAGCTCCTGTCAGCTGATCGGTCACAAACGTCAACATCAGCAGCCATCGCACGCTGTCAGCGCGTTGCCATGTCGACCGGGCTTCCTGAGCCACATCTCATCTATAATAGAGTGATTCCAGCGCCTTACAGGTTGGCCTTTTGATGGCACCCATCAGCTAATTGGCCCGCCTTCTGCTAGTCAGGTAGCGGGCCAAGCCGGCTGGTTGAGGGGTGGTCTGGGGACGCCAATTCTCCGGGGTCACTTCAGTTCAGCGCTTGTGCGAGGCATCTGGATGGAGGACAGCATGGCCTCTGAGTCACCCGAGGACTCTCTTTCAGTGGGCGACTTGTTTTCCTGATGCAGCGTCTGTGTGTTGGTAGCACAGTCGGCCTGAGTTTACCTGAGATGACATTGCTCAAGTCTGATTCTGGTTGAAACTATCCTCTACCTGACAGATCTTAAGTAGCTATGGTTGTAAAAATGCACTGAAGTGGAATGTTTAGGGAAAATATGAGGGCCAAGATATGAAACCACAAGCTGTTCTTGTCAGTGTGTGACAAAGGTGAAAATAAAATGCACTCTCTGTGAAGGAGTGTGTCGAGAAGGGAGGTGAGGCTGAGCTCTTCTTGCATCAGAAGCATGAGAGAAATCTACTTCAAAGTGGAGTCAAATCAAGCATGCAGAACCCAAAAATAGGCACTGATGCATTTCAGACATTTTAGCCTTCATCAGGGCATGCTGCTGGACTCCTTATCTTTGCACTTCAATTTCTGGAGAAGTTTAACCTCATTATAGCACTCCACTCTTTCCGGAAGACTCTATTTTTTTCTAGTGTAGCAGCATAATCATTAGATTACACATGACAGACCTAGTTTTGCTTCATGACGTGTTCACAGTTGGCTGGTTTCATTCAGCTGCATCATGTTGTGGTTTAGAGTTTGGGTGAGTGCATGAATGGATGAAACAAACATGCCACTGTTATTACTGGTTCGCTGAAGCATTTTTATCTGACAGCTATTTCAGGTATTTCCTCTCATGTTGCACTATAAAACAGGTCATCTGTATGCTTTGTAGCAGCTCTTTCTTGTTCTCTTGAACATTTTTCCAATTTGGGAAAATATGGGTATCATTTCTTGCAGCCGGTTAGCTTAGCTTAGCATAAAGACTAGACATGGAGAAACTACTATCCTGAATATCACAGTTTGCTAGGTTCCATCAAATAAACACAAAATAAACTCACAGAATGTCAAACGTGGAAAGGTTCTTCAGAAAAACAACCATATAGCTTCTGAATTCAATTTTCAATCATAAAACACACTTCATTCAAGCGATATACAAACAAACTAACTCACCAAAGCTGTCTTGGTTAGTCTTTTTGCAATTCCAATAATCGCAAACTCAATAACACTTAATCCACCAAGTTACATGTGTAAATATTCTGGCTCTACTACAAAAAAATTAGCCCAAAAACAGCCGCCAATGTACTTCAATCTCATATCATCGATATATTGGTCTTTGCATGCTAAACTAAGCTAGCTGTCTCCTGGCTGTAGCTTCATATTTACAGACAGACGAGTGTGACGTCAATCTTCTCACCAAACAATAATTTGGAAACCTACAGTTATTATTTTAATGCTCCTATCCATTTATTTCTCAGCTTAAATACATGAAATGAGATTGCCACTCAACCAGTGTGCAATTCTTTTTTGTTTTGGTGCGTCAACTCTGAAGTGAGCGAGCATCAACGTATCATTTCCTACTTTGATCCAGAGAATGGGGCTTACAACTGTGAACATTAATCTTAATATCTCTTTATTAACAATTCATGAAGCTTTTCTTCCCCTGTTATGATCTGATGCTCTGTTCAGAATAATTGATTGTGCCTGGATAACGTTCATTGTCAATCTCATATTTTAGCTGTATTAGCAGCACTGTTACTCTCTGGTAGTCCAATCATCAACATGCTGATGCAGCATTAGATGAAGCATGATTACCATTCTGTTCCGTTATTATTACAACAAGAAGGAGTCCAAATCGCAGCAAATAGATCTGCGAGTAGCACCGTCTATGCTTACGAGCTGCCTCGTTATCCGTTTGCAGAGAGAGAGGACGGGGAAGAATTTCTGTCTTATTGAATAAGGAGGCTGTCAAGCTGGAGCCTCCTGCTCTCAGGACTCCTTACATTGGCTGAACACCGGGAACCATAGATCACTGAGAGAAAGAGTGAATCAATGAGAAAGAGAAGAGGTGCAGCGGGGAGAAAGAATACAGAAAGGACAGATATAAAAAAAAAAAAAAAAAACAAAGCTCGGTACTGATTCAGCTAAACACATTTTTAGGATCTACTCTTCTCTCTCGAGGATTGCGAGGAGAAGATGGGTCACTTTCCTGAAAGAAGTAGTGAAACAGTGAGACACGCCTTTAGTCAGCTGCATGCTGTATTGTAGGCAGTAGTAAATATTTGTTGTGTTGTTTTTAGCTATTCCTCCATTGGCTGTCTGATATCACTGATCCTTTCGTCCCTTCTATCTTCCAAAAGAACTCATTGAATACTAATAATATAGACATAATCGATAAGTGGCAACTTTTTGACCATGGACATTTTCTATGTGACTGAACTGAGAAGACGCAAGTTTGTAAGAAAATGCGGGTAGCGTTTTAGCTTTGTTCTTTAGTCTTGAAGTTATGTAGAATATACGAGTGAACAGGAATGGTTGCTCGAGGTTAGATATACAGCAGCTTTCTAAACTTAAACTGCAAAGATGCAAACACAAATTATCCAATTATACTGCTGCAAAAAAAAAGGAAGAGGCTTTGTCAAGTCTGACAATACAACCTAGTAATCAACTTAGACAATATAAAACATGGACATGTATCCGTGACATCACCCGCAGGTTTGTGAAAAGCTGTTTTGAAAGCTCAGGATGTGGTGACTGGTTGTCATCATCTTGGCAGTCCTGCCTCCGCTATCTTCCGGATAATCCAAATATGGACAAAGAAGTGGATCATGGGTGAAGCCAAGGCGGGCCGAATGAAGCCCAGGGGCTCAAACTAGGCACCCGTCACAGCACCTACCTGTCAGTCAAAGCGGCCGTGCTGTTAATTACACATTAATTACACTTGGCTCAGCTGTCATGAACGAGGAAATTAGCTATAGAGACCAAAGCTGTTTTTGTACCAGGCCGTAAACGTAAATTTCTGCTGTGAAGTTGAACATTTTAACATAGGGGCTTATGGAGATTGGCTTATTCTGTAGCCAGCATCAAGTGGTTTGAGGAACTGCGGTTTTTGGCACTTAAGCATTGGCTTCATTTCACACCCATGCAGATTGCCTCTTAGTAACCAAACATAGTGATACCATTAATATTAGCTTGGGATTGGAGAACAGGAAGCTTGCGTTGCAAACTGGAAGGGTGGACTTAGACGTGAACAGCAGAGGTCTAACAAAAATATGGTTATTGGTTGCTTTATGGGTAGTGGGGAAAAAAAGTAGGTAGCCATTTTGGAGTTTGACCATTCAAAAGGTCCTCCAACATTAAACATTAAACATTAAGCACACGTACCGTCACAAAACACAACAAAACACCTTCCGTATAAATATTCACATTTTGTTTAACCTGCAGAGTGTTGTGTCTTAAAGTAGAGAGACGGTGACCAGAATGAGTCAGTTGCTGTCAGTGAAATTACCGGCTGCTATATTCATTCATTGCGCCGTCTGAGCCGCTGTGACAGCTTCACCTTCCATATGCTGGCTATGTCTCTCCATCTCACTCTCCACTGGGACTGAACAACCCCCACCCTCCATCACCTCCTGCATGCAGACACACACACACACCATCCAATATCCTGTCAGTGTCTGAGTGACAGACATATCTAACAACAGTCTCTTTCTCTGTCGCCTCTTTTCCAATACATCTCTCCATCTGATAATGGCCACATTGTCTGGAAGGCCAAACACATCACACCGCCTCACTTAATATTTTCTGCCAACATCGGAAAAAAAAAACTCACTGACATGTTTTCTTTGCAGCTTCTCATTTACATAATAGTCGCGTTACTGGTACTGCAAATACATTTCACGAACACTTTTCTTATGTTCTGAGCAGGTTTTCAAAATGTCTTAACGGATGTGTCTGTACACACATTCAAGGAGACGCAGTGATGTTAAAGTCATGAATGCAGATTCATTTAAAATCAATAGATAGTTTCTTCATGATTTCGCCTTTCATCTCAGCAAAAAGTGGTCCAAATATTTTTTTGTGAAAACCCATCTGATGTTCTGAAGTCGTGTTGAATTAAAATGTTTTTTCTGCCGGCACAATTGCGCAGTATTCTTAGGCTGCTGGGGAAAAACAGCCTCATAGCTTTTGGATTTTTTTTTTTTTTGTTGGCTAAATATTCAGTGCCACGTCTGAACTGTATGCTTTTTCATCAATATGGGTAGTGTGTTTTTTTTTTTTTTTTTCTTCTGCCGTCCTCTATTCACCGGGTCAGTGGTTATAGGATAGAGCCAAACGTGGTTACAATGAAAAACCTCTGATGTCAGAGAGGAGATGCAAGGGAGGGACAGACATGATTACAGGACAAGAAAAGAGAAAGTAGACATTAGGAAGGGAAGGAACAGCAGCAGAGAGTGACATGGGACAAAAGGAATAATGAAACATTGCAGAGAGAGAAATCAGGATCTTACAGCGTGTGTGGCACTTGTGATACCTGCTGGTTAATGGGATTTGAATGAATTAAGCTGTAGGATGGTGCTATGAAGACGATTGTTAAGCATGCCTGTCAGCGGGTGTGAATATACAGTGTAATGTAAATGTTGCTTGAGGTATAATCGAATTTATAGTCATAAAAATGAAGATTTGAAAGGTTAACCATAAGCTCTGAACAATTCCGCTCTCATTTGGAAGGTTAAAAATAAGATTTTAAAGGATTACGATTTGAATATATGTAATAACTTCTCTGTGCTTGGAATGTTTGCGGTGTCACAAAGATTTAATTAGTTGTGTGAGCTTGCCTTTCTAAGACGGCACAATTCTTCTTCAGAAGGTAAAACACGGCCCGTTGGGGGAAAGATCTGAAATTCTGGGAGAAAAAAAATCAGCTCAGACTAGACTTGGCAGTGTTTAACAGAGCTTTAATCAATCATACGTGCTTTTTAATCCTAAATCATAGTTTATGCCTTCAAAACATTACTTTGACTTTCATAAATCGTGAACTGTGTGGCTACCAAACAGATTACAACATTGTCCCAAATTACACACACTCAAACTGAGCATGAGTGTGTATATGTGTGGCTGTACTGCAGTATTATCTTGCCATCCGTGTCATCAGGCTTTAGTGTCTGTGTGTCAGCACCTTCCTGAGCATACTGGTTTGTTTGCAAGTGTTTCATGTGTCTCTGCATCTCTGCCATAAACTTGCACATATGTGTGTCAGGTTACAGAGCTGTAGTTCCAGTACCCGAGTAGCCGAATGGAAATCTCACCCATCCACCCTCTTTCCCCAGGGTGTAAAAACCTGACACACATCATAACGTTATCGCCCGCTCGCTGAGTGCTAGGGGAAGAGGGGGCGAGGTAGTGTAGATAAAAAAGGAGAGGCAGTGGGGAAATCCAAGAATGCCCAGCGGAGCCACATGGAGAATTAAAGAAAATGAGGGAGCAGGTGGACAAAACGCTGATATATGACGATACGCGTGTGCAGGTAGGTGAGAAAGAAATGTGAATCGTGACACATGAACTGACACGTAGTGCCACACATGGTGTCAATCTGATCATGTGCCTTCCTCCAGTATAGCTTCAGGGGACAGGAAGTAGGGAGGCAGAACGTCATTGATTTAGATAATCTACAAAGAGGAAGTCTGGTTTAGATACTGAGGGTTCTTTCTGTTTATCCCTTTTAATGGAACCCTGGAACCTTTTGCTGTTCTTATGGTTATATCTGCTGTGATGTATGGTTCAATATGGTGTAGAATTTGGTTTTTATTAGTATCCCAATAAAAAAAAATCTGTAATTAGGTACCAAGTATAGTACCAAACTGTATATAGTTGTGTTGAGTTATCTTGAAAGAGATGTTCCAGTTTATTAAACCCAAACAAATATTGTATTCATTAATATTCTTTTAAAGCTACAGTTAAATGAGCGGTTTGACACCACACATCATATATGTGCAATAAAAGTTAAGCTGTACTTACTTCACCTCACATAATATTAGTCACATATCATTTCTTTAATCTGGAGAAAAACAGAGGTCTTAAAGCAGCAAGTTGTGGTTTTGCGGAGGTGATGAACTGGTCAAGAAATGATTCGGCCCCTAAAACCGCAACTCGTTTTTGTCCACATTAAACAAACAAGATAACATCTGAATGTGTGAGATTTAAAAGTGATAGTCTTCATGCTAAGCTAAACTAAGCATTTCCTCATTCTTTTCCTCTAGTATATATGCAGACACTCTCAGAAATTAACTGTTATTTACTTACCCCAAGTTCAGTTTAACTTTTAGTCTCCAACAACCAGAAATCACAAAGATTGCCATATCTTCCTGTTCGTAGAACTTCTTAAATATCTACAAACAGCTCATCCAGTGACTTTCTAAAGGGCTCATTGTTGCTTCCTGGAGCCTGACACGAGACTTGCTCATTGCAACAGAAGCTGTAGACTCTCATTTGTTCCATTGTTGAATAATGGTTTGCCTTTTATTGCTTTCTCCTCGGCGGCTCTCTCACATCATGCTTCCCTCTCTGTTTGGTGAATTTAATTCTCAGTGTGTACGCTATCCTGAGCAGCAGGCCATCCACAATGACTGAAGCTGCTTGACAATATTGTTGTACAAGAATAGCGCTCACGTTTCACAGCACAGCGTTGCTGAATGAAGGATACAAAAGGTTTGAGGCGAACACGCAGCCCGACAGTTCTGAGTTCATTGGGTCTTTAAGATTCTAGGCCAGTGTTTCTGTGTCGTGTTGTTTCAACACTTCAAACAATACAATTAATTTTTTATTGGTTTAATTTTGTTTTTATTGGTTGGTTGGCTTTGTGTTGCTAAATGCAGCATGTTTACCATTTTTATGATGAAGACAAAGAATACAGAATGTTCTGGGACTATCCAAATCCCTCTCCAAAGCCTCTTCGGCAGGAAAGCCCAGCCCACCTCCCCTTCTTCTTTCTGGTCCTAAGATCTGAGCTGTGATTCCCTCTGGCAGCGTTTTATAGGGACACTGAAAGCTCTATTACACCAAAGCCTTTCCCTGACAAGCCAAATGACATGATAACAGATGACATTCTGCACTTTAGGCTTGTATAGGGATTTCACTCTTTCCCTCCTATGCCCTTTCCTTTACTAAAACGTCTCTCAAAACGTGCCTTCAGATCTGCTGATCTTTTTCTTACATTTGTATCTCCAGCTATCATAACGTTGGATCTTGATGACATTTAATTCTTCTAGTTTTAGTTCTAATGTTGGAGAGAGGTGTATTTTTTTATTTAGGGAAATTCAGCTGAGTATTTAAAGTGCTTCTCCTGCACGGATACAATTCTATAAACTCACAGTTGGCAACATGGGAACTCACACTGTGGTCTCGTTAGCCCTATGCTGGATCAGGTGCGGGTAAAGTGATTTACTCTAGGGCGCTTTGGTGGCTGCTGTTAAAAGAATAGTTCAACATTTTGCTTATTTGCCTTCTTAGTGGGACTTAGATGAGAAGATTAATACGACCCTCATGTTAGTATAGAGAGTATAAATACTGGAAATGGCTAGGCACTCTGTGTTAAGGTGCCTAATTTAATATTTTATATTTTGTTTAACTAATGCAAAACAAAAGTGTTAAAATGACAGTTTGTCCAAGAGATATGTGCTGGGATATTTCTTGTTGTGACTTCCTAGACTCTTCTCCTCTCCAAAGGAAACTGTTAATTACTGACCTTTTAGAAAGGCCTGGGTTAAAATAACTAAGCTAAGCTAATTGTCGGCTAGGTCTAGCTTTAATGTACAGACATGAGAGTGGTATCTCAATCTTCTGATCTCTTCGATGTCTGTTACAGTTCCTTTAGTCATTATTCTGCAATTATCCCTTATGTTTCAAACTTTGTGCATAGATAGCTGGATTCTGTTAACTGTAATGTCTGACCTCTAATGTTTCTCTCTCTCTCTGTATGTTTTTGTCCATAGGCATGGCTCCAGAGGTATGGTTACCTCCCTTCTGCAGACCCCAGAATGTCAGTGCTGCGTTCTGCTCGAGTCATGCAGTCCGCTATCGCTGCCATGCAGCGCCGCTACGGCCTCAATGTCACAGGGACTCTGGACGGCAACACTATAGAGTGAGTTACACTATATTACTGTAACCCAAAAACATCAGCTCCTCATATATTTTTCCTAATAGGCTGGTGTTCTTTATGCTTGGTGTATGCATAGATCATATTTTACAAGGAGAAGTGAACAACATGCAGGTTTAAATTTAAATTGTTACAGTCATTTATTGAATGTTAACAAAGTGGTGTAGACAGCCTCAAAATGGAGCGGATGAGTGTCTTCTCCGTCCCCTGTTTCGTATTCTGGAGGCGAGCGGAGTCATTTTGCCCGTCACAAAGTTACCCTGACACAGATTAGTGTGGGGCATTTTAATTTGATCAAAGGGGCTTTTTACAGAGAGTACACCTCCGCTGTCAGATCAAAGGCTGCAAAATGTCAAAGTGTTAATAGTTAGTGGAAAAGAAGGAAGAGCGGGGACAGCGTTTGGTTGCTCTTCGTACAATCAGTCAAACCTCAGGCATCAGCCACGAGCAGACTAAGATTATATGTGGGTTTAGAGGAAGAACTCATTATTTTGTAACTACAATGACAAGAAAAGTCTTTCTGATGTCGCCTGCTGTGCATACACATGGGTGTAGTGGAGGGTAATCCCACCTGAGGCTGACATAAATCTTAAAGAGGTATATTTAAATGATATGATGATAGTTGCGAGGATGTTAGAAATAAACCACAATCAATAATACAATACACTATATGTAGTTACACCTACATGTTTTACTGTAGCTTAGATTTTCCCCTGTTTTAACCCCCCCGGGGCCTTAACCACACATCGTTTTACCTGCAAATCACTGAAAACAGTGTTCACTGACATTTGTCCCCACCAACACTGAAATACCATCCATGCTACAAATAGCAATGAGCTCAAATCGGCTCACTGAACTGGAACACGGCAATGTGGTGGCCAGCGGTGTGAATGCAGACTAACAGCTGTCCAGCTGCAGAGTGAAACGGAGTGAAATATGATCAGCTAACAGTATGCCTGTCTTTTTCTCTCTCTCTCTCCTCCTCTGCTTCTCTTTGTTGATGTAGCGATAACACGATAAGGTGAGGTGTCTTTTGGATATGAATGTGTACTTTTTGTACAGTGTGGGAACTTGCATGCGCCGTGCGGTAAACTGTAATAAAGTGTGGTGCATTCATGCGTTATCATGTATGTTTTTGATGTATGTATGTCATTCGTCTCCTGCCAACACTCATCAGTAAAATCTGCCTCTGTTCATAAAACTAAATTAGAATTGGTTTCTCAACATTACGTCGTCATTGCACATCATTCTCATGATACCTTTAGTGCTGTACTTCAGTATTGATTGGTGGCATCTTTTGTTTTCCGTCTAGGTGGATGAAGAAGCCCAGATGTGGTGTTCCTGACCAGATAGGAGGGGCAGCCAAATTCAGTGTCAGGAAACGGCGGTACGCCCTTACAGGACAGAAGTGGCAACACAAACATATCACATACAGGTGGGTGTTTCTTAATTCATCGGAATTATGTTGGTCAAATTCATCAACTTGATACAGAAAGCAGTAGCATTGCAGCTTGTCATAATAATCCGACACCACTCCAGTCGCCATAAACACCCCGACATACACACAAAAAAAATCCCAGCCACACACTCTCGCTGTCAAGAGGGCTTTTGTCAAGTTGTGAAGACATCCGGTCAACAAGATTAACCCAGTATGAGCCTACAGGCACAAAGAAATAACTGATATCTGCACACACGCACACACACACAGGCATGTGCACACAGACAGGGCTTCAGGACTTAACCAGTGTCACTGACCTTTTCATTAAGATGCACATTCCTTTCGGAGAGACAGAAAAAGAAACAACCTGCTATTTTTTCATGTAGCTCTTGCTCTTTTCTTATCCTCCATGTCTGCCTCTAAAAAATGCAAAAGTTTCTTCTTCCCTTGACATGGCAGCCTGTTTGATACTGTAAAGATCTGGTAAAAGACTGTACAGCTCTCTCTGCAGGCTTTGTGCTTAAACATTTAGCAATTCCCACTCGTTGAACAAAGGAGCAACTACTGAACACAGCCAACCGTATTTGGACTCCTATAACAGACAGAATGCTACAAAAGCAGAGGTTAAACCAAAGTTCAGCATTGATTTTTAAGATAGGCTACAACCATTGTACACTACACATTGTACAATACAGACCATGTTCTTCAAACCTTGTCCTGTAGAAGAACAAGTTTTATCCTCAACAGAACATGCAGCACAAATGGCAAAGGAGTATGTATATATAAGAGCCAACCACGCGCCAGTGATCCCATCACCAATTCCATAATTCACAAGAACATTTTCTGACATTCAGCTACATGAGTAATAATGTACAGACCAACATGCTGCAGTTATATAATATTTCTCTGTTGATTTAGTGAGGTCAGTAGCCCAGATCCAGATAATATTTTATACATTCTCCACTGCCGCATGTCCCCAGCTCTATGTTTCATGGGATAATCCTTAAGAAGTGGGCTTGTTTTTTATTTTTGCTCTGCCCTGAAGATAAATGTATAAGCAGTATTACATGCTGAATATAATCTAGTGGGTAGCTAACCTACAGCTGAAGTAGGACTGTATATCACTGATGGCAGATCTGTCCACATTCTTGCCTGTGCATTTTTCTTTTTAAAAAATGACACTGCGATCGGGTTTGGAGTTAGTTTCATTAGTGCTTGGTTCATCTGTGACGGCGCAGATCTGAAAAGAAGAAAATGAGCATGCCTGATGAAGAGTAGAGGAGTGGATGGGTGGAATCAAGGAGGGAGGAAAGTGAGGAGTGGAGGAGGAGGGGTGGTGGTGTTGGAGGAGAAGCAGCTGCAGAGAGAAAGACATGAGCTAAGAGGAGAGGAGGAAACCCCAGTGGAAAGCAGAGGGTGCTCTGTGACAGATTAGGGTTATGTAATAGGATAGGAGCGTTTTGAGTGTGTGTGTGTGTGTGTATTTGTGTGTTGGGTGTGTTGTACATGGATGTGTGGCTGGCCTCCAGTCAGTAGTCAGATGTGCCCGCAGCTGCTCCTTTTTACTCAAATTGGTGCACTGAAGGTAGTTAGAAAACGTAGCACATTATAGATCATAGAAATACATCCATAATTTCCTTAAATGTTGTGTTTATATTTGCATATAGATGAATCATAACCATTTTTAGATATTGGTGTCAAAATGTTATCAAAAATACACAAATTGGACTGTTAAGGTTCAAAAGAATAATGCAGCTCACGACATGAACCTTTTTAATTCCACAGTAAATTCACAATTATATGCAAGTCCCACTATATATATATATACTATATATATAATATAATGAAAGTTTTTTGTACTCTGGCTCTTGGTTCATTGAAACCAATGCATGTTTATTAAATTAAGAAACAGGACCAGCCAACGGTATCTTCATCAGTATCTTGGTTATAGAGACCTATGGGAAAAGGATTGGTTTATCACTACTTTAATCTTCATAACGTCACGTTGCTGAGCTCTCTACAACAAAGTGTAACGGAGTAGTAACTAGGAAGAACCAGGAAGTTGGTCTATAAACTCTATAAACCCGCCTTACATTGTATATAGCGTTGTGATTGGCCCTCTGATTCCAAGGCTGGTGGAATAGAGTCTGAGTGAATTGAGAATGTATCTGCCAGAGCAAATGAAACCTCTTGAGCTTGGCAGATTTGTGTGGTTCCCAGGCTAATCTTAATGTAATTTAACACAGACTAACAGAACTCTCCTCAATGTAACAAGCCTATTGGTTTAAGTTGTAGCTAAATGCTACACTTGTTCCCAGATCTCAACAAATAACTTGAGTTATGATGTGATTACAGTTTTATTCTAAATGATAGAATGGACCACACATTATCAGAATCAGAACCACTTTAATTCGCCAGGTATGGTATACACGAGGAATTTGACTCTGGTTACACTTCGCTGTCTTAGTACAAACATCAAATATATATAGACATAGGTACAGTTAAAAAACAAAACAGAGGACTTGACAGGTAAACCTAGATATAAACATAAACAAGAACAAAAACTACGAAAACAGGTCTCTTCCTTCTCCATTTCTTTAAACTTTAAGCTGAGCGGTCCAAAAATGAGGCATAAAAAACAACGGTGACATTTGGAAAGTATAACAAATGCATGGGCGCTCTAGGTGTGTGCTAGTTTCCAGGTAGCCACATACAGTACTTGCTGTGGGGAGGCACTAATTAGCTTTGGCATCCCTACTGTTCTCCCTGCATGCAGCTACTATTATAGCACATAAGTTGCATCCGGAATCATTATCACTTCACAACATGGACTTTAATATTTAATATGGCCTCAGAGCAGGTTGGCATTCTTGCCCTTAAAATAGGACTTGCATATAGTGAGATGGGTAATAGAATCAAATGAAGCTTTTTATTCCTCAAGAGGCCACAGTTGTTGGGAAGACCTTTGACTGTAACCCCACACGAACAGGAAAAGGACTGTATCATGTATTAACGGAGAACTGTTGAGGCTCCACAAACAGCTATCTTCATTTTTATCCCAATAAAACATATGGTTCTCTTTGTAGACTCTGTCTGGGTCAGCTGACAGTGATTCGAACAGGATTATTTCCTTGTGTTTATCACCCTTGTACTTTGTGTATCTCTATCTGTTCAGCATAAACACTTCACAAGACAAAAGGGCTATTTTGTGTTGCCTCCAAGAATGGTCTAAATCAGCCAGACTGTTTGCTTAGTCAACAGCCAACAGCACACCACTTCAATTGACGTTCAAGATTGTTTCTGTAATTCAAGAGTACTGGCAAATCTTGAGACGCAAGCATTCATTCCTCTCTCTTCTTGTAGGGCTATTGAGGAGACACAATTTTCAAGCTGTTGTTCATCACAATTTGTATCACTTATCTGATCACAATCAACAACAAGCCATCAAAACAGGGTGGTTGTTAGGGTCACAACAGAGCAGTTTTTAGGTTTGAAAAATGTAAAACTGACACGGCACAGTGTCAAAACATTGCCAGCACCAACATTAAAGATGCAGTTTATAATTTATGACCTGCCATCAGATTAATGTAGCATTAACAACTCTTTCACCTGCCGTATTCAATATTTGTCATGTGATGTGCTAACAGTTAAAGCTGCTAAAAATCAGAAATTTTACATTATCACTCGATGACCTTGCTACGCTGTTGGTTATAACCTGAAAAAACTGCCCGCTTTAGTCTCTTTCAGCTCATTGTTTTGGAAGCCCGCAATTTTCCAATTTTGGTTCACTCTCACTGTTCTCATCAGCTTTGTTTTTTGGCAGCTGTTGAAACCCACTGTACACTACCTGCCAAAGACCAAACTGCAGACAAAGTTAGCAGTTTGCAGTTTAGGAGCCAGATATTTCCATCAAGAGTTGTTGGAGACCTAAACCAGAGCTAAAAGAAGATACTGATCAGGTGGCAGAACCATGACCCAAAATGAATAATTTGATTAATTTGACTTAACTTTAGGCTAGTTAAAAACTCTTTGATAAACTATTAACTATTAACTTAAATTTTTCACACAAATCATGTGAACATCAAGTGCTCATCACATGACGCAAAGACCAGTTTAGTTAATTCGTCCATGGTCTCTCTTCTTTGCAGGTCTACCTGCCATGCTGCTGTTGAATATTATGAAAACTGCTCACTCCATCCAAACAACCTCTGCCTTCTTTTTCAACACATACATATTTGATGGTTTGTTTTTATAAATGTGTCTTATAAGATGGCATGCATTTCATGTCTTCATGATACCTGCATGCGTCTGCAGGGCTCCGATCTGTCAAAACAGAAAATCATTAGCTTGAGAGTGAAAGTTTTGCCAAAACACGAGAGCGTAATTAATGCACCACTTTGCTAAAGTGCTAGTCCACTGTCAGCAAGTCAATCTTGAAAGAGCAGACGGAGACGCAGTTTGTGGTTCGGTTTAAGCAATTACAACAAATTTTAAATGAACATTGCAGGTTATTCAGTGGCACTCCATATTTCCTAACCAGCTTTCATGCTTCCCTTTTCACTGAGTTTGACTCAATAATTAATCTGAGTTCACATGCAATATTAATATGCTGTGTATAAATGCGCCTGGCAGCAGGCTACCCACCATTCAGATGAAGATGAACAGTAGTCAAAGACAAAAGAGGTTTTGATAGCATTTATTCCTGTTACGGAAAATGTCAAGCAAAACAGAGGCAATGTGACGAAGTGAAATGAAACAAAGGAGAGGAGATGACAAAGAGTACGCAGAGGAAACGGGATGGATGAGAGGAGAGGAGGGAAATCCCTACAACGACTTGAAACACCTGAGACTTGTGAAAGAGACAAAAAAGAAATTGGCACACTGAACTTCAGCTGAACACAAGCCAGCACAACCAACCACCAAACTGACACCGCGCTGCAGGCACAAGAAGACATCGAGCATTGTGTGTTTACAAGCATCTAAGTTGGGTGATGTAAACAATACCTATCTGTCTATCCCGAGAGAGGGGGAGACGTTTAATAGAGCGTGACACTGAGATATTTTTGGAGCGAATAAAGCAGAGAGAGGTTTTTTTCTGATTGCCCAAACCTAGACTGGGGCTCTCAGCAGGCAGTGGGCTGTTGATAATCCTTAATTAGAAAATAAATTCCAGAGGCAGGAAATTGTCCCGTCCTTTCCACACCTGCAGCAACTCAAAGCCGGCAGGGGAGGACTCAGCTGTTTTCTCTCACAAATCGCTCCATTTACCTCTCTGTTGGCGAACACGGCGAGCGTGAAATGGCAGCAAGCAGAGAAAGCAGTGACACTGACAGATTTTTTATTTTTTGTGGCATACTGTGATCATGCAGATTGACACCGAGTAGTATCCCTTCTTTTTTTCTGCTGTACTAAACTAACTGTATTGTATTCTATCTCTCATGCTTCAGGTGAGTTGGAGGTTATTTACATTGACTGATTAGATTATAATCTAGCATTTTTCCAAACCAGCAGATTGCGATACTCTTAGGTGTGCTTGTTTTACCAATGGCTTGGAGTCTTATCCGACCAATTTACAAAAGATTTGCTCATCCTGACAGCTGAAGGAGAAATCCCGATTTGGAGCTTACTGGGGTGTGATGATAAGAGGAAATTATCTGGTTTGTGTGAAATGTTTACAAAGGCTTCTAGTGTTTTTTTTTTTGTTTTTTTTTTCCACAGTCTTAACTTTTCCTTCCTTGTCTCTGCAGCATAAAGAACGTGACACCCAAAGTGGGCGCAGAGGAGACCCACGACGCCATCCGGCGAGCCTTCGACGTTTGGCAAAACGTGACGCCGCTGCGCTTTGAGGCTGTGCCCTACAGCGAGCTGGAGAGGTCGAAGAAAGACGTGGACATCACCATCATCTTCGCTTCAGGTTTCCATGGCGACAGCTCACCCTTCGACGGCGAGGGGGGCTTCCTGGCCCACGCCTACTTTCCAGGGCCGGGAATAGGAGGCGACACACACTTTGACTCCGATGAGCCGTGGACACTGGGCAACCCCAACCATGACGGTGAGCTACAAGGTCTTTAGCCATACGAAACTAGACTGTTTATCTGTGTAGATCGTAATTAAGTTATTAAATCAATAATATATATTCAGTCCAATCTATTGAGGCTTTCTCAGTCCTGTTTCTTCAACAATATCCGAGCCTGCTAGCATACATCTCCCCCTGTGAACTATAGTAATCACATCACCACTCACTCCACTGTGACACCGAGCTTGTGCCCTAGCTAGAGTACTTGGCCTCAGAGCTTTCCAGCTTGTCAGGCCGTATGTAAAGCCTTTAACGGGGTCTGTCTGTCATGCTATAGTGTGGTTTGCATGTTGAGGAGCTGTGTTGCTGTTGTGACGTTGTGCTGTCATCCAACAGATCCCTACTTGTGTGTGTGTTTGTGTGGCATCAGCCGGTTGACCTCTGAACCGTTCACAGCCTTCAGCATGGTGATGAAACGGCTTTGAGACGAGTAGATGGAGAAACAGATGGAGAGAAGATAGGAAGAAAGAGAAAATATTATAAAAAAGAAAATATTATATTTTATTTTATTATAGAGGTAAATAGGGCAAAGAAACTCCAAGCAAGTAAAGTGAAAGTTAAAAGGATTCTTGACCGGATGCTTGTCGCAGCAGGACAACGTGCTTTAAATATCTCCAATTGAAAAAGATACACGTTGTGAGCTTTCGTCTTTGAAATCCTCTTTTAATCCGAGGGGCGAGCCTGCCCTGCGGACCACTGAGACACCAAGAGCAGTCAGGGCTCTTACTGACTCATGAGTCACAAGAGTGACAGAGATGACTGAGCAAGAGACAAGGAGACACTACTAAGAAATAAGGACTCAAATGAGAGGCAAAAAAAAAAAAAGCTGAGTTACTAGAAGGAAGGCGGTCGAAGATAAGAGAGAATGGGAGAGTATCTCTAGACAAATATTGGAGGTTCAAGAGCTCACAAGAGAGACAGACGTAGAGGGAAAGACTGAGGAAGCGGCGTAGTGAGAAGTAAAGAAAACATTTGAAGAGGAAAGGGGAGAGAGAGGAGAGCAGAGGAGATGAGATGAGTAGGAGCTGTTGAGCACTATGCGTTGGAAATAGAAGTGAGGAAGTTGCTGTCGAAGACTGAATTTTAAGTAGGAGCAGAGGGGCTTTTGTCGGCTTAGATAATATGTTGTGAACGGCTATATTTAAGGCCTTTTGAGAACTTGTAGTTTGATCAAACTGACAAGAATCACTCCTGCCGGTTGAATAACACGATGGAAGTGATAACGATAACCCCGAGTAAACGCCACTGCTGTTTCTCTGACTGCATGATCCGTTCATAAAAAGTCATATTAAACATGTTGAAACACATGTGCGGGTGAAAATCCACTCTGAGCACGTCCTCACACACACACACACACACACACACTTTGTTGTCGTTCCTGCCTTAGAGGAAGGAGAAGCAGCAGTCACTGAAGGCTATGATTCACTCCCTTCAAACAAACTCACACACTGTCTCTCTACCCCTCAATGCAATATTAATACAGCCCCGCTGCGGCCCACACTTCTATGAAAACATCCCATAATGCATGCAGTTCTATTACGCACTCTCCAGCTGGCTTTCTTGCCAAATATGAACATGCACTGGCTGTATCCTGACTGCTCGCCGTGGCGGGGGGTGCTCTTATTCCTGCACAATGACTAGTGTTACACCGAGCTGAATTTCTGAAGGCTCGCACAGCTACTACTCTGTATTCCAGCTAGATTGTTGTTTTTTTGTTTTTTTTGTCTTGGCACGATAGCAACACCTCTGAGGCAGCGTGTAGATTTTGGCAGGCGAAAACCAAAAAAGAAAAAATCTGTAAGATAATAGCGCTGCAGGTATTACTAATGTTACTACTAATAATTAAACACAGTCATGTTTCGGTGTGTGCTGTTGTACCAGTGTATTTATCGGCTCGATATGTCATGACACAGTCTTGTGATGTGATATCGATCCTCTGCTATGTTTCAGAGTCAGCGGTGCTTTCTTTTCTTTCCGTGAGCACGTTTAAACTCTCGCCAGATTATCCCGCACTGACAATGAGAAGGTGTGTGTGTGTTGGTGTGTAAATGTGTGTGTGTTCACTTTTGTAACGGGTTTCTTTTTAAGGTCTGATATTAATACTCAACCATAATTGAAATCTTATAATATATTGAACCAAACCAAACAGTTTTTCCATAAACACATACAGACATCTGAATGCCTGAATAAAGATACTTTACAAACGAGCAATAAACTGTATCCGAAATGAATAAAAGAGTAAATAGAAACATAAATATTGAGAATTAAATATCATTCAATCATTTTTAATAGCGATAAAGGTGCGTAAAACTATGATAAGCTCAGAGAAAAGTGTGGCTGATTAAAATAATGATGTGTACTATTCTGCAGTTTCTTTATGCCGGGTTATTTTCCTCTTCACATACAGATATCATAATGTACTTCAAGTATACGCTATGCTATAATTATATAGTTATAATTATATTGTAATGATTTGTGTGTCGCAAAATTACATGTTTTAAGATACTGTCATCATTGTGGGTCAAATATTGTGATCACATTGTTTTGTAATTTCTCAGATGTGCTGTATATACTTGTGGTTATAAATACCAAAAAAAAAAAAAGTTTTGCGGTTTGGATTTAGTCTCATTAATATTAACAAGGCTCTCTTCTGATTGGCCGTTTTCTGAGTGATGCATGACCAGGTCAATCACGGGTGACAGATTTTAGCATTGGGTCAAAGTGGGCAGTGCTGGGGTGTGGCTTTATAGCTGTGACATCATAACATTACAGAAGTCTTGACTGGTCGTTTAAAGGCACAGTGTCTGAATATGGGCTGGATTGCACGTTTTGGTACTGTCACAGTATTTATATAGCACCTAGACCTGATTTATAACAATAAAAATGTAAATCTCACTTTCGACAACATTGGACCTTTAATAAAATTATTATTATATTATATTATTGTCTCAAAATATCTGCCAACTGAGGTAGATAACTATATATTTCCAATACATTTCCACCTCCTCACTCTTCCTGTATCCTTGCTGTGTAGGGAACAACTGGGACTGATGTAATTTCAGCACTTATTGCCGTGTGTCTGGCTTTCCTTTCTCTCTCTCTCTCTCTCTCGTCTCTCTTTTTTATCTTGCCTCCCCGTCCTTTTTTTTTTTATCGTGCTTTTAAAAGTTCCAGCTACACACTCGCTGACACACACTGGAGATGAGCTCTTGTCCAGTAAGCTGCCTGTGCCTGTCATACCTAATCCCTGCCACACTGTTGTCGAGGAGGATCAGTCGTCGTGGCGACTGTTGCCAGCATCACGCCACGGTTGTTATTGTAGTTTTGCATGATACTGTCACTGATGCACACTGGAGGATTAATCTCATCTCTGCATGGAGATAAACACGTGCATACACGTGTTGAAGTGCTTGCACACACGCATGCATTTGAGGATAGAGGATTACTCAAAAGTTATATTCAGTGGCATTTTTAGCGCACACAGCAGAATAAGGTTCTTATTAGGATTAGCTAATGGTATTTTAAGAGACACACAGTATACAGCGGCTGCTTTCTGTATGTTCTATATGCTTTTATCATAGAAGAGAAGGTGGCGTCTGAAAAAGATGGCCAACTACACCAGCATCAGGAAGGAGGCAAAAGTAAAACAATGTTGTGTATTTTAAGTACAGTTCTCCAGCATGGAGTTTGCATTCGTCTGCGAGCGCCTGAATGCCTCCTGGCTGTTTTTGAAAGAACTTCCTCCTGCGTCTTACTGCCTCATCATCTTCATCGAGACAGTAATTTGACTGTAGACTTTATTATCTCAGAATTAGAATCACAATCAATGTAATCACCTGGATTAGTCTGCTGTCTTTTCTTTTATCTCCAGTTTGAGCTTTTAATTTGATCTCCTGTCGCTCGAAACAAGAACAAACAAATCCTCCTCCCATACAGCATGCTATGGATATTCAAGCATTGTGTGCATGTTGTGATGAAATAATGATCATGGTTCCAGCTTCTCAAAGGTTAGAATATATTGCCTTTTTTTTTATATATTTGGGTTTTGAATGTAGCTCAAACAAAAAAAGTAATTTTTAACCTTGAGAATAATATTTATTGTTCTGACATTTTAAAGACAAAGTCATTAATCGAGAAAATCATTCAGTCTCCTGATAATGATAAAAACACCGTGACTGAAGCAGTTTGTTGGACTCTTTTTCATTTCACTTTCATCGTCTTATCTCCGTCATCCAGGGATTTGAGAAACCTTTTTCACAAAACTACCTACAGTGGAAGGTGCCATGTTGCTGCAAACATGTTTAGTGCAGACCTGTCCGATATAACCAAATCACGGTGGATGAAAATGTGCTGTCGGTGGGAGTAATGCAGAATGACCGCAAATAATCAGGAAATTCTTGGGAAGTGAATCTCACATACATCCTCAGTCAGGCCTGTGTTATTGCTTCTACTTCACACTGTCCTCGTGTGTGTGTGTGTGTGGTAACAAGTACTGTGCTTGACAGTGGACATAATCACACCGCACATGTCAAACCTCAGTGACAGATCCTTTTATGTGCAGCATGTCATGCCTGAAAAGAGTTCAGAGGACCAGAGAGTGAAGAGGGTTTGACACAGAGGTTTGAAGAAATCCTTTTTTATGAAGACTAACCGACGGGATTTACCCATTTCCATTTCCCTCCCTCTTTCCATCCCCTTGTTCACTACAAAGTGTGTGTCAGCCTTTGGTGCTGCTTTAAAACAATGGGGCTTACAGTCAAGGGAAAGGATTTGTTTAAGCAATATTTAAATGAACAAACGTTTCCAGAAGCCTTTTCGGCTTGAGGAAATTGTTTGTCGGTTTTCTACCATCATAATAATTAAACTCGGTTCATATCTGATCGGCCTTGTTAATGAAGTGGAACGAATCTCCAGTTTCTTGTGTCCTTCTGCATGCAACGATCAAATCCTTGTTGATTTAAATTGAGAAACATCCCAGGTGACGTGAACTGTTAATAAAAATAATATTATGTAACCTGTTCTCAAACCTGTTTTGTGCGTCAGTTCCTCATCTTTCATTCTCAGTATTTCCCTTTTCTCTCGCCTTTGAGCTGTCAAAGGAGGACAGAGTCAAATATTAAGAAGAAACACGTGTTCTGTCCTTTTTTTCCCCCCCCTACATTCCTCTCTCTCAGCCTCATCTCATTTTATCATTCACTGTCAGAATTCACACTTTATTGTGCACAAGGAAAGCTGCAAGCTTATTTTAGCCAGGATGATGCACAGAGAGAGACAACAGGGGAGGATGGAGATGGATGATCAGCCAATATCCCCATTGAGAGTGCAACATCCCTGTGGGCAAAAGAGAGTAGTGGTCTTGGAGCTCCTACAGCTGCCCTACATTCTTTAGACTGCTTGGCTTTAGAGACTGATGGATGAATAGCTGTGAGGGATCAATAGATGGAAGGAGAGATGGATGCATGGGAGAACAAACTAAAGACATAATAGGATGTGATGGGGGAGGGCAGAGGTTGGATAGGAAAATTATGCAGGTATGTTTGGATGAAACATCAAGCATGAAATGTTTGAACAAAGGTGGAATCGGGATGCAGAGCGCTGCAGGGCAGAGAGGAGAGGATTGTGGAAGGATTTAGTGTGAACATAGGATAAGGAAGAAAAAAGGCTGGAACTGGAGATCGAGATGATTAGATTGTCTTTTCACCAGAGCTCAACGCGCCACGACCACTTTTGAAAGGGAGCGCATTTGCAGAAGCCTTTTTTTTTTTGTTGTTGTTGTGTAAAAATTGAAAAGCAGCGAATAAAAAAAAAGAAAAAAAAACGTTCATCCATGTTTTATCACAAGGTCATCTTTGTGGGCTGAGGCTGCCGTGTTTCTCTTTGTGAAAAATCAAAGCGATGCAAGCTGGAATAGATAAGACAGATTCCATTTTGTCTTTCAGTCACACTGAGGCTGATTGGATTTTACAAAAAAAAAACCAACAACAACTTGGCACAAAGAAAAAACAAGTCATTGCTGCCCCTGCATACCATGACTGTACACAAACATCCAGCCTCACCCTGAGGGTGACTTATAAGGCCTGGTATTCCTTCAAGGACATCCAGCTTCTAGTAAGCGAAAACTATGTAACATAACACAGCATGCGAGCTAGACCTACACACAGGAAATGAGAGATTCCAGGGCTTTATTATTTTCTTCACCCTTGCCCCCAAAATGAGCCAAAGAGGTTAGAAAAACACACTGTCACCAGGAGGAAAAATACGCCAATAATTTATGTTTCCTGGTATTGGGAGTAGATAACAGGGCTGAGTTGGTGGGACACTCAGTAACAGAATGATGATTGGCTGAGGGAGGGGATGTTGGGATGGGCCCAGCATTGATCAGCTGATTGAGTGACGGCCGTAGGAGAAAGCTCAGCTCGTTGGCGTCGATTGGCAGAACGGTCAATCATTGACTGCAACACGATTGTACATTCAAAGCTGGTGTCATTTTGGGCGTTTTTACCAGACGATGAAAGGAGATTGATCTTTGGTTAGTTAGCAGTGGACAGTGCATGGTATTGTAATGAAAGAGACAACAGGAGAATAACAAAGAGGAGAGAACCAGAGATGTTCGAACAGCATGAGGATAAAGGAAGAGATGTTGAGGAGCAGCGGAGCATATGGTGTCCTTGCAGGTTTATTTTTAGGTTGTTACTCCTACTGGGTGATGAGGAGGAAGCAGTCGAGTGCCTTTTCCACCCCGTTTCTCTTTTTCTTTTGTCCCTCCCTTGTCACTCTCATGCTCACTCTCTCCATTAAGTTCAGGGGGTATAGCTGGCATGACGCTTTGTGTGTTTTCCAAAGCACTTGTACAGTTTCAGTTTCAAAAGAAACTGGCTGAAAACAAACCTGATTCATGTATGCAAGAGAAAGAAAGAAAGAAAGAAAGAAAGAAAATGGAGAAACCCACTTGATATTTCCTGCTTGCTGTCTTTTTTTGTGGCCGGCAGTAACGCAGATAACAGCCAGCGCTAGCTCAGAGTGAAGAGTAATTTCTTCTTGCTGTCCAGACATTAAAATTACAGCGTTTCGGAATGTTTTCAGAGGTTAAGTTTGTCTGAGGGTGAGGTCGTCTGCTGTTGGACTGTGCCCATTCAGCCTGTACATCGTCATGGTCTTTTTTAGGTTTCTTATCAGGTATTTTGGTCAGTTAGTCTGCCGCTACATGTTATTCCAGTTTGTGTTTGGATTTGTTGTTCCATTCCTGCAAGTGATGTATTTTTGTTTTTCTTTAGTTATAATATGATCTAATGCTCTGAAAGACAGCCTCCTGGGTGTCGTGTGTTTGGCTGAGGTTTGCTATGTCAACATGGGAACTCCTGTTGGTGTTCTTAGCAGGGCAGGGCTTAAACATGGTAAGGGGTACAGTCACTATTTTTGATGTGGCTCCAGATCTTTTTAAACGTTAAGGACATTGACCTCGTGTCCTGAATGCAAAGAATGAGCTTTCGAAGCTCTGCGCAGAACTGGCATGAGTTACAGTTAGATTTGTGTCCTAATAATTCTGAGACAGTGGGAGAGACTGGAGCTACATATCTTAGTCCTATAAACTAAGCCTTGAATTTCATTCTTTTTTCTTTTTTTCATTCTCGGAATTGGCTATCGCATTCTATTTCCAGTATGATTCATTATATAGTGTCAACATTTTCTGTTGCAATGCAATACATTAAGTGTATTATTTTGCAACACTTGTCTCAGGACAAGATGAAACTCTGAATTTCTTTGGAAAACATTTGTTGCTTCCTCAGAAGTGATAATATTGTGTAATGCAAAAACAGTTTTCAGTAGAGTTCTGATTAGAACTGAGTCCTCAGAAGTATTAAAAGAAATACTAGAAATTTTTAAAACTGCACAGTGTTTTTCATTGTTTTCTGCCTATATAAAATTATACATATTTTCCCTTCCAACTAGATATACATATATATACGATATACAATATTTTTAGAAAATTAGTTTTGCCTTAACTGTAACTGTCAGGGTGTAAGTCTGGCAGTAATTAAGAGGGTCTCATATAAGTTCTTCTTTAGTGATAAACAAGTGCATCATCTGCATAAAGGAGGATTTGTAGTCTTAGACTTAAATTAGATGCAGTATTTGTATTTTTTCTAGGATAATAATTAATTAATAATAATTAATTAATTATTAATAATTTCTTGTGACAAACCTATTGATTAAAATATTCACAAAGATAAAAACTAATATCTAATCTTGAGTTTTTGGCTCCAAGCCTCTCACTAAATTAAAGGGTACAGAGAAGTTTAATAACTCCTTAGGTCTTTTCAAGGTTGTTCAGCTTCTAAGAAAACTGTCCTGCCTTCTGTAAAGATCATGAATCTTTCCTGTGTCCTTCTGTCTCTATCTTTGTCCCTCCATCTCTCCGACTTTGCCGCTTGCCTCCTTCTATCTCTGAGAAAATAAATGGGAAGAGCAGGACACTTTTTTTTTTCTTACCACAGGAGCAGATCTTTATCTTTTACTGGAAGCATGTGTACGTGTGAGTGCTGAGGACGTCCAGCACGGCTGCATTTGGGCAGGCAGTAGGAACAGTATTGATGGTTGGGTTACTGTAAGTAGAAGAGTTTGTGGGAGGACACAGGCGGTAAAACAGCACATAAAACTACACACACACACACACACACACACACACACACACACACAAACACGCACACAAAGATTTCAAGGGTGTTGGAACAACTCACTACCTTGTAGGTAGTTTATCTCAAGGATGCAGTGTGACAGTTGACATTACATGATGTAACACTATGATATGATACAGTGCTATGTAATAGATCAGTATAAGATACTACATGATGCAGTCTAGGAGCATGATGAATGTACTTGTACAATGCTACACATAGACATATGCTATACAATAGAGAGCACACTGTATATCTTTGAGATATGGTAATACAAACAGCTCAGCATGTTCAAGGAGCTGCAGCAAACGTGTATGTAAGTATAGTGCCGTAATAATGCAGCAAATCTCTTTTGTGTTAGATGTTTGAATTTGCTTGATACAGCACCTTTTAATACCTTGTTTATGGTGTGTGAAAATATCTCTGGTGGTTACATAATCATTTTAACTTCATTTCCAGCTATGAATATCACTTATGAGAAAGACAAGAGATTTAAATCACTGCGTTCACACAAAGAAAGTGAAATGAAGAGAAAGAAAGCAGAGATATCACCATGCGTTCCTGCCCACCAGGCTGCCACTAGAAATAGACGGCCGCCTACTGACAGCAGCATCAACTTCCACGTGGGCGGCAGTACTCTCTTCCGCCCCCACACATGAATACACACACGCACACACGTACACTCTCAGAAGCACGCGCACACAGGCAAATCGCGCACCTGGGGAGACTTGCCCTCCCACTAGTCAGTCAGATGCTCTCATAAACTCATACCCATAATCCTTAGCAAACAAATAGTGTAAACAGTCCTACCTAGGGTACGTCTCCCTCTGAGAGCACACAGATTATCACAGTTCAAGGAATATCACTTGTATCTTTGGGAATGTGTGATATTTGTCTGGTTTTATATAGAAAATATAAAGTAGCCGTGTTATTATCAGTTACACATTTCTAAGAGAACATTTTTAAGGATGCTTAGGCACAATAATGACCCACTGAGAAGCATCATCAATAAAAAAACATCACTCTTTGTCAGGATTTGGAACAAAATGTGTTGTCTACAAACCCAGACTGTTACTTATAGCTTACCTACATTAAGTCCCCGGGCAATAAACTCTGTGACACATCCACAAAGGCAGAATTTGTCTGTAAACATCCCACTTGTAGTTCTACATTCTGAAGAAAGTCTCACAATAATGATGTCATTGATCCTGCCATAAAAGAAAGAAGGGTTTGGCAGCTGTTTAAAAGCAGTGAAGATTTTCTTTTACTTAACAAGAAGGTAGAAAAAACTAGAAAAGGCTACGTTTTCTGAGACCTGAAAGGGTTTGACGTGTTGGTCGCGGCGAAAGGGTTGAAATGAGAAATATCAGTTAAAGCGAAAGAGATGAAGGCAGCTAAAACATCAGTTGATGCATAAAAACTGAAAGCCGTTGAACTGTCGATTGAGGAGTAAAAGATGAAAGCAGTTGAAATATCAGTTGACACTTAGTGGTGAAAGTAGTTCAAATTTCAGCTGAAGTGAAAACTTCAACTTCTTTCAGCACCTCCAATTTAACTGATATTTTACCGACTGCCACTTCAACTTTAACTTTGTACTAAGAATCGACAAGAGAAATGTCAGTTGGCAACTGTAGAAAAGCAGGGAACATGTTTTTTTCTTTTTTTGTAAAAGCCAGGCATTTGTAAAAAGTTGAAAATTTACAGGGTGGTTGGTGGGTCATCACTTGTTTGCTGAACTTAGCGAAGAATCTTAATAACCTAAGGAAGGTCCAAAGCGATGTCCATGGCCATGTTCAAAGAATATTATCGACATTTAGCAGATCTGTTTGATATTTTTTCTCTCATTTTAGGTATTGTAGCTTCATTCAACATTCTGTTACTATCATTTCTCTGCCTCGTTCGCTGATACAAGTTGAGTTCAAGAAAGTTTCCTCCGGCATTTTTGTGGTAACATTCGTGTTTGCTATGTCCACAGATACAGCTGCAGGAGTCTGTGCGAGCAATCTTGTGAAACGCACACATGCACACACCATTGCTTGCGAATGCATTATTAATGATTAATGATCACATTTAAAATGTACACACATCCCCGTCTCGCTCACAGGTGCTGCACAGAGATAAACATGACAAGAATAAAGGATGTCCTCTCCTTGGCAGCATTTTTTCCTTCTTTCTGCTGGTTTATTTACCTCAAGTCCACAGGAACGGCCAATATTTGGATCCCTGGCAACGTTCCACACACAGAATTTCAGTCTGTAGCAGTCTCTGTAAATAAATAATTACTCCAGCGTACATATGTTGCTCCCATCAGTCGGGGTTTAGTTCTCTGACAAGCTTGTGAGAATTAAGTGTAATAGATTCAACAGCACAAGTGTTGCTCAACCAATGTCAACAGCCTAAAGCGAACTAAAGCAGAGAGTGAGAGAAGGCCGACAGAGAGTAAAAGGATAGAAGATGAGGGGAGGGAGGAGAGCAAGTGAAACAACAGACTGCTCTCCTCTATAGGATAGTGTAGCTCAATGGATGGTACATGATACTGACACTGCCAGGGTAAGGGGTTTAGATCAACACTTGAGCTAACTGTGCTAAAGTTTCCACAGGTCATGGCATTTTTATTTTTTTTTAAAATATCAAACATATTCCAATAAGAAAAAGTCAAAGAAAATTATAACTTTGATGTGAAGTGTTAGAAGTTCAGGGATCTTTGCAGATTGGTAACACTTTTATCACATCAGTTGGTGTTTTATTCATTTGTAGAGGGACCTGGACTCTTGCCTGAGAATTTCTCAGAGCAGAAAAAGTCCTTCAGTCTGAGAATATAATTAAAGTGTTTGCATCTTATCTAAGATCTGCAGTGCTCATAAATAAAAATCTAGTTTAGACTGTCTTGCGTCTGTGATCCCAAGATTACTAATACAAATAATTGTTTAAGGCTGCAACAAACCATTTTTCTTTTTTAATATCTATTAACCTGTTGATCATTTTCTCAATTAATTAATTAATTTGTTTTTTGGTCCATAAAATGTCGGAAAATGGTGGCCCACAACCCCAAAACATTCAGTTTATTTTTGTAGAACCAGGAAATATATTTGAGAAACTGAAATCAGAGAATTTGGACACATTTCTATTAAACTTCAATGACTCAAAACAATGAATCATAATAGATGCAGATTGATCATTGATTAATTGACTAATCATTGGAACTCTACAGCAGCATCAGATATTTCATTTTTGAAGGATGAAATGAAATGAAAAGTTGAGCACTGACAAAGGCTGTTGCTCAATTAAATACACTCAGATAATGTCATTGCTAATGTAAGCTAACAGACATTAACAGTCTCCATGTTGACTGTGTGGCTTAGTTTCATATATGCTACAGTCACACTAAGTTTCACTTAGTGTACAGTTTTCATGTTTTATCATTATTCTAATTGTCTTCTGTCTACAGTGGCCACTAAAATTGCGTCATCTGCCAACATTGTTTTAATCACAAATTGTGCGTGCAACAAACCAAAAGGGAATGACACCTTCACTCCAGCTGGGATATGGAAATTCCTGGAATTTCACATGTAAAAAAACCTTGTTGTTAATACATGTGGTGCAGTGAGCTGGTTTGGTGAAATGAACCAAATGGCACACTGTGTTTCTGTTTTGTCCTGTGAGGGCATGTTGGAAGCAGAGAGACTGTGAAAGTGAAGCGAGCAGAATGCAGCCATTGTACTTTGGCTGCATTCTTCACAATGGTCACTCTGTCAAGTCAGGCACACAGCTCCGGTTTGACAGCCAGCAGAGCACTGTGAGCCCGGGGCCCTCTGAGCCAGGCACTGAACCACTGGGCTGAGATCCTCTGGCAGCTTGTCAGTACAGCACAGCACAGCACTCCTGGACGGCCAGTGCTCTCATTGACTCACTCTCTGTTTCACTGTCTCTGCTGCCTCTCTGGACTCTCTGCTTTTCCTTCTCACTTCACATATATCCAGCTTCCTTCAGAGTCAAGGTTGTTCTGATTTCTGATGACGTGCCGGCTCCGAAAAACAACATCCAGTGTCAGTATTGTGAACTTCACCTCCGCTAGTGGATAACAGCTGATTTCCTTCCTTTTCCTTTTCCTGCTCTCCACTGTGGAGATCTCAGTCGGAATCAGGACAGTAGAATACATATCACCAGCTTACTTGGCATTTTAGCTTCTTGAAAACCAATGATTTAGATTAAAGCTGTTCAAGAGCCAGCCCTTTTATTCAGTGTTACTTTGACACAAATAAAAGATTTGTTTTGACACTACTGTAAAAATAAATGATGCAGTATGGAGGCTAGAGAGATATTTTACCCTAGTAAAGTGATACACAACCTGGGATACCCTTGCAGTTGCTTGAGGGTGCATGGAAACAATGTAGCTCAACTAATTTGAACTAATAGAACTAGTTTTTTAAAAAAGAAATCCTCATATTGATTCAGCTCTACCACCTGAGCACTAGCAAACATGTTGAAGTTGAGCGAGCATGAAAACTAGTTACAAGCGAGCAGAGTAAGCTAGCAATTAGCTAAAAGTACTATATAAACAGTTAAAACATCAACCTTCTGCCACTTCAAGGCCGCATTCAGAACAAATCAGGCGCAGGGCTGTGAGACGTGGCTGATGGGAGTGTGTCTATTTGTGTTGAGTGTAACTGCTGTGAATCAGTCAGGAATTAACTTTATTTCTTTGATTAACCCGCTTTCTTGATACCGGCGCTCCCTCACTTTAATTCACTGTCCTTGTCACTCAACCAGTGCTCGCTCTTTCAGATAAAAACCTTTTTCAACTTTTATATAATTATTGGTGTTAAATAGATCCAGTTTAAAATCCAAACACATTTGGAGCATGGTGGGTGTGTTGTAGAAGGGTTGTTTAAGTTCATCCAACAGAGCTGTGGAGGAACATCGGGCAAAACAGTAGTTTCTACACTGCCCCATTGCCCAAAAAAGGTGTTAATTGCTTTTTCAGGTATGTTCCTGAAAATGCGTTTAACACCTTTTCTGCATTTGCTTTATCACGCTGCACTGTTTTGGTAAGTTTTTCCAAGACCAATAAAGTACAGTGTCAGCCACTCAGGGAGTTGTGGGAGCTGAACAATGGGAAACATTTGAGGTCCTCCGGGACAAAGAGAGTGCTTATGCTTGCTTAGACTTGGACGGCAAAACAACAGCAACAAGATAGCAGCAGTAACAGTCGCAGCTGTGTTTTCTAAAGAATGGGCGGAGGAGTTAGAAAATTGTTGGTCTCTGCTGGGCATCCTCTTCTGTACAGTTGGAGGAGTTAGGGTTGTTCTGGCTTTGTTTGCGGGCTTTCACTAGTTCAGGATGTTGATGTGCTGTTTTTGAAAGGCTTCCTGACTGGAGAGGGGAAAAAAAAAAAAACGGTCCCTTGATAGTGCTGGTAATTTGTCTACACTGGACAAAAAAAGACGAGAGCGATAACGAACATCCGAAAAAAGCCTCTAATAAGGGAACAGACAAGCCAAAAAGTGGACAGCCTGCTGGTCGCACGTGCTTGTAGCTGACGTCAGATGTCATGTGGAGAGCCGCGGGCACTTATTTAAACAGTAAGGAAGCAGAGAGGGTTACAGCCCCCTGGAGGCCAACGCTGACAACCTGAGCTATTACTGCAATTGAGCAGCGGTGTCCAGGGCCCCGTATCTGATTTGTGTGCCAGCGTGTGTGTTTTTCTCTGAAACCTGGTATTCCCATGTCATGTGCGCCCCTAGCCAGCAGATGGGCTGTAGCAGTGGCATGTGCAAGGAGCCAGTAAATTATGGCGAAAGGGCCAGGTAGAGGTTTCTGGATTCTAATCACAGCCCCTGTTTACTTTACTGCAACCCTGTGGGTAAAGACAGAGAGAGGTACGTCTGATCATAAATCTCCAGTGACTCTCCTCCTCCACCTCTTCCACTCTGTCTTCCTTTCTTTATTTTTCTTGTTTTGTATTGTTTTTTTTTTTCCTCTCTTCCTTCTCGGCTACACTATCTCATTAGCAGCAACCTTGACCTATCCTGAGGAGAGTGTCGACAAGACTGCTGCTGCCGCTGGCTGCCACTGTGATCATTGCCCACTTAACATGGAAAAAAAGGGAAAAAAAAATCAACAGTGCTGGAATTTGTGCTTATTTTTATGCTGAATTCTCGGGCATAGCAGTGGATGGCACAGATGAGAGTGATGAATCACAGTGTGGTGGAAATATAAGACTCGCTGTCTCTTCTTTTTCCCCCCACAAACAAACAAACTAAAAAAAAAAAAAAAATCTGTTGGCCTCAGTGGGTTATCACACAAGCCCTGCTGAGCTTTGTAATGTATTTCATCTCCCGGCATTGTTTTCTTCAACTCTGTCCTGCTGCTGAAGCCCTCTTGCTCTATTTTCTGCTTTACGTTTTTGTGTCCGGGGCCGAGGTACGGCCACTGTGAGGAGGGTGACGTTGCAAACGCCAAGGCCAGAGGTTACGGGATAATTCATCAACTCCATCTTTTGCGATTTCTGGAACATTGGAACATCTTCCAAAGATAACAAATAGTCTCAAGCCTTATCGTTTTCCTCGCCTCAGTTTTTCCCCTTCTCTTTATCATCCTGTTGGTTTTTTTTCCACTTTTCCTCACGCAGTCGTCGCTCCAAGCGCCCTTTCTCCTCACTTTACCTCACCTTTTTTATCTCTCTATTTATCTACTCTTTTGAATCTTTTGTCTCCCACTCATCTCCTCCTCCCTCCCATAACTTTTTTCCATCGCCTTCATCTTGCTTCTTCTCTCATTCTTGTACACTATCCACTCGCATTACCGCTGTGTTTCTTTCATCCTTCGCTTTCTGCTTCATGCCCTCCCCTCCGTCTCTTTCCCACCATCCCCTGTGTAGGCCCTGTATACCTTCCAGCAGATAATTAGCCAGGCAGTACAAACTGCCTCAGCTTTGTTTGTGGCCCCGGGGCCAACAGGACGTCCCTCTCTACCACAGGGTAACTTACATAAGCAACCGACTCAAAGTGACAACGCCAACCTCAAATGGCCACAGGAGGCAGAAAGACAGACTCAAGATTGAGGGACGGAACAAGACAGAGGTGGAAAAAGACAGACGGTCTTTCCATTTACTCAACAGCTGATGTGACCTGGGCATCTGTCATTAGGACTTGCACCGATGTACTTGTATTGTACCTAAAGAACTAGCATGTACTTTAGCACTGATGTTGCATTTTCGGAGCATCATTGGATCAGTTACATACATAAACTCAATACTTATGCTTGACACAATATTGTGTGCCTTTTTAAAGCGATGTTTGGCAAGCAGTTCTACTAAAACGATTCATCCATCAAATAGCGTGTAGTGTTTTCGTAGATGGGTGTTGTAATTACAGTACGACACAGCAGAAAATCTCCAAATGCTCACTTTTGCGTTCGGATCAACTCCAAATAAATCCATTATGATGGTATGTGTAGTTTATCATACTGTAATGCATTGAAGCCTAATGCAGCAGTGATTTAAGGCCCCCATTCACTCCCATTACATTATGGCCAATTTGTTTTCATTTGATTGTAAAGTAATTCCAAAATTACGCCTGTCAGCATCAGCGCGCTCATCAATCACGCATTTTCTTCAGGGAGTGCTTCTGTAGTTGACAATCCTTTGCACCAATCATCATGTTTTCGTGCAATGATTGCACTGACGTCTGTACAGCAATCAATTTAACATTATTTCTGTGTTTCAAACTGCTTCATTGAGCACTTCTACCCCTCTGCTCCCTCCGCCATCACAGGAAATGGCCTAGAGAATGGTCTTCAGCTGCAGAGGAGTGTGACCCCGATTCCTCCACAAGTGATTCCTAAATCACTGAGCTGTTTCGCTCTTCCTTTTATCTCCTCTCTCCTCTCCGCCTCTCTTTATTTGCTATAAACTCTATCTCCAGACACTTGTTCAATATTACAAGCTTGCATAAATTTGGCCTCACTTTCTGTACTTCTCCAATTTTTACAAGCCATCTATTTTCATTGGAAGAATTTGGCCAAATGATAGAGCTTTTTCAGCAAAACTCTGGATATTAATGCAGCCTGTCCTTTCACGCCTGTGCAGTGGAGGGCTTTACATCAACCCTATAAAGACTCGTTGGCATTTATACAGTCAAATATCCTTCACAAGGTTCCAATTAAGCCATTCCTCTGCGGTAGTGTAGTCCGTAAATTCTTAAACATTGTACCGTACCTGCTAAGAAGTGATCTGAATCACCGTCTGTATCTGCTGATCCGTTATTCATGTGACAGATTTGCAGTAGATAAGTGCCTCACTTTAGTTGGGATCGCGATGAATAAGTGATGCTCTTTTTCATTCCCATCGAGTTTCTCTGTGTGATAAGGAAGAGAAAAGGGTAAAACTGAAAAAAGATGGCAGCTGTTGGAGCATCGGAGGGTCAAACTTGAAACCAAGATCTGCAAAACATTTGACAAGCCTAATTCCAAAACTTAATTTAGTGTCTTGGGTGTGGGTTTTAATGCCAAAAGATCAGTTAATCATAATTTTGTTCATGATAGTGTAAAAGGTTTTGCTTTTAAGTAAAGTAGTGACATTTATTTTGAGGCATTCGATGTCTCCTTGGAATCAGGTTAATAGCTTCCCGCAGACAGCCAGTGTACTATTATAAATTATACATAAGACATAGCAGTCTAACCCTAATTGTACACCCATGAGTTTCTCAACAATGATGATGAGTTTTCTTTATGAGTCGGCTTTGACATCTTGGCAAAAGATCAGAGCGGAGGCAGAGGAGGAGTGGTTTTTGTTGTTGTTTTGGTTGCCAGTGACGTCAGTTGAGGAACTTGAATGGGGCACGGAGGGGCGGCTTTAAATCCCAAATATCCAAATCTAATACCGTTGGGACTGGGTTGGGGCTTGGCTTTTGGCCACAGAGGGTTTCTGAGTCAAAAGGTCAATCCAGTGTAGTCATCGGCTTACCACAGCTCGAGACTAATTACAGCGTGCAGGGTTTTTTTTATGCTCTGCGAGGGGGTGTGTGTGTGTATATTCATGTGTGTACAGGCCTGTTTCTGTGTAATATGTCCCATCAGTGGCTGTTCGCTACATAATCCACTCATTACGCGCATAAGTAGTGGATTATCTATGCTCATACATTCATATATATTTGGATACATATAGTTGGAAGGCCCGTACATGAATTACTTCATTGTCTAACCATGAGCTAACCTGAAACTTAGAGGCCCGAAGCTTCTTATTTTCTTTTAAACCAGCCAGTACAAAACACGCAAAACCTGGCTTTATTTTGAAGGAACAACACTGGCACTGCCAACCAGAGCAGGTGCAACTTGTGAGAGATATAAAATGCTGCAAACACATTTTCCTGTTGAGCACAGCAATGACAGACCGCTCTCTCTTTTTCTGTGCCGTGTCTCTAGGTAACGATTTGTTCCTGGTAGCGGTCCATGAGCTTGGGCACGCGCTGGGCCTCGAACACTCCAACGACCCCACGGCCATAATGGCTCCTTTCTACCAGTACATGGACACTGACAACTTTAAACTGCCCATGGACGACCTGCTGGGCATCCAGAAGATTTATGGTAAGGCCTCCTGGCTTTATTTAGACGTACATATCAGTTCACTTGTTTGCATGTCTTAGTAACTTGCCATGATACTGTCACGCCAGAAAACTGCTAACAGACTACCAGACATTCGACAGTCAGTCACAATAACTTTCTGCATGACCTAACTTGCTAACAAACTAACTGAGAAACAAGTCAACTTTATTTGTACCCTCAACTCACCTCTAACTCTGCCTCTTCGGCGGATCAGTTGGAGGTTCATTAAAAGTCGACGGTGCAACACAGCTAATAAAATTCAGTTGCTTCCTCCATTTTAGCCTTGAACTCCCTCAAAGGTTAGCACTGCGGGGCTGGTTTGCTGTTAGTTAGTTAGTTAGTTAGTTAGTTAGTGGTGCAAATTTGAGCTGAAATCAGTTCTTTCACAACAACATTTGACTGTTTTAAATGCTAGTGGGACTGGGCCAGAAGTTAATCATCATAACTACTGCCTGACTTAACTGGAAGATTTCTTTCTGTGTTATTCTAACCCAGTTATAGCATAGCATAAGTTTGATAACCAGATTAAACATAGATCTAAGACTAAGACCTAAATTTAAGCTCACAGGAGCCAAGAGCTTCATCGTCAGAGCACCTACACATTCTTCAGTGACACATTTTGAGTTGACAGGTGCTGATAGCGGCGCTTTGACTGCTCATTAAGCTGATGGAGCTCTGGGGCAGGTGTATCAGAAGTGTGAAATTCAATTTTGACGGTACCAGATCTATATGAGCATCAGTGTAGACTTAATTTTTACACTCTCAGTGTTGAATTAGTAGTACATCGGCATAGAACAGGCTTCCATCTAGGCATATGTTTTTTTTTTATTGATTGTTTTATTGAGTTTGATGTTTTTTTTTTTTTTTAATGTATACATTTTTTACATTTATTTGAATGTTCATGTTGCCGTCTCATTCTCAGTTTGACATTTATATCAAGAAACTTTGTCACTTTGTGACAGTGTTGTCCCTTACCGTTGTCGAGGCTGTAAACTAGTCACACTCGGGTGAAACTGTCACATGAATGGCTGCACACTCACGCTAACACACACGCATACACACACAAAAGAACCTGCCATCTGCTTACATGGCCAGGGCACATCCCTCTGGGAGTAACAGACCTGGGCAAGCGATCAAATCTCTCCTCATCCCTCTCATGTTTAACTCCTCTCTGCTGCTGCCCCTCCTTCCCCCTCCCCTCTTGTACCAGGAGTTGAAGGGCAGGACAAGTGATGGCATCTCCTCTCTCAGGCTCGTTTTATTTTCCAGCAGCAGTTGGCCTCCTTTTCTTCCTCACGGCAACAATGATGTAAGACCTAGAGGATAAATGGGGACAAAGGTGGGAGCTGCACAATTCAGCGGAATTAGAGTTGAATAGGAAAAAAATATGCGAATGACTTTCCATACAGGTAGAGACAGGTATGTTGAGATGTGGACAGAATTATGGGTGAGGTGTCTGAGTTAGATGGAGAGGCGGTGTAGGGCTGTAAATACAAAGATGTTAAATTGAGGACTTTGATTTGCAGTCAGTGGGAGCCAGGCAGGATCACACAGTGAATTGTGGGAAGAAAAGGTCTGACAGGGGTAGGATGAGCTTGATGTGGAAGATCGATTCACATTTTTGAGCATTGAGCTGCGCCGTTTCCATTTTTCAACTGAGGTTGTCGCAGAGAAGGAACGCCTGCCGGTTGCATTCACTCCTCAGACTGTTTATACAAACACATCATTTCTCATGAATAAGCAACCGCTTAAACTTCACTGAATATTTATTGGGTTTAAAAACAAATGAAACATTTTCATGTAATTATAAATATCAAATGCAGCACATCAGATTTTTTTTATTCCTCGTGTACCATTTTCTCACTGAGGTTGAACATAATGACTTCACACTCTTTTGAAGAGAACAGCCGACTTCCTGTTTACACACGCATTGGAGTAAACTGTTACTGTACGAGATAAAGAAGAGAGGGGAAAAAAACAGCACTGCAAATATCATGGTCATAGTTATGCTGAACCTAAATATGTAAAAGTTCATAAAAAAAGTCATTTTCCGCACACACTGCATCGTTTGTTAGGTATGAAAGGGATTGTGAGCATCTGACAAACATTTAATAGCATGTCCAAAGTCCACAGTAATAATTCCATACATTATATACGGATGTGTTACTAACACCCACATAAATATTTTGTTTTCTAGTGAGCAGCCTTTCCATCTGCTTTGTGTGTTGCGTTATGGGAGGATAGTTTAGGGGACTGGAGTTTGAAGACACAGCATTTGAATTATGTGGACTGGATCTGGTGATCTTGATCCATAGGGGATTAAAAGTTTGGACATCTCAGCTTCTGCTGTATCGATTCTCTCTTGTGAGTCCGCCCCCCACTTGTAGAAGGTCAATACAAATGGCTGGATTACTCTTTTAAGGACACTCAGGCAGGCTCTTCAGACCTGTTTGTTTCTAGTCTAGACTACTGGTTTCCATCAGTGTTTCCATTAAGACCCAGGAGTATGCAAATTTTTCACCGGAGCCAATCACCACACCAGATGAGTTCACTGATTAGATCCCTGTTCTTTGGTTAAAGTGTAGTAATCTGTGAAATGAGCTGCTGTGGTTCTGGGCAACAATGGCACCCGGGGGCCCGCTTGTTCTAACATGTGGGATCACCTGAAGATCATTGGGAACAAAGTGGCTAAAACAGAGCCAGACTGAAAGACCTCAACTCTACCAAGTGTTTCATTTTGTCTGCATGTCCATCTGACTGCGAGTCTTGGTCCCGGTGCTTTGGCTGCACTAATCTGGGATGTATTTCAGGGGATTTACTCCAGTCTGAAGTGAATGGAATCTCTCGTGCAGACCGCAGATCAGTCCTGCAGACTGGGAGAGATGTCTAGCAGAGAAGTGTTCCCTCTTAATCCTCTGATCAGCTAGCTTGTCAACTAGTGTCCTGGTTTATCTTTCTTTGTTTTACTGCTCGCTACAGATCGACTCGTTCAGTTGAACGATGGGCCGCTCATTCACTTCTTTAATCCTCTTTTCATTTGTTGACTTTTAAATAATTTGTCAAGTCATTTAATCATTCATGTACAACTCCTGTGAATGTTTACAGTTGCTTTTTCAACGTCATTATTTATATATAGCGCCATTACGGGTTGATGCTTTCCATGAATGGGGGAGAGGTGGTTGGGGGGTGGGGCGGGGTTTTGCTTGTCACATTTGCATCTTTCATATTGCAGTCATCTATTCCTGCATCTGTTGGCCCCAATCAACACATGGAAACTCATCCTTGTTTTCACAGTTACACAGTGTGTTATTCATGCGTCGTCATGTGCTCAATTATTCATACACACAGCCCACTCGCTCGCCCTTCCTCTACCCCTCTCCGCTGTACGTCTCTCTCTCTCTCTGTAACTCATGCAAATCATGAATTTAAAATGACACAGAGGCATGTCTGGGCCTCCTTCTGTGAGGGAATTTCATTTTTATCTCTACTGTATATACATGTTTTTCCCCTTATGTTTTTTTTAAATTTTATTTTCTGTTTTATTCATCTAAACATATCATATTATGCTTTGGTGAGCCGAATCTTTAAACCTGGCAGCGTTCAACTCTAGCCACTGATTTTCACATCTTGTTTTTCTATCTCCTCCGTGTCTCTTATGTGTTTTTTTTCTTGCTCGATTTCCCCTTCACTTCTTATCTCTTCCTATGCCATTTCGGTTCCAGTTACAGGTGAAAAAGTTGATCTTGGCTTCCAGATTTAGCCCCCGTGCAAGCTCAGGTGGCTAGCTGTAACTGGTGCATTAATAAATAAAGTGATTCACATGGAATTCATTTTTACATCCTTAAATATCTCTTCTTGCCTGTGCAAACCAGTTTTCCCGCTCACAACGTTTTTTTTGGAATCAGTCTAAATTGGTTTTCTCCTTTGCTAGACTTACTTCTGAGTAGTTAGACGTGTTGGCAATTACGCTATTCAGTTTGCCGAGAGATCGATACCACCCTATTGCGTAATGACTGGCAATGGGTAAACAGATACCCTGGTTCTGTCTTTAGGTAATAAAATTCTTCCAGCACCTCTAAAGTTCACAAGTGAACACAGTTCACCTCGTTCGTTTAATCTGTACAAAAAACAAAGTGAAAAAATGACAAGGAAGTTATCGGGGACTATTTCTTGGCTGGCAGGAGTGACTTCTTTGATTCTCATTACTCTGATGTCATTGTCGTGTTTATTAGTGATCTTTACAGATGCCTGTAGCCCAATTTTGTGTTTTTGCAGTCTTTGTGTTAAGCTAACCGGCTGTGTGAATAACACTCAATATTAATATATGCACATGTAATATTTGCCTCATGCATTTATGTGCATTTATTGCAATGAGTTTGTAGTTATTTGTTGTTCAGAATTTCACAGGATGTTGTCATAAAGTAGGGGATGACAAGGTGTGGTCCAGATAACACCACTTGCCTCCAGAAACATAGTCAGAAAATTTGGTTACTGCTGATATACAGTATGTATCACAGTGAGATATTTTCCTCTGACTTCCTCCAGGGCCTCCTGAAAGGATTCCCCAGCCTACCAAACCTTTGCCGACGGCGCCCCCTCCCCGCTCCCATCCTCCCTCAGACCCCCGCAAACCAGACAGGCAGACTCGACCTCCAAGGCTGCCCCCAGGAGATAGACCATCCCACCCCAACGCTAAACCAAACATCTGTGATGGAGGCTTCAACACCCTCGCCATACTGAGGAGAGAGATGTTCGTGTTCAAGGTAAGTGAAGAGCCTGTGATATTAAAACAAACCCAGGGCATTTTCACACTTTGTTTGTTTTGAAGAGTCGTTTTGAACCCTGGAGCTGTTTTACCCAAAACTTGGATCTCTTAGCAGTGTGAGAAACGCAGCAGTCAGTCTTCGTAGGCCAAACAAACTTGAGACTTTGATGGAAGGATAGTTTCATAGCATATTTCCAAACCGACAACATATGCCTGAAGAGAGTCCTATCCTGCAAGTCTGTAACAGTGTATAATTTAATCTATTGATTCATGCAACAAAAGACCAACTCCCTTGATTGCTTGATTCAGACCAATGGAAATGGCCTGGAGATCTGCAAAAGGAAAGCGACAGAAAGCTTGTTAAAGGATTACCTAAATATACAGAGGTTGGGAGCTTTTCTTTTAATCTGCTTAATGTTCCATATGTGCATAATGTTGAAATTGCTCACTTAGGCTTCTTTGGTTGAGTTTTCTAAACGTTCGTAGAAAAGTTGGCTAGAGTTGTTAAGAGAGGAAATTGATAATGAGGTTATAGTGCGTAGAAATATGGTGGACTCTCTTAAAACCAGCGCCTGTGTATTTTATTGCCTAATTAAAGGAGCTATTATGTCTAAAAGGAAGTCTTTCCAGGTTACTCCGGGCCAACAGGAATGTGGACAAAATGGATATTATATTCAGAAGAAACGCTGTGCAACGCACAGTGCTGCACAGTTTTCCCTTCTCCCAGCAAACTCAGCCTGGTTCTCATTCCACTGGTAACGAAAAAAAAAAAAAAACATACACATGTTCCTTAATGCATCTTTATCCTTGGTCTAAGCCTGTGAGCACAAGACCTTGGCAACATGCAGTCAGGAATAGAGAAAAACCTTGGGACAGCACAAAGCTGTCCTGTGTTCTCTGCAGAAAGGAGAAAGAGTGCCTCTGATACGTTCTGTGAGTGTGACTGTATTTTTCTGGTGATATAAATAGATAGTATTCAATGGTTAAATAAGAGGCTTGTGGAGCCGGGGGAAAAACCCTTTCTGTCCTCTCCGCTACCCCGTCTCAGAGAGTGAGCTTTAAAGTTGAACATATGAACTGGAAAGGTGTTTAACCAAAATTAGACTCAAAGCTCACCCGCTCTATTGTGGGTGGGATATAATATTAGCTTGTTACAATAGTACAGATACGACCCCCAGCAGCTCCTATCACTCACCATTACTCTGAGGGCAAGAGCCTGGTCTGATGGAGTGATGAGAATCATGGGATTTGTGCAGAGCTCAGAGGTACTGTGGATACAAAAAGGACGTTCAGCAATCAGACAGCCTTTTATGAGTTTAGGATGTGAAGGATACAAGGCCAGCTGGGCTCTGAAACACATCTATTGTATCTGTGGGTTTGAAATTGAATTTAAGTGCTACAAATTGACTTGGCACTGCTTTTTAAAAAATAATTTCTGTAGTGTGAGCATGCCAGTCCCTCTAGCTTTATTTGTCATAACCAATCAAATGTCATTTTGATGTTGTTTACCTCTAACCTGTTTTTATAGACCCAAATCAAATAATGTTTCCGAGACTCCCTTCAAAGACAGAAAAGCACCAGATAACTCTCTCTGTGGAAGGTTTATTTGTACGGGTTTGTGTATAAGATAGGTATCTCTTTGTTTTGGTGCCGTGCCAGCTCAGAAGAAATGAGCTTTTCTCCTGCTGTACCGCATCCAATCTGACAGATTGTCTTATAGTAAAAGCAAGACCTAAAACGTATTCCGCTGTCCACGTACTGAAAACACACACTTATGTTTGATAGCTGACATTGTAGAGATGTGACAAGAAATGTGGACAGAGAGCGAGAGAGAGAAAGCTATAACACCACGGCTGGTTCTATTATGTGCTTTAAGCTTACGGCTGCCAGGTTTGCTGGATTTAATCAAACTATAATGGCTATTATTGTTATTGTTTTTTTATAGTTAAAGAAAATAAAGTCAGAGTTTGTAGAGAACAACTTCAGCTTTATAGTAGAAACTGCCACACTTCTTAGTCCTGTGTGCCAAAAGAGTCTCTAAGCACTCTTTTGAAGGCCACTCCACAGGGGCTACTCTTACACGATGCCATTCAACATAAACTGCATTGCTCCCCCTGCTTTGTTTTAACTCTTCACGTATTATAGCCAGCTTTCCAATTAATGCTATAAATGAAGTGTATATAATTAACCCCTAAGCAAAAGGGCAGTAAGGTATGTTTCTTTTGAGGATTCAACTCAAAAGAAACACGCAAGATAAAACCAGACATGTCTGCAATCCACATTTTAAGACAGATTTTCAGATTGTGTATCATGTGAAAACATAAATTAAAACAGTGAAGTTAAATGAGTGGGATTACCTGTAATTGCCTGGCTTAAGTAGTCATCAGCGCTGATGTGAAGAACATCATTTTGAAGGCTGTGATGAATGTTTCTCTCTGTTTGGCCTTTAGAAGTAGTAGCAGCGTGCGTTTTTCCAAAGGTGTAGAGGAGTGGAACGGAAAGACTGACAGAAAGAGGTGATTTGTTACAGAACATATGTAAGTGTAGCTGTAAATCCACCGTGTTCACATCGTTAGGACCACCAGTAACATTATGACTCATGACGATTTGCTCACTCTCTTGCATGATCCACGTCTCAGCCTGTGAATCAAATGTGTTTAGTGAGGGGAAATCAATAAGGGATCACAGGTTTGACTTGGATCCGCTCTCTAAGTGTGTTTCACGGGAGGAGCAGGTGGTCTTAATATTTCTTGATTCTCAGTGAGTGTTGTGCCAGTTTTCTGTGTGGAAGACTTGAGGTATCATGTTAATGCTTTCTTTTCTCCTGGTGGACGAAGCTGCCCAACTGTAAAACGGCTGATCTGGAATCATAATTACAGATGTTTGTCTTACTCCAGAGTTTGATAGATTCCCTGTAGAGCATGTCAAGGTCTACGCAGTAGACGGTTAACAGAATAGGAATGATTTACAGCTTGTGCTTCCTTCTTGTTTCAGTTTGATTAGAATTTCTGTCTCTTGTTACTTGTTTATAAGGGTGATTTCTTCTTCCTCTTCTCGAGTGATTGTCCACTTGGTTACTTCATGCTGTAGGTCCACTTGGCCTGCTCGGCTTGGCTTTACTCACCATCCCCACTTAATTGTTTTGGAAGAGCCGAGTCAAGTCGATACCAAGTCATCATAGCAGAGATCTCAGCAGCCTCGCAGCCCCCGAGGTCCACAGGTGGTCCAGCAATGTAGAGTAGTGGGCTTTAGAGAGGAGAGTTTATCTGCTGAAATGCACTGGGAGCACTCAAGTTTTCTCTGAAGCAAAAGCTGCATTTATTATCTTGGAACGTAATATTCTTTGACTGAAAATGATTCATAATGTGCTTTTGTTTACTCTTTCTCACAAAAATTATGACCTGTGTTTGGCTTTTGCAGTACAAGAACTGAAAGATTTAGATCCACATTGTCAGCTCTTTAGCACAATTCGAAGCTCCAGTGGAACTTGTTGGTCTCCAAAAGAGAAAATAAAACAAAGGAAAGAATATCATGGTCTGGTACACTGTATGACTACAGAAGAGTTCACAATCATGCCACATCACTAAATATGATATCTGTCAAAACTTTACGTTATTTCTGCTCGCTTATTTCCTGTCTTTGAAAGCATATTGCAGTCTACGCATGTAGATTGCCTTCACAACCATTTACATGTAAATGAAGCATTTTACTTTTCTAACACCGATGTTTGCAATGTATAGGATGTTAGGAGTTTATTTTTTGTCCGTGCTAGACTTTTAGAGCCTTTTTTTCTAAAATGTTTTGTGACATCTCACTTTGCCCAAAAGAGATTATTGTCTGGAAAAATATTTAAATGCTCTGCTGTCAGAATCACAAAGTAGTGCAGCTCATCCAAATCTGCTAAAAAACTATTCCATATGCAATTTTATGCTGTCATTTAGGCAAATGTATTCCATATTACAGAAGGACTGTGTTATTATCAGTCAGTTAGTACGATTAAAAAGCACTGTAACAAATTACAAATATAGTATTGCACTTGTGTAATACTTGGGGGACTGGTCAAAACCTGTGCACAGTGCAGGCTGGATCCTACACTTTCCATAATTCCATTGATAAGACCCTCTCTGCCTCTTAAATCTTGACTTCTCTCAACCCAGATACCTTCAATTTGTAACACTGGCTTTCTGTTAAGAACTTTTAAGTTTAAAGGCTAAGCCGATGTGACCCTGCTGACATCATCATGGTTACAGTTTCAAACCTGAGAAACCAGCTTTAAGAGCCACCGAAGACAAACACTACAGTTTCTTTTACAGACTGAGTAATAATCTTTGTGATGGCTTTAACTTCAGTGATATTGTTGCAGTTAGCAATAAAGGAGGTAAAAGGTTAATACTGGGGTCGTTAGACCTTCCAAATTTTGGAATGAAGTTGAGTAAGCAAGCCTGAATGACAAAAGAAGTGATTATATCAAGAAGAAGAATGATAACGCCAGACAGGATCTACGATTTCTATAGCAGATGTACAGTAGGTGTAGTAAGTTAAAAACGTATTGTTTTTTTAAGTGTTAAGCTCCATACTGTTCCCAACAGTGTGCCCAAAGTGCCTGATTTATTCGAGGCACGTTAATCTACAAAGGCAGGTTAGGAGTCATGCTTGTTAAGGTGGTAGTTTTACGGTCGATCATTTTTCTCCCAGTGGGTTGACAGGAGGTCTGTTAAGGTTCGCTGCGTATGACCGTGTATGGCCGCGTAGATCCAGTGTCACCAGTAAATGCCTCACTAAAATTACACAGCTACAGCTTTTATGATTGCAGGCACTTTGGATTCAACTTTCTATGAACTCCCAAACCATATGGTATCCCATCGGATGTATATGCATGTGTGCGTACAGACCAAAACATTAATGCAAGCAGTTTTCTCTTCCTGCTTCAACAAAAACATACTGGACTGTGACCTCATCACTTATACTGTCAGACAATGACCAGACAGGAAGAGTCCACTCGTTTCCCATCAGGCTCGGAGCATAGTAAAACATGGACATCTAGTTTCAGACATCACCCAACAGACGTTACGAAGTCTGGATTTTGAATTTATGGCTCGCTGCCCTCTTGTCAGTTTGCAGAGCCAGAAAATCCAAAAAGGGCTTTAGGCTAAATATTCCCTAAAATATAAGCCTTAATATTTTCTTAACGGAGCAATCATTTTGAAAATCAACGCAAGGACACATTTTACAAGATGAGAAGTCAGCCACTGGGACTTCAACCTCTTGTGTTCCATTTTTCCACTGACTTCCATAAGCTTTACAGCCAGTTAAAGACATTTAAAGGTCCACTCTTCACCACATCCTTTATGTGAAAGCATGAAAGAATACATATTTTAGAAAGCAGCGGTTAAGGGATTGTTGTATTCATTGATAGGATCATTGTTTGAATGCATCAGGGTAATTTTGTAGAGCTTACCTCTGCTCTCATTTGATACGGCCTGCATGTGTTTTGCCTGCTCAAAAGTTTGTAGAGGCTCTTGCACTGCCTACAGTCAGGTACAATAGAGAAAAAATACACTTCCCTCATCAGTCCATCACCCAACTCTCATCCTGAGACAGTCTACCATAAAGGAAACTGCCACCCTCCTCCTCCGCTTCACTGAAAGACCTTCCTTCCTTGATGTGGACAGATTTAGAGCAGGGGATTCTGGGACGCCGGAGGTCGCCTTGCTGTTCAGGATTGGCCACTTGGCCGCTGATGTTGGAGACATGCTTTGATTCCGACATCCATTAATGAGAACACAGTGACCAAGTGGGCAGTGAGCTGTCCACTCTTCTCAGTATCTTTCTCCTTTGCGTTACCGGGAGGAAAGAGATGGATAATCCTGCAATAGCAGCAGAATGTCTACTCAGAGGACTGAGGAGGGGAGATGATATAGAAGAAAAAAAAAAGACTTCTTTTAGAGGAGGCCAGAGAGGATGCTTACGGCATACACAGCTCTTTTCTACACTTCTCTGAATCTTTATTGGACATGAATGTTTTTGTTGTTGTAGCTTTACGATTGTTACCTCCCAGGAATATATATGACTCTGCCATTAAGTCTGTTTTGAACCACTAAATCGGAAATAATTCATCCAAAAAATTGTGTTAAATATGAAATGAATTTGTATACATGCTTTTTTTGTTTAGTTTTCTATGAATAGAAGGTATAGTTCTACGATGTTTCGTGGAATCTTCGTCTGCACTTTGTTTCACCTGTTGAACACCCCTCTGCACGCTTACATGTCTGATTTAACCAGCTGTGTATTTCACTCTGCATTGCTGACATTTATTGGATTAGAATATTTCACCACACACAAAGTGTGAAGCTGCCATATTAGAAAGAACAGTAATGAAAAGAAACAGCTGCAGGTTGAAAAGTTGAAACCAGTGCTTATTGCTATAGTGACTGCATTTCAAGGTCATTATTTACAACGGTTGCAGCTATGATAACGTGTTTGGAGACGTTGTGTTCCGGCCTGTGAGGTAGCTTTCAGCACATGAGAAAACACAACTCTTGACACAAAAATACGTTCCTCTGCAGTTATTTCCTTCCGTTTAAAAAAATCTTTGACAGGAGATCATGATGAATATGCGGATCTCAGGCTTCAACTCTAATCCTCATCCCTCTGAATTATTTACACCTGCATTCTGCGCTCAGTGAAGCCAAGCTAGTGTGTGCGTCACATTAACCAAGTGAGAGGTCAGCAACGCTGTCATCCTAACACCAATGTCTGTCATATTCTCACCTCTTCACTGACACACAAACACACATGGCAGAAGCAGATGCTCATTGACTGCTGACCTGGATGAGGCGATGACGAGGTTTTAGGTTTAACCTCATTCTTAATGTCGAGCCTGACTCTAATAACATTAAACCTGACTCTAATAAACAAAATATGTCTATATATACAGTATATAGCATTGTAAGAGTCATTTTACTTTACTAAATCAAATGGAAGACAATGAGAAGACACTAAAATCATCCATCCTTTGTTCAGCATGTAACTGTGGAGGTCCATGTAAGAACTGATAGTAATCTAATAATAATATCTTTATCTCGGTTTAAGAGACAACATGAAACAACAACATGATGACTATGAAAACATTTAGTGTCTTTTTCTATTTTTATGTCTCTCTGTAGTTGTTTTTTTGTCTCTTTGTAGTAGTTTTTGTCTCTTTGTAGTTGTTTTTGTCTCTTTGTAGTTGTTTTTGTCTCTTTGTAGTTGTTTTTGTCTCTTTGTAGTTGTTTCTGTTCTTTGTTCTAACAAGAAATTGTAGTAGTCCCTTCAAAAAGAGTCTCTGACCCAGGGGTTAGGCCCATTTAGTAAACTTCCCATGACCTTTGTTTGCTGCATAATGAGTTTTGCCAGTTAACTGTCACACTAATCTTACAGTAGAGCACAAAGTAATCCCATCCCATTATTTGATCTCTTCATTTAAATTAAATGGGAAGCCATTACCCTTATTTATCTGTTCTTTGTCAACTCAGCAGTCCAGAAACGTTTTGCAATACAGTTCTGTGTTGTATAGTCTTAACTCTCAGGGCAGTGTCTGCAGTTTACGTTCCACTTCACAAACTTTCCTCAATACTGACAAAACCTCTCCGGTAGAGACAGTTTGTTAATACTATCAAGCAGTCCTGAATTTATATTCCTATACAGAGTCTGTAGTAATTTAGACTTGTTGCTCTGCATGCATTTTCACGCGCCATGAGACAGTATGCGTGACAAACCCTGCACTGCCCTTTCTCTCAAAGCAGAGAACATGAACAATTTGAGTTTGAATATTTCCAACTTCTGTTACGACTGAACTTGTTGTGATTATTTTAGACGTTCCTGTAATTGCAAAGTACAGGCTAAAATGTTCCACAAGTGAAGTCTGCTCGCCTGAGCTTTATTTTCAGAGTGGGAGTGGGACGGCAGGGCGGGAGAAAGAACATTTTCTCTTTTATAAAGTCAAAAGGATTCAAATGGGTTGGATTTCACAGTTTGATCTGTTTTCAATTACTGGGCCGGGCTGCGTACAGAATAAAATGCTGAACAATTGAAATCTATGGAGGGCAGTAGGTATAGAGCGAGGGAGGGAGAGGAAGAGAGGAGGAATTGGAATGAGAGACAAGGGGAAATGAAAAGAAAGAGGAGGAAGAGTCCAGGGAGAGAGGAGAGTCCCAGAGAAACAATTGGATTAGACAGAGAGAGAAGGAGAGCAGCAGAGAGAGTGTTTGATAAATGGGCTGTTTATTTAGCTTTCACTGTGAATGAAGCAGGGTGTGATGATGTGTTGTCCCCCCGCTCTCTGTCTCCGCGTCCCTCGCTATATGAGGTCAGGATTTTTGGCCTCAGCGCTCAACGCGCTCAGGAGGGGCAATTGGCCATTCATTGCCAAAGGGTGGGACATCTCACTGAGCCCTAATGGCTTTCACAGCTGGGTCTCCCCCCGGCCCCCTTTATCATCGAGTTTCATCCAACATCAAAAAGACACACCTTCCACTTGCCCGTGCTCACGTTCCAGAAGAAATCAGAAACTGTTGGCTTGTCATAAAGCCCCTGGCTATCACTTTGCCCATGTTACTTGATGGATTTCCCAGTATGTTCTTCAAGTTGTGCGTGTGGAGCGTCGGCTTCATGCACTTTCCAGGCAATCTTAGAAAGTATATGCAGATCTTAAAGGCGCTGGGGCTATCGGAGCAGCAGCCTGAGTTGATCATTGCCAGCAGGCTTTGTTTATAATTGTGGGAAAAGCAAGGAGCTGGCTTGAATGTTACCACTGATTGTGTTACAATATGCAGAATTCATTATTATATCTGTTTTCCTGGTTAAGGGCAGTTTGTTGTTGGAACTTTAGAGGGACTCAAACTTAAATGTTAACTAATGCCTGTTTTCCTACTTAGTCATTCACTGATTTTCCACATAAAGATGGATCACACAGACTTTACACATCTTAACCCACACACACACACACACACATACGCCTTATACTTGGCCCATTTGTGATTGTCTGAAACACAAAAGCTTAGGTAAATGACGATGTCAAGCTCTTAATCGGTGTTGGGGAAGTTAACGAGAGATGCATTTTCCAAAACTACCAGTTAATCTTGTACAAATCCTGCAAAACCATGAGGACAGAGGATGCAGGCTAAATAGCTCTCTACCCAGACATACATTTGACAAACCATGTACGTCTGGAATAAGGGCTGCTCCAGTGGTTTAGGATTGCCCTTTTAGAAAGTTAGGGACTTGCAAGAAGCACAGTAAAACAACAGTAAGCAAAACTGAAACAACAGAGGCCAAGATATTCACACTTTAATTACCTACATTTCCCATACATCATAGCAGCATTTTTGATTTGATGCACCCGGCCTCTTAAATGCTGCCTCTGTGAAACCCCCACACGCAGAGTTTTAATGCTGGATTCCTGTTTATTTCAAAATCAGGTTGTCTAGAGCCACAAAGACGTTTTTACAGGCTGACAAATGCCCCCTTCAGTCGTGTTTGACCTCTGCCTCCTAACACTGTCCTTTTTAATGTCTCTCTTTCAGGACCACTGGTTCTGGCGTGTGAGAGATAACTCCGTAATGCCAGGATACCCCATGCTCATTAGTGTTTTCTGGAGGGGCCTGCCGCCCAAGATAGATGCAGTCTACGAGAACAGCGAGGGCAAGTTTGTCTTCTTCAAAGGTAAGCTCACAGCGCGGCTGTGATACCATCCTGGTTTACATTTGCTTCACATGTCATCTCTCCTGGGTATTATTCATCCGCAAGAATTTCACAGATATGTTCTGTATTTGTGTCTGTCATGTTGTGTTTTTGTATAAACCGTATGCACATGTCTTTTTAGTATTCAGCATGTGTTTTCTGTATGTGCCCGTACTTGGAAACAAACACGGGCTTTTTATCATGAAACCGCTGTATGTTATCATGCTCACTCAAAGAACTGCCTTGATCTTATCTGTGGTTGCGAGTTCAATGTAAATCTGTGGAAGATTAAGGAAATGTTTTTCTCACTTGGTTGTAAAATCCGCCTTAACTCCAGCAGTTATGACTTTTAATAATTCCCATGTTATGTTTTGTGATGCTGGTCGTAATATTCTTTATTTGAATGCAGAGCTCTTGGGGAACTGTCACTACATGTAAGAAAGCGCATTAGTACTCGCTGTCAGTGTTTGATCATCTCCTTTTTTTTTACCTTTCTGGTGAGATTTGTCTACATATTCAAATCTAGATTGAGCTATCCCTAAAACACCGAGATTTAAAGCTAATTATGCCTAAAGCCCACAAGCCACTCAAAAGAAACAGCAAGCAAACAAAGCAGTCCTGTAAACTCCTATTTGCATACACTCCAGAGAGAGAGAGGGGCCAACAGAGAGACAGAGGGTGTTGATGAGAGGAGACGTAGGTAAGCAGTCAAAGTCTGCTGAGATAAAAACTACAAATCTTCACTCAAACCCATTTCTATTTTCAACACCAAACAATTCCTGGAAATGCGGACCGCTGGTCCCATGAGCGTCACAAGCTCTGGAAGTTTTGATTTCGAAGGTATACACTCCACCCTGCTTTTCTTCTCGGGGCCGGGTAGCAACGGGATTGCACACAGATTTAGAAAATTTATACGAACAGAGTGCCATTTTTCATTTTAGCATGCACAGCTGATTTCCCAGAAGGCCTTATTCTGTCTGTCCCCATTTGGAATAAAAAATTAAGAAGAAAGTCGGCCAGAAAACAAAATGCAGCACTCTAGGTCCTTGTCTAAGCAGCCGTTTTGAATATTCTCTAATAGTGCCTTGTCTGATGAATTCTCCTAAAATAAATGCACAGATGGAGGCTTTAGAGTCTAGTTTGCACAAGTCATGGCTGAGACACTGATTAGCTTAGTGCTGTAACGGCATCACAGAGCAGGTCAGTAAGCAGACACCACTGGTATACATTAGAGATATATTCAGCATGTGTTTTTCATTCCTGCAGTCCAGCATTGTGCCAATTTTGAGTCAGTGTTTCCCTGTTTTCATTCTTCTCAGACACTGGATATGCAAGAAAATGCGGGCCGCTCATCATGTAAAAATTACATGCAACGGTAGAATCAAGCCTATTGTCAGCTTTGCTAATCAGACTCAGCGTGTTTACAGAGTCACCATTCCGAGCTTGATGACAGCATGCTGACAGATTTTCAAGAATTACACTTAAATGCTGTATGTGTAAAACTATAGCCGTCTGATTAGCCTAAATCACAAGAGGTTGCATTATGAATTCAAATTAAATTCATTAAATTAAATATTGGCAGTAGCAGGGTTACACCGAGGCACCCTACGCGTGCAGCAAAATCTATATGTCAATATGCATTTTCCTCACAGGAGGCAGGATGCAATCAGAGCTTGATTGGTGCTTTTTGTGTCAGAGGACAGAAAGAGCTGCTTGCTTCATTTACCTCATGCAGACATGTCTGAGAGTGTGTTATTTTAGATTACAGCCAGACTGATAAATCTGCCGGGTCAATACGTCTGCCAATGTTAGCTTATTGCTGACATCAGTGTACATTATGAGGATCGTCAGTGCAGAAATGCCGGCGATACATTGTGTTTTATGTATGTTTGAAACACACATTCCATAATTTGTCCTTCGAAGAGCAGTGACAAGTTTATTTTTCCATTGTAAAATATCCGGCTCATATCTTCCACCCCTCTTAGTTACTGTTGGTACACCGTCAAGCATTTCATTTTGGCCATTACAGTGACGGTGGCAGATTTACCGCGCAAAATACTAAAGCCTTATTAATGTTTCCAGCTGGTTTGTCTAAAACAACTCCCCTGGAAAAGGAGTCTAAAATGTGACGGAGAAACATTCATAACATTCATGCCAAAAGACTGAGGCTAAAGCTACATGTCCCAGGCAGAAAGTCGGCGTCCTCATTAGCTCCTCATTGTAATATATAGTATCAGTTTGCAGTTTGGCAAACATTATCTAAGGAGCTGCTAACGCTAGCACTAATGTAAACGTGATATGCTAGCATTTTGGCACCTCCAAGGTGGATGTTCCTCTCTGAACCAGTTTTACTTTTTACAGATTACATACTGTAATGTATAATCCACTAGGTTACCATTGTGGGTACAAACTAAGTTAGCTGGATAGGCTAACGTTTGCTGCTTTCTTTAGACAGACAAACTGTTGGGTTCATTCCTTACACACACTTTTCTTTGTGGCTTTTTAAAGGCAAACAGCCCCATGAGCACCATTTTAGCGTGTCAAGAAATTCAAAGCTTGACAGGCTTGAAATTTCATAAACTGTGTGGTGAAGGTCAGAGTATGTTGAGGAACCGTATAATTCGGTGACTTTACATGTGTACACTACACACATTCATCATTACATTTGAAGTTTCTCAGCCCAGCTGTTCGGTGTTAAACATTTACAACATTTACAAACCGGGAACAAAAATATACAAAATCATGGAAAAGTTAAGCATTTTTTACCTCAGGGGCAACATTGGGAACTAATAATTTCAGGACACACACATGTGCTTCATTTGGTTGTACAGTATGTTTTGTGTGTGCCTTGTGTAAGGAGGAGGGGGTCTCCTTTTGGAGCAAATCTTCATCGTATATAATGCTCTTTATACACTGTTGATGGCAAGCAGGGGATTAGTCGTTACACTGCAGCAGATGCCGGAGCCGCCACTACATCAAAGCAGCCCTCATAGCTCTGAAGATGAAGCCAGACTTTTATGTGGAGGGCTATGCAAGTTAAGTTTAAAAAAAAAAAAAAAAAAAAAAAAAAAAAAGAGTCACGTTTTGTGTAGGATAGAGCAACGGGGTGAATCAAGTTGAACTCATTCTTTTTGGGGTTGGGAGACTCTATTAATCTCAGGGTGTGGTGTGTTTGTGTGTGTGTGTGTGTGTGTGTGTCAGGGCCAGAGGAAGTGTGACCCAGAATGAGAGGAGCACTGTAAGAAAAAGAGGTGAAATGACAGGAATTTCCGTTCCAAAAAGAGGCCACTACATTCCCACTTATGTTCAGCCAATACTTTGTCCTACCGTTCCTTCCTCTTTTCCATCTAATAAGTCTCCCTCCTTCACCTCAGCTGCATAGTGTAAATACTTCTTTAAGGTTAAATGTCAGCTGTGAGTCCTTTTAAGAAGCGAGAGAAGGAGTGCAAATGTTGCTGGAATCGTGTCTGCTTTATTTCACACCCACTTCCTGTATTTGTTAAAAGAAAAGGCTGCAGGTCATCATAAAGCTGACCTTGCAACAATTCATCATGGTCCAGGAAAGAGTCCAACACATAAAACACATGAAAATGTAACATTAAACCGGATTCATAAAAAAAAAAAAAAGCTGTAGCATATTGTATATTTATCCTCTGCTAGTTTCCTCCGTCTGTAGAAGTCACACACCCTCTTTGTTTTACCTTCTTTGTCAGCCTTTTCATGTTTTCTCTGCTCAGTTCCCAAAGTGAGACACGTTTATTTTTGTCAGTCAGTCCTGCGAATATTTAGGCTGCGTTAGAAAAGCATTTCTGCTGTACAGGTGTTATCATTAATACTGTGTGATGAATATTGTTTCCCCTGCATGGAATGTTGAACGTTGACAGCCTTAGGCCTCATCCCAATGATTAATCAAATCAAAACGTGATAAGATAAAAACTGCGTGTGCGATATGAGTCAGGAAAAAGATGATAAGGCGAAATATTTGACATCCTTTTTCCCTTTTACTTTCGTCATTCCACCTTTCTTTGCTCTCTCTTGTAACACACTACACCCACCCAACTCCCACTTCCTTCTGGTGCACCCTCCACCTCCACCAGTGACGAAGGAAAGCACTTCCTGGGGTCACCCTGTGTCAGAAACGTGCTGTTTAACCTAATTACGCCACAGGAAGGAGGTGTTTTAAAGAGAAAGGAGAAGAGGGAAAGACTCACAAAATCTAATGTGATCAAAATGTTTCTTATTTTTTCTTAAGTCTGTCCTAATGTTCAGGTACTTGCTGGGCTCCTTGGAGCTACGGAAAAACTGTTTTAATGTGACCGTTCAGCCACCGATTTCTTTTTATCTCGGCAGTTACCGGCTCAGTTTGCCAGCTCTGTTAAATTCCAAGATTACCTTTAAGCAAGGGCAGAAGAACTTGTCACCGTGTCCATGTCCTATTTTAAATTAGGGAAACATCAACATCAAATACAATAACACGGGGTAACAGGTTATTGCCTGCCATTTGTTACAAGGCTTGTAACTGTCTTTGTAAATCTGCCCTCCTCGCATGTTGCTCCTGAAGGGTAACCCCAGCTCTTACTTGTCCTTCTCCCTCTAATTTATTTTTCCCTCTTTTTCATGTACAGGGAAACAGTTCTGGGTGTTTAAGGACACGGTGTTGCAGAGTGGATACCCCAAGGACATTGCCCAGTTCGGCCACGGCATGCCAGCCCAGAGCATCGAGACCGCTGTGTGGTGGGAGGATGTGGCCAAGACCTATTTCTTCAAAGGGGACAGGTGGCTACAACATTTGTTTCCACAAACAATAAGGAACCTTCATCCATCAAAACCTTTAGAAAAACCTGGTTGTAGCAGTTTAGACATTTAGCAGCTGCAAGAACCTTTGACTCCATGCGGAGAAATCCTTTTTAGTTTGACCAAAGAAGTCGTGCTGTTTCGAATTTAGTCATCTAAAAGAAATATCTGTGACAAATTAAAGGAAAACTCAACTTGCACTATCTTAAATGAAGTGTTGAGTGACCATGAGTATCCACAAGAGCTTCAGTGCTGCCTGGAAAAGATTCTCTAACTCTGTGGAAGTGTGTCGATGGGACGAACACCGCTCTCTCAAAAGATATTCCCTCATGTGGTGTTTTGATGATGAGCGCTGTCTGACATGTCTGGTAACTCATGGTCTGACAATTTAGCGTGCCCTTTGAAAACAGTGGTCAAAGCAAGGAGGCGATAGGATATTCTGACATGGGTTATTAAGATACAAGATATGAGCGTAAACCACCATCTGGTATTAATCGACCTATTTAATCCTGCACTCATAGACATACACTACCTGCTTTGTCTTCCTGCGGCTCATCATTTGTTCCTGTTTAGGTACTGGCGCTACAATGAGGACATGAGAACCATGGACCCTGGCTATCCCAAGCCCATCACAGTGTGGAGAGGTGTGCCTGATTCACCACAGGGGGCCTTCGTCGACAAAGCCAATGGTACGATTTGTCCTGCCCGATACTCTGACTTGGCAATAACAGCACGGTTCATGTGCCAGGCAGCATTGATTTCAGCCGGTCACTGGCACACATTGTGCAGGAGGTAAACCAGAGTAGCATTGATTGAAATTTGCCCCAGTTATTACAGTCTCAATGAGTGGCACGCTTCCACACATGCAATATCAGGGGATATAGACTGATAGAGTGTTTGTGTATAGCAGATGAAAGATGAAAAGAGGTGACTTTGTCCAGAAATCCCCTTTTTATTTGTTTTATTTTTGTTTTATTTCATTTCTGTTGAATTCTTTCTCAAGCACAATGTTCCATAATCAGTCCATCCTGCTCAGAGTGCCATAAGACCCAGTTGGAGCAGGATTGTGGAAAGCAGAAAAGGACAAGACCACCGCTGGGCGCTTATTTCGGTTTAAGCCAGTTGGCCCTCGCCAAGGGCATGAAGGCGGGATTTAAGACTCTCAAAAAGCTCACCCATTGGCCCGTCTGATAGTGTGAAGAGGGAAAACGCTTTTCCCATTGGATGTATTATGCCAGGTGGGTCTGGGCCTGGTCTTGGCATCGTCTCGGTTGGAAAAAGCAGGGCAGGTGGTGCTGAACGCTCAGGCCATCTGTGCAGCAAATCTGCCGCCAGATCCGTAGCCGGGCGTGTCTGCCGGTGAGACCAGGTGGAGCGGGCATCAATCGGAGCATGAAGGGTGGATTAATATCCAAGGGGAAGATGAATGTTTGCGTGCATCACGTGTATTTCCGCTCATATTTGTGTCGACCTGCATTTATTTGGCGGTGCTCGCTGTTTGCAGAGACGGTGTGTCAAATGGCATGCTCATAACATTGACCCAGATAACCAGCTGTAAATGAGTGTGCTGCTACTGACGATGATAGCATGTGTGAGAATAGAGGCCTCGGGGTAATTTTGACCTGGCTCTAACCCACAATACCTCAAGCTGTCTCACCTCTCCTCTCGTCATGCTTGTCATATACTGTAAGTCTGGGTTCAGCAACCCCATCTATCTGTTGCTCCATCTGGATCTTTCTGTCTCTATATAACACTTCATTTGTGTTAAATGTTGGAGAAAAGTGTGTCAGAAGCTGCTGCCAGGTTGGAAAGAAAGTAGTCCCCAAGAGCGGTTATAATTCTTCAGCTAATTCTCGACTGAACTCCAAATGAGCGATTGGAGGGTGGTGTGTGTAGATTGGCTTGTGTTTCATTCCCTACAGAACCACATGTGGATCAGACCGGTCAGGTTTTGAGGACCAAGCATTGCCTCTTCACAAAACAAACTTCATGTCAACTTCTTGTCAACTGAAGTCTTATCCAAAACTAAATTAGTTTTAATGGAAGACTTGTGTATTTCTTTTAAAGGAATGAAATGAAATTAAAGGAATAATTTGACGTTTGGTGAAAAACGTCTGTTTGCTTCCTTGCCCAGAGTTAGAGGAGTAGATTGATACCACACCTATGTCTGTATGTTAAGTGTAATGCTATGGCCTGGAGGCAATTAGCCTAGCTTAGCATAAACACTGAAAGTGGGTAGAACAGTTAGCATGGCTCACTCCACAGTTAAAATGAAGTTCTATCACAGTTTTTTACTGTGTACAAACAGAAATGTGAAAACAACAGATTTACAACAGATTTGCATCACTATTTGACCACAAGACCTCAGGAAGTCACTTCTTGCTCTTGTCCTCGTAAAAGACACAATTTATTAGCTTTCTATGGACAGAGCCAAACTCACTGTATCCCCCCGCTTCCAGTCTTTATGCTAAGCTAATTATTTGGCTAAGCTAATCACTTCCTGGCTTAATCGCTCCTGCAAGAAAGCCAGTGAGTACTGTTGCCAAAATGAGCTCTGTGATTTCCTCCTGCTCATAAATTAGCTGTCAGATGTCAGTCTGCTGGCCGTAAGAAACACCAGTAACCAGCAAAAATTATGAATTATTACAGAGATTTTAATTGTGTTTGCTGCCATCTGATGACTTTGGATTTTTGCTAAAAACACTTAATGGTTTTTACAGATAAAAAAAATATAGTTAAATGTTTTTACAGTTACATCCTATAAAAACTTAATCAGTTTCTGTCTCACAAACGCACACGAGAAGACATACAAGGGACTTCCAAGAATCTTCTAAAGCTTCGTCCTGTGCTTCTACACTTCCTCCTCGGAAACATCTTCACCTAACAAGTGATTTAAGACGCCCTGTCTTCTACAATAGCCATCTCACCATCTGACTGGGAATTTAGAGCATTTCCCCGAGAAGAGTGTGCATGAATAATAAATCGCGAGAAACAAAGCGTAAAGGGGGCCAGCGAGGAAGAGGAGAGCTCGAGAATTCAGCCAGGCTGTCATTCTCAGTTTAACGCGGCATATATTTTCCCAACAAGCATTTCAGACAGTGACTCACAGGAGGCAGCGAAGTTCAGTGTCAACCCAAATAGACACAGCATTTTCACAATAAGTTATCATGGCACAGGGGGAAAAAAATGTCATATTAAAACTCTCAAATGTCATTTCAGCATTTTTTTTCTTTTTGACATTGTTACGTTACAATTTATTAGTTGTCGAAATGTTTGCTGGAATCGGTGGAATCTGTGGTTTTTTTTTTTTTTTTTTAGCTTCTGTCATCATTTTCATTGCTCTTGACGCAAACACAGAGAGGCCCAAGTGAAATAACCCTCGCCTTTTCATCAAAAAATAAACACTGACTGAATTTCGTGTGACATCAGGACAATTGCTTCCACAAACAAAGGGGAAAAAAAAGTGCCACTCTTGTGATTTGAAAAGCTCCACAGCAGCTTGCTTCTTGGTGATATTTGTTGTGGTGCTGTGTGATATTAGCTGTGGGGTTTGGCTGCTGGTTGGGTGTGTTTTCTCTTTTATGACCAGATATAATTAGTCCTGAGGGACAGTCAGGGACATCTCAGCTGAACAATCAAGCCCGAACGGAAACTATGGCTCAAAAGCAGAGCAGCACACGCGCCATTGTTTGAGGTGCACTTCTTGTGCCGCACTGACAGGTTATCGTCACTTCAATTTCAGTTCAATCTGTTTTTTTCTCTTTTTTTCTTTGGATGATAGAAGAGGCAGCTGTCCCGAGCTGCGAGGGTTTGATCGGTGTTTTAATTAAAAAGAAAACGCTCTCCTTGAATTCAAAGTAAGCTGAACTTTGCCCTGCTTGGCAGACAGATGAACGACTTTAAACACAGACACGCCAGAAAAACCAGACCAGAACGTACCAGAATGTGGTTTGACATCACTGCTTGCTGCTTCTCATCCTCATCCTCATCCTCATCCATCCAGTTACTCTTTAAACCTTTTCAACGATGTACTTATAGGTTTCTCTTTCCTCTTTGTTTCCTTCTCTCAGGTTTCACCTACTTCTACAAGGGTAAGGAGTACTGGAAGTTCAACAACCAGTTCCTCAGAGTGGAGCCGGGCTACCCACGTTCCATCCTCAAGGACTTCATGGGCTGCGAGCTGACACCCATCGACCCTGCCCGGCCGCCGACCGACGAGGGCACATCGGAAGTGGTCATTGAGCTGGACAACGAGGCGAACACGGTGAAGGCCATCGCCATCGTCATCCCCTGCGTGCTCGCGCTGTGCCTGCTGGTGCTGATCTACACAGTGGTGCAGTTCAAGAGGAAGGGCACGCCACGCCACATACTGTACTGCAAACGCTCCATGCAGGAATGGGTGTAAAACATCAGAAAGGGATGAGAAGGTGGGGTGGCAGAAGAGACAGGTGAAAACAGGATGGACAGCCCCCACTTTCACAGAGGAGGACAGTGGACTTTGGACATCTTTAGTGGAAACACGCAGCCACACGTCCTCCTTATGGGTGATCTGATACCTTCGTTCAGACCCGCAGCCTGTCGGCGGCCCCTCACACATAAGTTGACCCCCAGGACTTAAAGTTGACTCCGCTAACCCCCCAGCCTTTTTAACAAACAGGGGAGCGGAGGGACAGTTTATGGGGGATCTTTGCCTGAAATGACCTTCAGTCCCAGTCAAAAAAAAAAAAACAAAAAGAAGAAAAAAAACAATGGTCGGCATCACTTTGTATCTCAGAAACTTGACTTCCCATTCCTCTTTTATTTCTTTGCGCGACTGCTCTTAATCAGAAGGAGGACTTTCAGGGGAGCACACACTCTTCCCACAGGGCACTGCATTGTCATCTGTCATATCAGGTTGTTGATTAAACAACCGTTTTTGTTTTTTTGTTAAATATTTTCTGATCATGGTGCCCCTCCACCTCCCATCCCCACCCATGCTTCATAATGTGCTTAAAAGATAAACACGAGTAAATCACATTACCAACCTTCAGTCCTTTTTCTGTTTTAATTTGAATTCTTTTGAGAGAAAGGAGGTCCTCACTGTTCCCTTTAACATGCTCCTGAGGAAGAGACCAAACGAAACCAAATAAAATCAAATTCTCTCCAAAGAGGATCACTCTTTTCCCCTTTGGCTTTCTTTTTTTCTTTTTTCTTTTTCTTTTTTGCTCTAATTTCAGTTCATCCTTCCTTCTCTTCTCTGGATCCTTGCAGTGATTAAGAGTCGGGGAGCTCTGACTGTTGTGGCAGTCTGTTTGAGACACAGGGGCCAAATTATTCTGCAATATTTTAACTCGCCTTAATTATAGATCATACTACTTGTGCTTGGTTTTGCTGTTCTTGGAGTTGTTTTTTTTTTGTTTGTTTGTTTTTTTTTAAAATTTGTATACCGCTTTTGTTTCCGTTTGTTTGTTTGTAACAGAAGCTAATTGTGAGCTTCCTGTGATTGTTTTTTTCTGAATTTTTATTACGTTACCCAGAGTTCTCAGCACTGGCTTGCTGAGCCATTCTGGACAGAATATACAGTAAGGTCAGCCTGTATTGAGAGTAATGTATTGTATCGTGAAAAGATGTCGGAGGGTTCTGGAGCTAAGCCACTATTTTTGTGTGTTAAGATATTTGTTACTGTTACTTTTATCATTTCCATACAACAGAAATCAGGCAAATTATGAGCTTGAGCGTCTTGTTATTGGATTTGCGGATGTTATGTTTTTGTCCTTGGCCCATATCCCCTTCAGTTTATAGAAGTGTGCATCCAAAATGGTCATTCTGTATGGTTATTTGTGAATGGACAGACCATTTTTTAAAAAAAAAAAAAAAAAAGAATCCTGTTGACTGCCTTGTTTGAGAGAGCTCACAGTTCCCAGAATGCTCTTGTCTCCTGACTGAGGACCCACAAAGTGAGACACCAAGTCAAGATCAGTGCCTGTGTCAACGTGCATGCAAGCATTTACATACTGTACATCCAAGCGGTTCTGCTCAACATGGCTTTGGAACAGCCTCAAAATCTGAGGTGGAAGTTTTCTCTTGAAAATACTGTTTGCATTTATTTTTGTATATTTTAAGTGTACCCCCCCCCCCCCCCCCCCCCCCCCCCTTACCTCCAGGTACAATTAAATCTAAGAAAAAAATACGTTCAAACGTTAAAGTGGTACATTTGGGGAAATGTTTGGGAAATCTGATGGGTGATTGGCAAATCAAATTGGCCTCAACACACCAACCAACAGTATGCAAACATGTAGTGTCCTCGCCGTCACGGCGGGCAGTCTTTGAATGTGTGTCTGTTTTCATGATCACATACTGGTTTTTCCTTTCTTTCCTGTTTTCTGGTCAAAACAAATTGGACATCTCACCATGACTTCTTTGTGTAAGACTTTAGGACAACAAAGAAACGTGTCCTGACAGAATGAATAAATTGATCAATATATGATTAAGAGCTGCCTTTGAACTCTGTGCTTATCTTTTTAACTTGAATGTATGTATGTTCAGTGCGCATCCACACTGCCTGTGTGTGTGTGTGTGTGTGTGTTTGTCCTATGTCTGATTGTGTTTGTGAGCTTATAGTTGTTCGTGTCCAACTCTTAGATGATGTGATGATGTTTTGAACGCTGTCAAGAAGATGAAGCCCAATGATGATTTATCTGGAGATGCCAAGAAAAATATTATCTATTAAACATTTATGACACCACAAAATACATCACCATGTGCCTTAGTATAGCAGTGCTTTAAGCTAAATGCTAACGTTAGCATGCTAACATTGTCACAGTGACAACGCTGAGACCTTGATGTCTTTTAGGTATAATGTTTGCCATGTTCACCATCTTCATTTAGCATGTTCACATGCTAATATTAGCTACTTGTATAGACTTCTAAAGTACAGATGAGCCTAATAGGGAAAAATTTTACCTGACACTAGAGAAAAGTCAGGGGAAGTTATGTTGTTTTGTGTCCACACTATGGATATCCGTACCAAATTTCATGATGGAGCCCCTTTCAATGGAATTCTAATATATATCAGTCTACACAGATGGAGCCCTCATTTTGATACAGCCAATTAAATCTTCAAAAAAGCAGTAACGATGGTGTTCTCCGAGCAGACATCCAGACACACGGCCACAGACTCTGAACGACAACCACATAAGCCACCCTGCTAAAGTCTCTGTCTTATCAAATATACAAACACTTGTCTTCTCCTGGACATTAGCTTGTTGAACAAGCCACCAGAGAAACATTCACCTGGGAAAATTGCCCTAATTAGCTGCAGCACAGTAAACGGCATGGACACGTACGTTGCAACTGTCACTTGGGTATGATTTTTTTTCAATACCACTAACAACACACTGTCTGCCGTGACATGAAGGCTACAGCATAAATTTGTTTAACTTTGTCTCGTGTTCCCCTGCCAGTGCTCAGCCTGCCAACTGCTGTCAATCTTCAATCGATCAATCACCGCCATGCCCCCTACAGCCACCTGAGATGATGTTTTCTCCAAAGACTTTTCTCTTTTTCAATAATTAAAAATGAAACACCTTGACATTATTTTAGATTGCAAAAAAACATAGACTAAATATGATTTCAGTTAGGAACTTGTAGCTTGGCTGGAACCAGTGTGTCCTATAGTCCTACAGTCGAACAGTGCAAAGGGCCCACATACAGTACATAAACAGTACATAAAGACATTGGCACAAACTACAGTGAACTCCAGAAGTAGCAGGAAAGAAAAAGAAAAAGTAGCATTTGATTGAGAGGAGTTGTATACGTGTTGATCTGAGCTCAGCTGTCCTCTGGTATCGTGTGCTGCTGTATTTTTAGGTGGCATGATAAAAATCAGTGCTTTACTCTAGATGTACGATCCCAGCGGTGCAGGGCTAGCATTTATTGTGCACTGCATGTGAAACCGGATCCGTGTACGGCCCGGCTTGTGTTTATTCCAGCTCTGCTGGGAGACATTCAACATACAGTTACTGACAACAGAGAAGATCAAACCAGTTTACTGACTGTGGCCACTGAGTCTGTGTATGTGTATGTGATGAAATTACGCTCTTAGGGATAGCACTTCATTGGACCTCATCACAGGACTGTTCAGTGGTGAAATTGCCTCTCTGCTTTTAGACAAAGGCATTACATGCTCAGCTATGTTTGGATTGGTGCTTTTTCCGGAGGCTCTAATTCATTGTCTATTCTTTCTTCATCCCTGTAAATACAGACTTTGATTGTCTGTGTCTATGTGCCTATTTGTGTTCTCCCTCTCCTACAGATGTGTGTACTTTATGTACCAGCCCTGCAGCAGCAATACAAGCAGTTTAGTGTTAGTCAGCACTCTTTCTTTTACTTCTATTTTTTTTTTTTGTTTTTTTTGTGAGTACATGTGTGGGCGTACTCTGAGCAGAGGGGGGTGTTAAAACAGTAATAAGTTGGTCCACAAACCCAATGTTGCTTTGCCCACCTGGGTGGATCTGTGTCTCTGTCTGCCTTATAATGAGTCAATCACTTTCTGCATCTTGATCCTGCGCATGCATGCTTCCTGGACCCCGTGTGTGTGTGTGTGTGTGTATGTGTGTTTTTGCAAGCATGTCAACCTCACAACTGGAGCCTGGACAAACCCCTGTGGGCCCAGCAGCCTCTTTTGCAACTGCCAGGCTCAAACATTGGTGCTAAACTGACCTACACTGGCCGAGGCTGTTTTTCCGTGGTGCTATTTCTGTCAGCCCTCCTCCTCTTGCTGTCATTGGCTCAAAACTTGAATGATTACAATGGGAGCCAAAGTAATACATTTTCATTTAACCCGAGTCCTTGCAGTGCGCTGCTTAATGGCCCCTCTTAGGTTAAGAACCATATATCCTAGTGGTGGTTATTAGCGCGGCACAGTGAAGCAGCTGAAAGGAGCTTGTTGAAGGTCAGCAGGGGTCAAGCTGTTGCTATGGCCCGGATGAAAAAGGTTAAAACATATGTAGGAGGTACACACAGAGATCAATGGTTGTTTACTTGTACTGTCTTTTAGAGCAGGGAGGCCAGTATGTCGCCTCATTGCAGGTAACATGGTAACATCACTTGTCAGCATCTCCTCTTCTGTGTTTGTCAGATCACTACATCAGTGTGATGACATTTAATGTGTGAACTGTATGTGACATCTTAGCACCTCCTTCCCAATTCGCTCATTGTCAGAATTGACTGTTCACCGAACCCCAGCTCTGTCAAACTTTGGATTTCTCCACACACCAAATCAGTGTGCGTGTAGCTGTAGTCTGAGGAATCCTTTGTAATTTTTTTTTTTTTTGCCTATCCAATACTATGCTACCTGTCTACAGTAGTAACTGAGCATTAAAAGGCAAAGTAGTATTACATTTACCAGTCACATCAGTGAGTCATTAAACTCTATAAACAGATCATCTGCAGTTTGTGGTCTGAGTGGTATTGACAATTACATCCGAGTGGGCAAAAGATGAAATTCATTAGTCAAAATACATTCTTGGAACCCATCTGCTTGTTTAATGGTGATTTAGCTTTTTATTACCTTTTTTTTTTTAAAGTTATCTCTATTCATGTGCAGAAATGTGTCATCTCATCATTCTTTCATATCAAGTCGCTAATCAGAAGTCTTGGCCTGGATGTCCGTTATTCGTTTTCCTGATTTCCACTGGCTACACCAGAAGCCCAAAAGCATTTGTCATTGTCTCCAGGGGCTAAACTGTTATCAAACGATAGCTGATGAGTTCCGACTTTGATAAGTCCTGGTCCTTGAAGCCTTTTAACGTTAGAAGTTTAGCTGTCTCATAATCCAGACATCTAAATCTAACTGTGTCTCTGTCTAATATGTAATTAAGCAGCTCAGCAGGGTTGTGTTTGAGGAAAATTAAACTCATCTAACATATTTTCTAATACTATAAGTCCCTTTTAACAAGGCTTCCATTAATTAGCTAGCTAGCTGCCTGATTAAATATGCTAGCCACAGTTATTGGTTAGAAATGAGAAACCAATTTTTGTTTACTTGATCCATTGTTCCAAAAGTGACTTTGAATTTTGAGTGGTAAACTTCCACCATTATCTTTATAAACTACACACGTCCCTTGAGAGAATGAACAGCTTGACCGTCTGCAGCTGTGGGAGTTCAGGGCTCAGCGAACAGTCAATTGGTCTGTCCAGTCATGTCATTATGTTTGTGGAGGCAGTCTGTTGACGCCACTTATAGAAAATGTCTTTCTTTTTTACACCATCTTTCCACTGAATGTCTCTCTGCATCATTCTTCTGTTGTAGTCTGTCTGTTTTAGGCTCCGCTCTGTCGATCAATAAATACATTTGAAAAGATGTTCCCATGCATCCTTATCTTGTTCATGCATGAATGGTCCTGACCCACCGCTATTCCCGGCAGGAATACCGTCAGGCTTACTCAGTCTTGACGTGACGCTTTACACTTGGGTTTCTTTGAAACACTTTTCTTCAAACTTGTCCTGACAGGTATTTGAATATGAAGCGGTCATACCAGCATCTAAAATGTATTTTCTGTCAAATTTACCCTCCAATTTTTTTTTTTTATATTCACAGTTTGATCATACTCGTACGTCAGCCTTTCATGTCATTCCTCCCACATCCATTCATATCCTCTATCATTCCGTCAAAGGTGAACAGAGCCATGTCATGATTTTTTTTTTTTTTTTTTTTTTTGCCTTTTCTGTGTAGAGAAGCAGAATAGTTCCTGTCACCGGTCCATTCAGAGGCAGAGAGAATTTCTTCTCATATCACAGAATAGACCATCTTCATATTTCTCTGCCAATAAACCACCTCTGTGAGGACAGGAGAATTCAGACAGCGGATGAAAGTTTCTAACACCGTACCATGTAGAATGATACTGAATGAACGAATCAATGACACCTCTCTGCTGCAATGCACCAACCAAAGAAATACCCATTTCTGTGTCTGCTGGCTTTGAATGAGCTGCTCGGACCAGACGAACCGTAATCTGTTTCCAATTTCTATCATTTCCATCATTGGTTCCAAATGTTTTTTTTTTTTCAGCCGTGCACCTTCTCACTGAAATCTGCTTAGAAAAACACCTACATGCATATGAAAACATACCCACGGCATATTGTACATTCCAGACACTAAAATGAGACGCATTATGCTTTTGTTGAAAGTATTTCTGCACTGTTGTAACAGTATTAGTTTCTTTATTTTTTCTAATTGCCAACATTTTGTTTAGATTTCCCACCATGTTTTGACTGAGAGCTTTCTAGTTTCTGATTCTCCAGCTGTCTCAGACACTGCTGTTATGTGTGCTATGTTCACATCATTAACTTCAGTGGTATGGGGCTGATGGATTGAGACACAAAGGAGAAGAGGTTCAATACAGGGCAGACTTTAGTGAGGTAAAGAAATTGTTCTTTTCTGTACTTTCACTCGCTCGTCCATTTGCTGTTCCTCTTAGGAAACGTTTGTTGTAATGGCACTGAAGGCAGAAGATGGAACATCAGACAACTAGGTTCAGGTCGGAGCTGCAGGCATTATCTTAATAAGAAGAAACTTTAGAACCATATGCTCATTCATTAAATACTGATACTGGTTTCACCTATACAAGCTCCATTAGTCACCAAAACTTCTGCAAGCTTATGTTTAAGACCAACCCTACTGATGCATTTCATTAAAGAGAGATGACGTGTTTGAAATGGCTTAAAGGGTTAGTTCACCCAAATTTCCGAAAAAACATCCTCATTCACTGTAAGGATTATCTGGCGGACAGATAGTATGTCTTCTTTAAGAACGGCTAAGAGTCTTCAGCCTTCAGTATCTCTGTGAGTCTGTACACAACCAAACAACATGCTAACATTGTCATACTTACAATGTCCACCATTTTAGTTAGCGTGTTAGCATGGTGATATTTGCTATTCAACACTAAACACCAAGCACAGCTGAGCCTAATGGGAATTAGTGTTGGAGGTATTAGGTCATAAACTGTTAGATAAATAAAAATCTGATGACCTGATGAAGTTCCTACTCACTGTGAATGAATGTCTGAGCCAAATTTCACAGAAATCCATCCAATAGTTGGAGACATCTTAAAAATCATAAACGTCAACCTCATGGTAACAAAGTCTAGTCCTGAAATTAGTAAGGTTCATCCTCTGGAGACCTTGAATGTCATGTCATTTCAAATGTCATGTTAATCCATGAACTGACTGACTGATATTAGCAACCCTAACGCAACACTGCTAGTGTATGGAGCCAGAAAAAGTGACTCCCTTCCTCTAGATTCAACAGAACCATTAAAGTCTGGGTTTGTAGTAAACTGACCCTTCATTCAGGCAATGGTAAAGTGATAGTCTTCATGAAGGGACATAGTCCAGTAGAAGAATAGTTAATGGAGTCATGGAGCTCAGCTGACTCATGTTGTCAGCCTTACACATCTATTGTACAAGCCCCTGTGGGCTTATTTTTTCTGGGTCACAGGGTCATTTTTTTGTAGGGGTCATCCTAAAGAAAACCAGCCCCAGGAGGTTCCTTGTTTTTAGTCGTATTTCAAACCATGGTCTCGGGTGGCTTATGTAGCCATGTAACCTAAAATCACAGAGAAGGACCTTGTCAGGCTCTGAAACTGAGCTCAAGGTTAAGGTCAACAAAATATGCTTTACCTATTGTTGCGTGAAAATGTCTAAAATGCCAATTTTGCAAGGCCTCAAAAGATCCAACCTCAGCCTCATGTTGACCTTAATCCATTTTATATTTTGAAAGGACTTCACAAGCACGAAAGGTCTAAAACATTTCTCATCTCACAAATAAACATGTATAGCAATACTTCCCAGGCTCCCAGGCAAAATACAAGATAGATATGTGAGGAATGGATTTAACAGTGTCTTTGCTCTGACATAAACTGAAAACATTAGTGTACCCCGCTGTGTAGCAGTCATAACTAAGTGTTACTTAGGCAAAGGCATTTAACACTATTTTGTGGAGTAACAGATTACATTAAGAAGAAGACATGTTCATGATAGCACATCCACTGTATGTTATTTCTCTTATTTCTATTTTCTGTGTGGAAGCCAGCTATGGATGCTACAGTGCAGGCGGCTAACATTAGCCACTCTGTGCCATCTTTGTTCCAAATGAGGGATGTTTACAGTTCACAAACATCTGCCATTATCCAAAATAACATCCAAGTATTTCTTTCATAACCTAATGTTTGAAAAAACAAACACTAATGTATAAATCTAACCTCTGTCTTGCTTATTGTATTTGAAATTTTGCATTTTCCATTTCCAGTTTTAATGTGAGGGCTAACTAGCAGCTTTAGCCTTAGTTTTCCACCACAGTGTCATGTCTGTAGCCACCAAGTGAACAGACGGTGAAAGGTCAGCCACAGAACTTGTTTACGTCTGACTCATGGGGCTAACTGCGGCTAGCTAGTGACAGTCAGTGGGTTGAAATGAAATGCTTTTGTCTACTTCTGTCTGATTCAAGGACCCATTGTTTTAAAAGATACCATGAAACCAAGTGAAAAAAAATAAGCTTGCAGTTTTTTGTAAAGATAAAAAATAAATCCTGCTCAAAAAACACCAAGTTATTTATATTTGCAAGGTCAATATCAATTTGTCTGCAGTAAAGCTGTTAATTACCAACATTTGCTTTAATATTTCTTCTACAGTTATGTTCATGTAATTAGTGGGAGGTGAAACTGAAACTTTTCATACACCAGAGTAATGAAATATTGTTATGAGACAGGTATGCACAATAACATTTCAAGTCAACACATTGTCAGCGGTTGACAGTGTGGAGAAAGTCACGCTTGCGTAAGCCGCCGCATTGCTTTCAGCAGCTGCTACAGATAGCATTTCTGCAGTCCCAGATGACCCGTCGTCCGTGGCGTTACCTTCCACTGTCCTCTGTCTCTGCGGGACTCTCATTAGTGAAGCTAACACATTATCCATACTGACTTCCATATAGACAGGAGGAAGGAGGAGACGGAGAGCAGGAAGTAATGATCTGCAGTGTCCAGGTAAAATTAGCTCCATTAATCACATCATTGATTGGTCGGCTGCAGAATGCAGTGGCCCTCCTCTGCCTCTTTCATAAGAAGCAGTTATGAGCTCTGGAGACTGGCATGGATGTATGATTAACTATGAATGATGTGTTTGGATTGTGGAGAATAGTTTTTGTTGAAACGTCTTTGTTTATCTGGAGGCTCTTTTCTCGTGTTGCTTGTGTTTTTCAGTCTTTAGAGGAACAGTCGATACCTGTCTCCTTTTAGATTAAGAAGAATTGAGCTTGAAAACTTCCTCCGTCGCATTCTTATTCAAAAAAGTAAGACTCAACAGCATTTCGCCCCAACTTTTAAATCTCACTTTCTGCATCATCACCTTTGTCCTCTCTCCTTCCTCCCCCCGATACATTTTCTGCTGGCTTCTTGACCCAGACATTATGAACTGTATTCATCTTTTGGCGTCCAGATTCCAGAGTGGGAGTAAGAGAGCTTTCTCTTTGATTGATATCTACCTTTCAGAAAGATGTATGAGATTTGAAAATGGAGAGGCTAGAGGGGCCATTACTATGCATCAACCATCAACTGCCAAATACCAGCAAACTTACAAAAGAAACCCTATTGTTATTTTCCAGACCTAGGACAGGTGGTTGCCTTTTCACTGCACAGATATCATGACAGAAATGTAGGCCTGTTTTATTTTACTAGCACAATTTTCTTTCTTTCGGACTCTATGATACGTTCTTCTTCTAACAGATGCAGTGCAATGCAGCCAAACAGTTGTATCTGTTTGTTCCCTCGCTGCCAACACTCTGGTCATTAAACAAGCTGAAACAACATGTTGTCAGTGAGGATTCACTTTCTGAATAAGAATACCTTCATTCAGGAAGTAAGGAAGCATACTTGGACTTCAAATGCCTCTTTAGATACATGTCTTATTTTCACATTGTTGGCTTTCTGTCTGCAGGTCTTCATTGCCAATTCATATAGGACGGTCCAGAGCGTGTATTAAAAGTCTGCACGCCCGGCTGACATGCTTCCACTGAACACGGAGCCATGAAACAAGCACACCCGCAGTTTTTCGTTCATTATGAATTCCTTCTCTTCTCAGCCGTAGTCAGAAAATGAACAGCTAAAAAAGGGGTTTTCTACATTGCATTCATTGGCGCGTGTAGGTCTTTGAAGTAAGATTTGTGGAAATCAGACAAACTTTCCATTTCGGTCTGGTGGAAACAAAGACAGGAATGTTTTTTGGCATTGCCAAAAGTCTGCCAAAAGCTGAACATCAAACAGCATCAAAACCACCCACTTAAGTAATGATTAACAAGATAACATCTTTTGGTCAGTGTGAAACTATTACATGTAATGTAGTTCAGACAACTCTCACTTTAGACGGACCATCAGTGCTTTTTGACTTCACTTTTATATATTTTCAGGTCAAGTCCACAAAAGAATGATGCATCAGGGATTAAGTTGTCTTAAATCAGGCCGAGCTCCAAAACTGCTGGATCCTACATTTCCCATCATGAAGCTTGGTGTCTTTTAAAAATTTAAAGGTGCAGTGTGTAAAATGTAGTGACATCTAGTGGTGTAATAGTAGCTGAATGAAACCCACTCGCTTCACCCTCTCCTTCCTAGAGTGAAGGAGAAATCACAAAGGCTCGATCTAGTTTGGTTTGCCCTTTCTGGGCTACTGCAGAAAGACAGTGGTTCCACATGGCGGATTCTGTGGAAGAGGACCCGCGGAGTATAAAAGGCTCATTCTAAGGTAAGAAAAACCCCAAACACACAACAGTTCTTCTTTTAAGGTAATTATATATTATTGAAAACACACACTTGACCTTTTAAACCAAGCAGAGATGACCCTGATGACTGAAAGACAGACACGACTGTTCTCAGGGAGTAATTCATCTTAATGAGTAGACTGAAGTTGATGTGTAAGATAAGTGGAGTGTCCCTTTACAAAAAGACGCACTGTGGCTAAGAGCCTCCATTTTGACCTTTGCAGCAGTGAATGCATGAGCGTGAGAACACCAGAAGAGCAAAAATATCAGTTTATTTTTTCCTGCACTGATTTCACAGCTTCCTCTGACAGTGATAAAGTTTTATCAGCAGGAGACATAGGATACAATCTCTTCATGTTGAACACAACCATTTCTGAGGACCTCAGCAACAAATCTGCTAAATCAACACACCCCAGACATTTTCCCCTCCCTCCCCCCCCCTCCTCTCTTTGGTGATTATTTTCAGTGAGTGGAAACTCAGGCTCAGGAAGTGTTACGCATTTCAAACAGTCCAGAGAGGCTGGCTGCATGGCTACCCGCTGGCAGTCCATCTTATTTGCTTTCCCTTGCTTTGTCCCAAGCCTCGATGTGAAGATAATATAAGGGGCCTGCTCGGGACTTTATTTTGGTACTACAGCCATGATGGACCCCCGTTTGTTTCCAGAGACAATTTTCTTTCCTGTGCTCAGCAGAATTTTACTCAAATCTCAGGCAATTACGATAAGATCTATGGGACTTTATTAGCCCCAGTTGAACACATTTACATCTGTAATATCAAACATAAACATTTTACTCTCATAAGCAGATGGTCTCTGAGGAATATGCAAAGGAAAGGAAGTGAGGGTTACAGTGAGATGACAGCAGGGCTGTATGAGACAGATGACTGTGGGAAAGACACGGAGCTCCATGAAACAGACGACCTGATGTAAATGGCTTTTTCGCAGAGGAAATGTGGGCTGTGGTCTTGTAACGCAAAGTGCATGTTATGTATGCAGCACTCTATGATCACAAAGGAGCTGACTAAAGGCGATGAAGGGTATAGCCACATGCTGTTCTACTTACAGGATGTATGGTCAGTGGCCTGAATAGCCTGAAATATGTTCCTGTGTGGTTATGGCATGTGTGCGATGTGTATCTGTGTTATGTCTGTGCACGGATGTGCTTTCAGTATGACTCACGAGTGTCCTGTCGTGTATGTGTGTGTGTGTGTGTGTGTGTGTGTGTGTGTGCATCCTTGTACTTGGCTTCAGTTACTCATGGCCCTTGGGCTGTGTGTACAGTATGTAACATACATGGTCCATAGAGTCTAAATGGGGGAGATGTGGGAGTTATGGGAGAGGTACTCTGTTGCAAGTACTGCATTAAAAATGTTACTGATTACAAGAGTACAAGCATAAAAATAAACTTACCAAAAGTAAGTAAGTAAGTAAATTCTGCAGCTGGGAAATGTGAGGCTACTTTGAATTACTTTATACTACTGGGTATCTTATGAATGTTATAATAGATAATAATCTATCATAATTTATTTGCTGATTATACTTTGTAATATAAATTGGAATGTGCAAAGTAAGTAACTCCATGTGCCAGATAAATGTGGTCTTGAAAGTCTTAGAAGTAGAAGTATAAAGTAGAAGAAAATGGAAAATACTCAAGACTCAAAATGAATTATGTTTTCATTAGTGTATAATCACCTTTTGTGACCTTAGAATGAGCCTTTTATATCCACAGAGGGAGAAGGTCCTCTGCCACAGTGTTCACCATGTTACACTGCCACATTTCATTTTTATAGATGAGACATTTAGCGTTTTCTGTGTATTTTTGCAGCCACCGTAGTTTTTCCTTCTTCATACTAATAAAGATAGGGTGAGGTGAGAGTGTTGCTGTACATTAACTACACTGCTAGATGCCTCATAATCCTACACACTGCTCTTTGAATGTACTTAGTTACTTTTCACATTATCCACCTGTCGGTATATCTAACGCACCCTGTAGTGCGGAGTATTCAAACGCTGCATGTCACTGTTGTAGCTGCTGTTATAAATATCAGACAACATTTATAACATTTTATAAGCAGGATAAGTCCCCAACTGTCTGATCATTTCACTTCAGGAGGTTTTGTGAAGGACATATTGATGTTTTTAGCCCAGCTGCTGGTTGGTCAGGAATTACAGTACACCTGGACAGCTGGACCAGCGTCAAAAACAAGCTGTTTACTCCTTGTGCTAACTTTGAATTGAGCTTTTGTTTGAGGTGCTGGTTCATTTAAAAACCCGAAACTGTTGTCCTGTTAATGTTGCCCCATGTTTTTGTGGGCGGTGTCATGGCTTTCATGAAGTTTTCTCTTGGTTGGTGTTACTGCATTACTGTGTGATGCTTTCATGTTGATTATTGTTACAGTATGACTGTTACAGGCTGACTTAGATTAAATATGAAGCTGCTTGGTCGTGTTATTTTGACAAACAGAGGGAATATATACTGGCTAAAGGCATGCAAACATGTTGTCTTGACTTACACAGCCAGTTCACATTGTCCATATTGTTCTCAGTAATATTGGCTTAATTGTGAATTAAACAGGGTATGGCATTGGTCTGAGTTGTGACAACCACATTTTCTCTGCATACTTTATATTCAGCTAAGCCTTGGAGAATATTTCATCTCAGAGCTGTGGGTTTATGTCAGTAAACTGCTTAGCTCCTGTTCTTTGATTTACACTGTTGCTACACAGCTATGAATCTGTGATTTTAGTAGGTTTAAGTGAATTATTATGTGCACGTTGAAGTCTGCTGCTGCACATGAGCTCGATCTCTAGTCTTAAATTTCTCTATAGATGTTATTTTGACTCATTTTTTAAGCTGCGCATCTGGTTGGGATGCTTATTTTTTATTTTTGTTTCATGAATGATTTATAACTGTATCAATAGTAGTCAAAAGTTCTCCTCTTAAGGATACCTCTCTCCATAACTTTATAAAACTGACAACTAAACCAATTCATGAGTATGCCAGAATATAACTCAATGGACCTTTTTCAGAGCAGCCATTTTGACATGAAATAGTAGGGTCAATGCAAGTGTTTCCAATGATACTAATTAAGGTGCAGTTCCATTTATTGCAGCGGAGTGAGCCAACGTGTACCACAGCAGCACCCTGACTCTGTTTGACCTGAATGGAACGGAACCTTAATTAGGATCATTGGTAACACCTGTGTTGACCTACTAAGTTACCAAAATAAAATTAAGGAAAGAACATAAATTTCTCAACTCCTCCATCCCCATTTTCCGCAACCTTCACCTCATAATTATTCATCTTAGACAGCTGATGGTACTCAATATCAATATCATTCTTATTTAATCCTTAAAGTCTGAAAGATTTCTTTCATTAACTACGTTGGAAAATAGTTGCCGAAGACATGTGAAAAGACTGAAATGTGGAGCTGTGGAGTGCAGTTTTCAATCCAGGATTTTGTGGGCGGTCCTAAAGGGTGGCTCGATGACACGCTGAGGCCACCCTGAGCAGACCCCTGCACCCCTAGCAGAGAGATAGAAATGAATTCATCGGGTTCAGAGTGTTTCAAAGTTAGTCATGTCATTTTCTGAACTCATCTGACACGTTTCAGTCGCTTCAAAATTGCTGCTTGATTCAGTGGACTTGCCCCCACAGTCCTGGAGCTGAGAATACTGCTCATTTTTACACGATTTTGACACCTAATTTCATAAACTTGTCGATATTTTTAATCATTCAAATTCGGCTGGGAGGTTAGAAACACTTTCTTCTTTAGTCTGACTTAGAACACATATTTATTCTGACTTTACATGGACTTTAAATAATCATATTTTTCTTGAAGATTATTTTGCTGCCTTCATTTATAATAAGTAGTTTTTGAAGTATAGGTAACATCCAGTTACTCTGTAGTGTGTCTGTTGCTTTGTATACTGATATTAATGTGCTGGCCTGTAGCCTGAAAAACATGCTGCCTCTAACAAACTACCTGTAATTTTGCCCTGGATGAAATATGTGTGGAATGAACTATGAGTGTAATTAATGAGGAGCTTCATTCTTTAGGCTCTCGTTAACTACACATGTTGAGGCTCGTTAATGCATCTCGTTAGAATGGATTTAGGGCTGCGATATCAATGGCAATATTACGCCTCAAGAAAAATGAACCCTTTCCGCCTTATCAAACTCTCAACTTGTGCGCCACTTGGTGCGACTTTATGAACTGAGTTAAGACTTCATAATGGAGTTTTCATTATTGATGATTCGGTGGCAGGCATGATAAAACTGTGGCAGTGCGCTACAGACGAAAGCCCTTTGTAGAGGAAACATTGAAGTATCACAAAACAGTCATTCCTTGAGCCTCTAATGTAAAGTGGCTGCAACTCAGTCATCACCTGTGAGCGCACAGAGAAAGTGTTACAGTACGAAGCAGAGCTGTGGAAATGTGCTGCTCAGCAGACAGCGTGTATTTATAGTAAGCGGCTGTGTTAGTGGTGAGTAGCCGTGGCTCTCTGACAGAATTACTTAGCAAACCCCTGTGGGCTCAGACTATCTATCCCTTTTACAGGGAAGTCATTATAGAAGTGGATTATACACGACAGCAGAATCTCATTTCCAAACCTCTCAGGAACGCAGGCTGAAACGTTTGGATTAAAATTCTTGGGCAAAGCTTGTTCCAAATATGAAACATAAATTTGCACTCAATCTAAAATGCTCTGTACAGTTATATTTTTAACTGAGAGATGTGTATTTATCAATAAATAAAATGTGTTTCTCTGCGGACACCCTGGATTGCGAGCTAAAGCCTCGGACGTTACTTCTTGTTTGATCACTGAAGTCTTCTCAGATTGGGATCTGATTTAATCTCTCCTCTAATCCCCCCGCAAACAGGCACTTTGACCTTCCACATTTATGAGATGATTGTTCAACCATTTCATTTCCTCATTTCTTGTATGCTTGGGAATTAAGGCTTCAGTGATTTGAAAGTAGATTCAAACACAGCTCTAAATGTGTTAAGATATCGATGTTAGCGTTAAAGTTTTTTTTTTTTTTTTTCTCAAGTTGCATATGAGCAAGTAAACTAAGGGTTGCCAATGATTTACATTAAAAAAGAGATAATCACTGTTTACTTTAAACACTTTGAGGCTCAAATTGTCAAAAGTCAAAAGTCAAAGTCTTTGATTGCCCTCCTATCATAGCTCAGTTCTTTCCATCATTGTTAAAAAAATTTGGTTGTCCCGTGCCATGTACAGTGAAAATGGGTTGTCGAAAATCTCATTTGATGGCCCATTGCAGGGTCACTTAGCCTGCACAATGAGCGTGATTGATAACTGTAATAATCGTGCATCTATATTAGCTTTAGCCTCGCTACTTCCCGTCATACTGTTGCAATATTATTGAGAATAGTAATAAAGCAATTGCCTTTATCTGAATCAGGTCATTCCTTCACTTGAGTGCTCTGAGTGGTCACAAAAAGTCCCCGTCTCTCTCTTCTCTTACTGCCTTCATGAAAATGGCTTCTATAAAGAGGCTAATTAAAAATTGTACTAATTCGAACGCTGACTATGGATCTTATCTGTGACGATCTGTGCATTGCGTCTGAAGCAATTAAGGAAACTGGATGGGCTAAGTTGGCTTTTGTTCCCCAGTCAGTTTAATTAGTGTGATGAATAGTGTAAGAAGCAGGATCTAAATGCCATTCAGCGCAGAACTCATCGGACGAGGGCGGTTTTGTGGCGTTCGAGAAAAAACGCTTTGTCTTCGCCCTTTATTTCAAACGTTTCAAATAAGCTCTGTGGTTATATGTTGCTAATGTACTGTGGTGGAAGACTTTGTGTTGAAGTGGAGGCCAAATATTAATAACATATGAATAACATATTCGTCACTGGCATGCTGATGATTGAACATGGCCGGTCTTAAATAAACACAAGGTTATGTCTCCCTTCTGATTCATTTTAATGACTCAAGTCATATCCCTAAATGTGGCCTTAACTCTGTGAGGGGGTTGTCTCATTGGTCAGATAATGAAGATATACAACAAAATCTACCTGCTGCAATTACATTGCAATATTTTGATCCTAGAGTATCTACACGCCATCTTAACTCTAATCCATGAGCAGCGTGTTCACTCCCACAGTCTCTCTCTGTGGTCTGAATAATTCAGACTCACTGTTGTGGTCACTGTGGCCCTGAAGTGGACTCACAACGACTATTATTCATGCTCTAGCATCGTGGCTTTTCTAACTACATCTCTGCTACAATGGGCTTGAGTGCTCAATGCATATGTGTGTGTCAGTGAGAGAAAGCAAGACAGCTTATTTACTCATTTCTCTAGAAATATTGATCCAAACCCGACCATTCTAAGAGTTTCCACATTATACAAGTCATTCGGTAATGGGACCAGTTCTGAGGAATCCTCTTATTGGCTTCATGTTTCAGTGATTCCCCTCAGTGATATCTGAACTGCATGTAGTGGAACCAAGTATAATGTAAACATTGTCTCCCACGACAGATGCACTGTTCTACAGTAATGGGGCATTTATGGAGAAAATGTGTTACTTAATATTTGACTGTGTGTGGTAGAAAAGTGGCGCCAGAAATGCATTTGTGTAATATAACTGGGCATTTTGCGATATTTTATATGGAAGTTGCCCTGTTGTTCCAAATCACAAAGTAATGACGTTAATGTGTGTGCTGATACTGTACCAGGCTGGAGGCTTCAAACAAACTTGTCGGAAGCAAAGAGTCAATCACAATGGATGGTGGTAGAGGACGTTGTGTCACCGTTTGGTTGCAAAGGTGGTGAAAGTGACCTCACTGACTGTCATCGCCGGAGCAAAGCACGTTGGAGTCATACTCTCCGCCCTGCCTCTCCACTTCCATCAGTTAGTTTGTAAAGTTTACAGACATGCTGTTCCAGCATCACTCTGTGACCTCTGGTCCGCTGATGACTTGAATCATCATTTTTTCAAGGGTGTTCCAGGTTAACGCAAAAATGGGCACGCATCTTCTGTGCAGTCGACACTTTGCCCATGCAGACCTCCACTTTGATGGAGAAGGAGCCCATTAATTCAATATGAGATAACGCATGTAACCGCAGTAGATGATTTAATTATCATTCAGTTGCATCTTGATGGATAATTAACTACTGAATAACAAACCTAATTGACGTAATTGCTTATAACGCGGCATCAGTCATTGCTTTCTACACTTAGATTTTTCAGGTTTGTTTACTAAAGTATCAAACAGCTGATATAATGTATATAATAACTTATGTCTATTTCTGTCCATGTCCTTAAAGCACTCTTTAAATGATAAAGTGTGCTCCAACAATTAAAAGCTTTAGCCTACATTTCTGCTGTGATAACTGACTTGAAATCCGTAAGCTGCTTAAAGAGACATATGGTGAGTTGAAGTCACTTTATGCGTTAATTGCGCGGACATTTTTTCACTCGGTGAATACGGACACATACTGTAGAGGCTGCCTTGTCCCTCAAGAGTTAAGCAGGAGTAGAGAAGTAGAGAAGCACATATGATGAATTGGTGTCCTGAAGTGACATGTAGGACGTTCACAAATGAGTCCGAAATTATCTTCAGATTTACTTGCATCTGAGTCTGGACCAGCATCCTGCATGATAAATGATGCATGATGATACCCGGGCAGCTACTGACACAAATGGTTACATGTCCTGTTTGTGTGTGTGTGTGTGTGTGTCTATAATCATCACAAACAATATGCAGAAATGGCTGCAGCGATGGGGAAGATAAATCTCTTTGTACGAACACATTAGCACACACACACACACGCGCGCGCAATGATAGATAGATGGCATTCCCCGGCCAACCCACCACATTAGAGTCGCATGCTATCCTCCCTTTCTTCAGCTTGGTCCACCAAACCTCACCCAGGGGGTCAACAACAATCTAAATTTCAATTAAAGTGGAAAATGCCGCTGATAGAGACCGAATGAATGTTGATGCCACTTCGTCTGAGGGTTCAGGTTTCAGCGGCAGCTCCGGGAAAAAAGCATTTGGGGCAATTATTTCATTATCTCAAATCCGCTCACAGCGGGCCAGGGTCGCATCCCCAGCTGAGATTAGGCAGAACCACAATTATTATTACAATTAGAAAGCAGACAGCACCAGCACAAGTGTTTGGCCCCGGGAAATACTGAATGTCAACTTAAGACTGTTATTAGGAAACTGAAGGTGAAGAGAAGATTGAGGATGTGGAGAGGGACGAGGCAGGTTTGGAAGATATATATTTTTTAATTGTCTGTTTTCCATGTTGTTCACAGGCTACAGCATGCAATTTGTGTTCATTACAAAGCATCAAGTCTAAGGGAGGATTTAATGAGTTGAAGTAAAAAGAGGGAAAAGTGGAGTCTCTCTTCACAAACCACTTAACATGAACTACAAGTTGCAAAATTGCATAAAAACTAAACACAACTTTATATGAGAGGAGGAGGTGTAAAACATTTATAACCTGTAAGAGTTTATTGGGTTGAACTGGTGAACTTTGGCTCACTGGACTAGCTTTGCTTTTCTAAAAAATAAAACACACACACACACACACACGCACACTGTCAAGCTTGTATTCTTCGACTGTTTGTAAAAGAATGAGAAGAGACGGCTATTGATGCCAAGAGCGAGAGGTGCACCCTGTACCTAAGCAAATCAAATTTGCATTTGTATTACAAATCGAGTCCAGCTGCATTTTACTTACATCATGCCTCTCCAATTACTGTTAACAAAATAAGGGTGCACTCAGCAGTGCAGATCTGTCAGTGTGAGATCAAAGAGGGAAAAGAACAAGATGTGAGGTCATGAAGGGATAGAGGAGGTGAGAGGAGATACTGGAAGGGGATTTCCAGGCAGACATGGCTCTTTAGCCATCTTAGTGGCAATGCAGGAGAGATAATAGCAATTAGTGTGATTAATTAACAATGGCTGGTTAAGATTATGGTGTAAAATACGTTCCTTGTCAAATTTAACACTTTGAAATGCCAGTGAAGAATATTTATCACTTACTTTTTGAAATCCACATGAGCCACTCTTCACATCAGCATTAATTAGATTCACGCCATATTTGATGACAATATGTCACTCTTAAAACTGGTTCGCATGTTACACAGTGATGAAGGACACAAGGACAAAAATGTCAGGAGCTGAGTTTTCATTAAAACTAAATTATAGCTGGTGTGTTAACTGCATGCCAAATTAATCAGAGCACATGAGGCCAAATTACCTCCCAGTTACCATATGACCAGTACCGACACCTGTGTCCTCTCAGCTTAGCTCTGTCCTCGACAGAGAGAAAGACACTAGAGAGAAAAATAGATTAAAGAGCTGAAATTAAACAAATAAACATAAACATGAAGTAGGAAAATAACATAAGGCCTCAAGCTGAGGTGAGCAGCTACAGACGTAATTTGACTTGACAGTGACTCAAGTGACATCATGTGAGGCAGTTTATCACTTTGTGCAGTAGCTCCCTCCAGAGGCCCAAAGCACTTATAATACAATATATTTTGCTAAATGTAGAAGTTAGTTAGATAGTTACATGTAGCAGTTGAGATATGGACAATTTTGAGCGATGGAAACAAAGGATACAGATAATAAACTAGTTAACACAGTGCATGTACATAAGATTACAGCAAATCTGTCCATCATAGCAGCAGCCACCAGGAATCTATTGACATTCTGGTCTCTGTCTTTTTTTTTTGTTCTTATTTTTTTCCCATATCTCAATATGAAAAAAACTGAAAAAGAAAAGAAAATTGTCTTTGGCAAGTGAACCAATCAGTAACATCTGTTTGTTGTTGCTATGCTATTATTCATCTGTAGCAGCAGGAACAGGCTGCATTGCAATTACATTGTCTTTGGTTTACAATATTGAAACTTGTCAAGAAAACATTTTAACAGGTGAAAAACAATCTGTGAAAGCAAACAGTTTCATCTGTGTGTGTGTATGCCGCGATGCTCGTCCCCACCGAGCAACTGAAGGCTTTACAACATGTACACACACACACACACACACACACACACAAACATTTGCGCTCTTTCATGAACATGAATTAGTTGTACTTAGCAGCGCAGCTGAGATGCCATTAAGGCTGACTAGCATCAACCAGAGGGTTTTTAGTGAGGGGATAATAATTGGGGATCTGAAGAGGTCATCCTCCTCACTAACTGACATCCAGCTTAGAAGTGGGCCCTGGTCGACAGTTTCACGGCCAGCTCCTATCAATAGTTGATATTATTGTCGCGTTGAGGTAGCAGAGATGGCATTCAGAGATGGCGGCGTAACTAGTTTTTGATTTGTTTCACGGCAGGGAAGGAAATGGAATGAGGTCTCCAGTGCTGGTGTGTGTGATTCCAGCACCAAGAACACATAATGATAATCATAGTCATAACATTAGCATCTAGGCGTGATGATGTTTGGGACCAGCAGCGTTAGCAAGAGTTAATGGGAACATAATGACAGCGGGTCTGTTTGCTGGGAGGTGGGACTGGTTTGGCGAACTGGAGAATGCTTTGTCAAAGGAAGAGGAAGCTGAATACAGAAAAGATACAACACGCCACTTCATACAATGGAAGTTTGATGATGCTGGCATGCCATGTGACCCCCAGTTCATTAGATGTTATTGATTATCATCATATCAAACCAACACTGTGTTCAGATCAGCGATAATGAGACGTGATTCTTTAGCCTCTCGAGTATTCCTGTGAATTATTGCATTCAGACTTAAACTTTATATTGACAAAACGCAAGAACATGAGAAGCTATTGCCACAAAGGATAGAAATGACTTACTCAGCTGTCCACAGACATCAAGCTATCATAAATCAGTCTCTTAAAGTATGGAGAGGCAGGACCGTGTGGAGCAAAGGCTGCTTTACATCAGCGTCTGCAAGAGTCAGCAATCAGGACAGCAAACAGGATTGAGCTCAAACACTTCATCCACATATTCTTTACTCACTTTATACAGGTGTAATAGACACTCTGCAGTGAATAGAGGTGTTGAAATGTTCAAAATCTGGACAATTCTGCATCAACACAGTGACAGGAGTTTGCAGCCTACACAAAATTAAAGCCCAGGTACACTGATTGATTTTCAAGCCTTCACCTGGCAGTGAAGTTTTAAAATTATGTTGCAATGTCTCTCACATTACTTTGATATGTTGGAAGATGTGACAGGGGGAGGTGAAAAATGATTACAAAAACAGATCCATCGCTCTGATTTTGGATTTTATGAACTCAGTGCTAAGCACAAAGGTAAAATCTGCAGCACAAAAATGAAAAACAGTGAATGTGAGGAACCTTTAAGAATTCAGTGAGCCCAACTAATCTAAGAAGGTCAAGTTTGTCATCCAACTCGAGAATCATGTTCATGCACAGAGGTGGTCACACAGATACTGGTATTGAAAAGATGGAGCTTTTTATTTTTGTGACTTTCTCAACAAGGGGAACTCTGATTTTTCTGACCAGTGAGAGACCAGTGAAGATTCACACCTTTCAACACTGTGCCGCAAATAGAGAATTCAAACACTTATGGATTTTGTCATTTTGCATCATCATGGACAGGTGCAGGGTTGCTTCATCATCTTTTTCACATCTGTAATATATGACACATTGCATTGCACCAGCTAACATGATGTTCAAGTAACAAAAGGACCAAATGTGAAAACACAACTCATCGACACTTTCTTCTTTCTTTTGAAGAATCTTTCTATTATGGTGCAGTGTCTTAATCTGGGTTTATATGTAAAGAGTATGTATTATATAAAATCATATACCATATAATTAAGAGATATTAACCAGGTCATATTCACTTCCAAAAATGAAACTTTCAGCTTCTCCTCTAAACAGTGGCACTAGTTAACACAGGAACAAATTTTCTGATTATTAGTGAATTCTTTAAAGCTTTAAATAAATATAAATAGCACTGCAGTTAAATCCCATTTCTCCATTTTATCACCGTTTTTTGAGCCACAGTACTGATCATATAATCACTTCTTCTGTTCTGGTAGCACTAAAACGTTGCCAAAAATACCAAAAGAGAAGATCATGTGGAGGGATTTTCCTGATCAGACACTGATCAAAGATATCGTTAAAATAAAACCGTCTTGAGCAATAGAGGAAAAACCTTGAGAATCCATTAGCTATACCCATTTATCCTTTGGAGGGTTGTGGGGAGGCTGGAGCCAATCCCCACTGACAGAAAATATTTGCCAAATATACCAGATAACTCAACAGTGAAAGGTATTGAGTGGGATTCAGTTTCAGTTTTTCTCCTTCCCTTCTCCCTTTCTATCTTAATTAGCAGTCAAAGCCATCAGTGCTGATCTCTTATTATGGAGACGTCATGCAGTGTTGCTACACTGCCGGAAATCAGCTCCAAGATAATCAAGCTCAGTGGAAGTGGATGCAGCAGGTCGGCGGGCGATCAGTGCCTGATTAGGAAGCTTTTTGTCTGAGACGACCTCAGCGGAAGAACTCATTATCTGACTTTAGTAATACTCAGAAATGAGCTGTCCTCTTTGGTGATAGAAGAAGGACTTTTGAATCTCCAGCAACACCAGAAATGATCAATCTGAAACGTGTCAGGGTAACACGGGACTCATAGAATTAAAAGCAACATTATGTTAAAATTGGGATTTACAGTGGTTATGATAAAGAAAGACAACTTTGCTAACAACCAAACAACATGCAAGTGCCACAATGCAAGACACAGCAGCCAACTAATATTACTTAGTAATCCAACAGCGAGAAGCCCAGCTTGGCGTCTGAATTTCAGCTGTTTATTTCACCAGGCTCTTGAGAGGTCTTTCTCTGTCACTCACCTTTTCTTGCCTTAGTTTACTTTGACAGCGTCCTCTCTATCATTATGTCCATAGAGGCTGCCAAACCCAGTTACATTGCTCGTTTGCCTGGCTCCAGTTCTGGCACACCACCGGCTCCACTCCCCTGAAAACCTCCTCTTCCTGGTGGTCCAAAGCACCTGTGGTACAAACACTAACACCTGTCGAAGAACTCATCGAGTCCATTTGAGATGTTTGCTGTGGTGTTGTGTTTATTAAGAAGCATGCTGGCACACAGGTGAACTGATGGTCACAGAGTGTATCTGAGCCAGTGAGTTGAGCACTTTTATGCGGAAAACAGCCATGGTTAATGTGTAAATAGGGATGGAACAAAAGGTGGAGGAGGCAAGGGAAGGTAAAGGGGTTGGGCAACAAAGACTATAAGGAAAGGAGAGGGTAGGTGACATAGGGTAGAGGGGGCAGGCCTGAAGGTTGGAGCCAGCCAGGCAAAAGGCCAAGAATACACATTTGGCATGGGCAAATGGTTTGAGACCTAAATAGTGGGGTTGGGGTGATTCCTAGACATTGTTTGATTACTCAGTTAGCAAGTCTACACTACCCCCAATGTGTATTACCTTGATCAAGGGACCAGCCCAGTAGGGGTTACAGGTTGGGCCCAGACGGACGCTACTTGGCTTCAAGTTTTCTATATGTCAAGATGTATTTTCTTCGTCACACTCCTCCGGGGCCTCTGAGCTCACAGTCCAGGCAGCCCGGCTAACAAACTAACAGCAGCTATAGTTTGGAGCAGTTTCCTTTACAGTCCATCAGGAAACTCTGTAAATGACAGAGTTGATGCAGGACAGCTGGAAGACATCAGAGGGAAAACCAGAAAACATTTTCTCCATAAAATACAATCCAGCTTCACCAAAACCAGTAAAATAGTTGCTGGTGTGACTTAGTGTTGTAAAGCGGTACGTACTTCTTGTTGGTGATCATATGCGGAACACAAAGTTACATAATGCAGAAGCAGAGGTACGAATGACAGAGACACCACTGACCTGATTATATGTTAAATCTGTTAAATCTGTTATTTTATGGTAGAAAAGCTACACAGTGTTGCTTGAAGAGGGTTACTGTAGGCCTGGATGTTTCATGTGTTTACAGTGTGGTGAACCAGAGGTCAGTTTAATCATCACCAGTTGACGGATGGTTGTTTTTCTTTAGCTGCTTTTCTTCAGCTTTCTTTAGCTGGGAAAGTCACATTACAACTGCACAAACGTCAAACAAAAGTAACTGCACTGGTACGGACGATATTTTTTCTGTATTTTATTTTCAGTAATGCGGCTGTAGCTCCTTTGTACCCAAGGACGTTAAAGCCAAGTGATTGACTTTACTGGGTTCAACAGGTAATAGTCTGTAATTAAAGTGTAGAGAAGGCGGATGATGCCATCTATCACTTTTATCACTGAGTAATCTGTCATCTGAGTCAGCTAAATGTCACCGCTGACATGTTGATTTGTCAGTGCTATCGGACATGATAGATGCATGTCAGAGAGCAGTGAGCGGGCTACACACCAGTTCAGTCAAACCTTCTCAGGACCCTCCATTCCATTGTAACATATACACAGGAGGCATTTCAACTGTGGAAACATCAAAGCATTTCTTTAGACTACAAGTCTATATTATATCTCTTGATTAACTTTTTAGATGGCAGCATGCCTGGCTCCCTATAGTGCCTTACTGCTAATTATTTATAAGTCCCAGCAATGTGCATCTGAAGTGCTAATGAGATGGCACCCTTTGCTTTGCCCCCCCCCATCCCCCACTGCCCATCAGCATCAGCGTCAGGCCTCGGCGAAGGTTTTAAAAGCGTGCCATCGGCAGACACGTGTCATGGACTCAGCTGCCAACGAGGCTCCAGTCATTGATTCAATGTGGCTCTGAAATGGATTCAATTTTTTTTTTCCCAGTGTCTTGTAATAAATTCACCAGGGTAATGATAGGTGTCTGAGCAGGCTGTAGTCAGAGAACATGACTGTTTATCAGTAATGGCCAGCAGTTTGCCCATCTGAGTGCACACAGAGCTCGGCACACCCCCTTCTCTTACCTTACTCTTCTCTCCTCAGCATCATACTATCCTTACATGTAGATCTCCTCTAGTAATCCTTCCTTCACTCTCTTCCTCCCTCCTTCCATCCAAATGGTGCCATCAGTCCTTATTGAGGCCATTGCCCAGGCTCATCACGCAAAGTGCCGCTGGCTGCAGCTGAATGCATCTCTATGGGCTGGCAGTGAGAGCCAGGGGACAGGCCGGAGGATACATCTGCCATGACAGTAATGCACTGACTCAGCGCTCAGTGCTCAACACTGTGGCCTGGGCAGCCACCCCCCTTCCCTCCCCGAGGGGGTCTGGACACACATAAAAAAAACATTCACACTCATACATACATACAGGAAATCGGGTTTGCAGAAGGACAAGCGTGCGTGTGCATAAACAAGTGCACAATGAAGTTTGTTTGGATAGGTGTCCGGAGATTCCTAAACGCTGAAGAGTATACACACGCATACAAATATATAAACATAAATATAGAGAAAGAGTCAGCCGTGCACCGGGACACCCGCGGTCCCTCCACTGTCTGCTCTTATGTTCACATAGAAATCCAGACGACAACCCATTTTCCAGCGAGCATCTGGAATACAAAAACAACCACCGACCCTCTGGCCACCCGTTCCCTGCCAAGATAAAATTTGCTTCCTTCCAACAGCGTCTTCTGTTTGCTTCTTTCTCCCTGAGCTTTATCTCCCTCACATCATCGTAAATTGCCTCCTTTGTGAAATATACAGTGCAAGACGGAGGGATTCTTAGAAACGCGCACACACACACACACACACTTGGGGGATTTTGTGGGGATAGTGGGAGTGCTGCAGCTGTCGTTCTAACAATGATAAATGGCAAAGAGACAGGTTGAGATGGTTTTGTCTTTGTTTGCTTCCGCATCAATTGTCCCCCTGAGCAGAACGGTGATAATGCCTTTAATGGCTCAATCTCCATCAACTTCATGAGCAAAACATGCACAGGCATGTGCGCGGAGACACGCGCAATTACTGTCTCGTCCGTATGTCGTGATTCTCACGTCCCCTCCTTCCTCCCCTCCCCGTCGTTGCTGCTCCTCTTTCTTCTCGTGCACTTTTTGTTCCACACCATCGTCTGATCGTTTGATGTCAGGGCCGCCTCGATGAATGTCTCTCTCCTCTTACATCCTACTTTCCCAAAGCAACGTGGAAGGAAAGATGTCATAGATCAACAAATGTTGGGACAGTGAGTTGAGAGAGAGAGAGAGAGAGAGAGAGAGAGAGAGAGAGAGAGAGAGCACTGCAAAAAATGTCAGTGATAGTTACCGTCTCCAGTTTTGCCACACTACAGTGTACTCAAAAGAACAACGACACAGGTATGATGACTTTAGGTTGAATCCACGGCATGCATTTGGAAGAAAACTGTCAAAATGAGATGTAATTTAATCCCAATCTTTACAGTATGTGTCTGATCTCCATTACCGTTGCTCCTTCTGACTAGCTGTTGTTATTAGCCATCATCATTACCATTGCATGATGTTTCGATAGCTTCATTTTTGACAAATCTACCGTAAAAAAGCACGCGAGACATAGCCTGGGAAATTCCATGCTGCCTTGCACGATCGTTCCGATCCGAAAGACAGCATGGAAACCCGGGCCAAAACGCTCGCCTGAGATAGGGAACCAATCAGAGAGCGGGGAGGGGTGGAAAGACGATGACGCGTACTCCTCGACTTGTTTGAGACTGTTTACGGATCCAATTCAACATGGCGGCAGCAGATGCGAACCAATGTTTTGATCAATCGTCCGGTGCCATTGTTTAATCATGTTTTTGTTTTGCCTTCTGTTTTCGCAGAGATTGGGGAAAATGACAGCTTTTCCTTCTCGTCGAATTTCTGTCGCTCTATATACGTCATCGGGTACAACTGTCACGATTGGCTATGGGCTACGTATACGCCAAATGATAGACATTCGTAACGCCCAATAAACGGCCATGGGCAGTCGCCACACCTCCCCTACGAGAAATTGAGTAGGTGGTTCCCAGACTGGCGATAGCCAGGCTACACGAGACAGCATCAGAGTAAAGAACATGTGATAAATGGAGTGAAAGATCACTCACAGTGGTGATAAAACATCACCAAAGGAGTGTAGGAAACGAGAAGTGAGGTTAAACTGTGACACATACTCTGTCACTAACACTGAAATAATTTCATTTGTGTCTAAAATGAGTACCAGGACCTCTAAACAAGCACCAGCAGCAGGATAAAGAAAACCATTCTTGATCTCTGGGATGATTCAGAAAGCGCTTCAAATTAAGTTTAGCCTTGGAAATTGACACAGTTAAGTAAAATTAATTATTTTTTTTCAGCTGTATTGTAAGAGAAATATGTAAAACTCAAAGAGACATTTCCTGAAATGTCCTGTTCTTTTCAATGACTGATCTACAGTGCTGCTCTTCTAGCGAAGTTAGAGGTGAGGCTGTGTATCATTCTGCCTCACAGTGCTGTCATCTCGTCACTCTCGTGAGACAAACGAACAGAGGAACGTTTATTCTGCTGTTTAGGATCGGGCTGCGTGGGATCCTCTGAATTAATTCGAACAAATTACACCGTTTGTTCAAATTTGCTCAAACTTGATTGGTGTGACAGTTCCACTCAGTAGGAGATCAAACTAAGGCGGTTACTTTTTGCAGCGCAGCAGACAGAGAGAGAACAAGAGCGAGAGGAGGAGGAGGAAATGGTCCCAGCTGACCTCTCACTTGAAGCCAAAGAGACAGTAAAAGCTCATCTGTGTTTGTGTGCTTGGCAGCAGGCAGACCTTGTGAACACACAGCCGTGGAGGCCTAATAATATTTTCCAAAGGAGATGAATCTGTTTTTCTTTTTGTGGTTGCTCAGATGGACCTAAAACCTTTTTTGCTGAACTAATGGAACAGATGGGGTGTGTGTTGTTAACGCTGGCTCCAAACAGCAGGTTTGCACCGTGTTCCTATAGTCTTACTTACAGGAAAGTGATATTAGTTGGTTGGCCTCACAGGACCGATGGCAGGATGGGTGCGCAGGCGATACCTTTTATTGCGGCGAACGTACCATCTGCTCAAAAAGAAGTCAAACCCTGAATAGAAAACATTAAAAAAAACAACATAAAAGTCAGCTTTTTTTTTGAGAAGCAGTCTTGTTTACTGCCGTTTAAAAGTGTTTTGCCATTAAGTTTCAATTTGTCACTAACTGTGCTCCAAAGGATTTCCTTGAAATTATTCTACAGACATGAGGATTTATGTGGGACCCCTACTGTGAGGTGAATATACATCCTCAGAGTTGTGGGGGAAACACTGTGCGGCTGCTGCTCCTTTTGTGGTTTAGTATGAAAGAACAGCAGGATTTTTACTTATGAATCTTGCCTGCTGCAGTTAATGTAGAAAAATAGAGAGAGCAGAAAGCTAATGTAATACATTTCACTGGTAATTGTACATTATTATCACTGTAAAGCATGTGTAACTTTTTCAAATTATGTCATTTTCTGATCTCAAGCATCTCTGCAATTAGATCATTTGGCATTTACGTGCCATAAATAGAATTTCAGCCTCTTAACCAAGCCATTTTATCCGGGTTTGACCATTTATTACGAATATGAGTTCATAATTGTTTTAGAAACTTCATCAGTTGCCACGGAGTGTAACCTCACCATGGATTCAGACTGCCCTGAATGATTTCAGAGTCAATATCGTCTGTCAAGAAAAGTTACTGCGGAGAACGAGGCAGGCAAATTTACTGCATAAACATCAGCGCCCTGTCATTACAGCACCATGAACAGGATGAGATCGTTTTGCCCGCGGGCATTCAGCCCATAATGCATTGGCTGCTGAGGCCTGGTTACCTTTATCCAGCCCTGTAATGAGTCAGTGGCTGCTGGCTGGTGGGGGACAGGAAAACTCAGAGAAACGTGATTGAAAGTCAATGGAATAGAATGAGTCCTATTGATCTCTGTTGGAGATACACAGCAGGAGTACAGACACGGGCTCGCAAATGACCCCATTAAACTAAATGTGTAAAGTCCCAGTTATCGAATCATCCTTCCACATACGAGTCACTGTGCCAAACTGTCCTGTGAATCTAATAGCTTGTCTCCCTCTGCAGTGCAGAATTACTCTCATAAGGACTCATTGCTGTTGGGTAGTAGAAAAAATATGGTAACATTATTATTACATTTTCCTCAATAACAAATTACTATCTTGATTTCTGCCTCGGTTCAGTGGTTTCACAGATTTAAACCGTTGTGTGTACACAGCGTACCCAGAAACTAATAATTTATTATTTTCTTCATCCCAATTTGTTTTCATCAGGATCAGTAGTCTCCACAGTAGTTCAGCCAACTAGCATTAAGCTACAATCACCATAACGTGTAAGTGGAATTAATTTTACAGCATCAAAGGAAAACAGGAAGCAAAGCTATCAGAATTTACTGATCCTCTGCATGGAAATATAGCAATGAAATGTATCTCTAAAGTTAAAAGTTAAAGAGTGGAAGAAGTCATTTTAGAGCTGCACCAATAAATGATTAATGATTAGGAAGATGACTTTTTATGTCTTCATATTTGATGATGTATGTCTGAAAGCGTGTCCTTATTTTCTCTCAATCAGTATTTGGCACACTTTTCTTCATCTTTTCAGCTGTTATGTTTTATCAATTAGTGGCACAGAAGATCTTAAAGCCATTGAAATCGTAAATGTCCACTGTGTAGGATTTAGTAGTTGCAGATTACAGCCATCTCATTTCACAATTTTCCTTTCTTCTTCACATGAAGGAAACTAAGGTGGTCACAAAACATGTAAAAAAAAAAAGAAAGAAAAAAAAAACTTAAAAGGCTTTATCTAGAGGCAGTGTTTAGTTTCTCCTGTATCTTCTTCTTGTATCCTGGGCTACTGTAGAAACATGGTGGTTCAACATGGCAGGTTCTATGAAAGAAGACCTCTGACTCCGCTGACTTTTAAGAAGACCTTCTGTAGATATATAAAAACTAAATTCTAAGCTAACAAAAATACGATTGTTACTTTGAGGTGATTATACACTAATAAAAACATAGGATATTATATTTTGTTTCTCTGTAAACAGATCTCCCTAAATTTGACACACTGGACCTTTAACTGCAAGTTAAACTTTTGAATAAATCCCCAACCTGTGAAGCAAAGCCAATGCAGAAGTGCCAAAAACTGCAGTTCCTCAAACGGCCACTTGTGGTTGGCTACAGGACGAGTCAGTCTCCATAAGTCCCCGTGTTAAAAATGTCCAACTTCACAGCAGAAATAACATGTTTACAGCCTGGTACAACAAACGCTTTTGGTCTTTGTTTGTTGTTTCTACATCACTTACCTGTTCAGATTGTATTCGGGCTTAAATTTATGTATAATTAACAGTGTGGCTACTTTGGCTTGTTTGAGCAACCAGGCGTCATTCAGGCAGCCTCCGGTCCACAGACAATCCACATCTCTGCCCATTTTTAGAACAGCCGGGAGGTAGCAGAGGCATGACTGCCAGAATGGCGGCAGCCAGAGCAACCAGATTCTGAACTCCAGAGCGTCTGTTTAGAAACCTGTGGGTGATGCCACGGATATGACAGCCATTCTTTTACTGCATGATCAGTACTCATTTTAAAGAATAAAGGATCAAAATCAATGTCAAAAAAAAAAAAATCTTAGTCCAGGTCAAAACTTGGTGCCTACATTACCCACAGTGTGACTGACGACAGCGTGACCTCACTTAAGTTATTTTATCAGATTTTGTGTGGTTTGAGGTTTCACGTATTTGAGGTATTCAGATGATTGTTTATGACATGTTCTACAGTCAGAAACTATGCTAATATGTTTCATGTCTGGGTGTGGTTTCATAACATGTGATGGGCTCACATACTGCCCAATATTGCTAAATTGTGATTGGTGTGCAACTATGTGACATCACTTTTTCCTTAATAGAGTCCCACCCACTTCAAACCAGTGAGTGATGAGACAAAAACACATATTTCAAAGGTAAAATGACCAAAACAGCTGTAACTATGGCAAAAACCCCATCACTCATAGTACAATGCTGATTGGAAAAAAAGGACCTTTAACACATCTAAGACATTTTTTTTTCCAAATGAAAACATCACGTGCGTCATTCCAGACGATGAAGATTTCAATCAGCAAATGAAAAGAGAAAGGTTCCCAGGCTGAAAATGAAACTTCTTTCAACAAGATTATTATAAGAGCATAAAAACAGGTGGCGGTGTGTGTGTGTGTGTGTTCTCATGCAGAGATCTGGTAGTTGTTTGTCAGACCCTCCCAGGCTGTCTGGCATGCCTGTAGGTCATGGTTGGCTGTCTTCAATGACACATCTGTCTCTCTCTGAAAACCTGGCCCTGCAGTCCAACGAGCCAGCTCTGGTTACCTGAGGGGCCTCCCCCGTACTCTGAGCCCATATCAAAGCAGGCAAAGAGGCCACATTTCAGATGTCCAGAGGGAAGAGAGAGGGGAGCTGCTGAGAGACTGTTTTCCCTCTCTTTACTTTGGATACATCTCAGTAAAGAAATGTCTAAAGAAATGCTGAAGGGGCGGCCTTATGCTGTTGAGCTGCAGAGTAAGATAACTTAAAGAATGACCTTCATATAGAGGACACTGGCCTGAAATGACCAGGTGCTGACAGTCCTCTGTCATTAATAAGTCATAATGAGGTGACATGAGGACAAAGGAGACACAGGAGGAGAAAGAGGCTGATCTAGGGTGAGTGTACAGGACATGCTTCATGTTGTGCTGTTACTTCTATGACAACAACACTATTTTTAACTTTTTTATGCCTTATCATAATCATCATAATAAATGAATTGCAGTGTGATTTTGAGTCAGTTAGAGTTTATGCAGGTGCAGTTGTGCAATATCAGCCACACAGTCTGTTGATCTGCTGATTTAGACTAAAATATCTCAACTATTGAATGGAGTGATGCCAGATTTTATGAAGACATTGCATGAACAGAGGACGATTCCAAATTACTTTAGTGTTCCTTTTATTTTTCAGCTAGTGCCACCACCAGATTGCCAAATGGCCATTAGACTTTCTGGACATTCAAGGTTTCCTTTGATATTGATGGATCAATAAATCACATGTTTCAGGCTTTGGAACCTTTATTTTTGAGAGTGACAGCTGATGATTGACAGGAAAGCGGAGAAAGACTTTTAGATTAGCCAGCAGGTGACAGAGGCAGGACTGTCAACATGGCGGCAGCCAGAGCCACCACACTCTGAGCTTCACAACGGCTCTTCAGAAACCTGTGGATGACGTCACGGATATGATGTGGATTCTTTACACTGTCAGTGGTATGGCCTCACTTAGCAGCTAGCATGGCTGCAGACTCTATAAATATTAACTACCTCTCTAAAATAAAGACATAAACTCCTTTTGTTTTCTTTGATCCAGTTTTGCTGCAGAAGCCTTCGTTGTTCAAAGGCACCTTGTCGTATGTTTTTCATAAGCAGAAAGCATCACTCATTTCCTCACCAGCAGCATAATCTTAAACATGTCAAGGTTTTAAAAATGCAGCTTTTTGACTGCAGGACTACCTCGCAAAATTTGAAGCTACCACCAGCTGAATGTGGAGCCAGCTGTGAGCTTATACTTTGAGGATGAAGACATCCCAAGGGCAAAACAAACTCCATCCCTGCAGCCACAACACACCTCAGCAGATGGATCATTTAGTGTGAAAGCAAAACACTTTTACCCGTTCCTCATTTTGCTTTCGCCTCTATCCCTCATATCTCCTACATTGCTTTCCTCATCCACATGCTCCTTCTCATTTTCTGATTTAGTCTCCATCAGGCTTTTCTCTCTGGCTCTTTCCCTCCTTTTCCATCCTCCCTTCTACCCGCTGCTCCATCTGTCTGGGATTGTCACAGGAGGGTCATCAGAAGATGCTCATATATCCAGATGCCTTCCATTATAAAAATGCATTTCAGAAGAATTGGCTTTCAGGGCAACCATGCAAGACAGGGCTGAGTCGAACATCATCGCGCGCTTTGTAACATCGCCACCAGAACACCAGCTGGCGCTCATTTAATAGCCCATTCGGTCCCGAGGTGCACCTCAATCCCCAAAGCTGTCAGGGCTCTTGACATGATGGAAAGGTGGGTAGCAAAGACAAAAAGCCTAAAGGGATCCCATAGAGTATGCTTTTGAATGAATCAGCACATACACAGACACTATAAACACCAAATAATAGTAACAGGAGGTTAAATAATCTCAGCGTCTTGGCAGCTGTTGATAAAAGTCTGTTTGCTCTGTCTTGGAATGGAAATATATCAACATTGGTGTGCCAGTGTTTCCACACGGGTGCTTCAATAAAACGACAGAATTCTCAACAAATAAACATTTTTCATGATGCACACCCGAGCGTTATGCATGGAAACTGCATGAAGACAAAGTCGCACTCCCAAGGAGCCAAGGGCTGACCGACATTACATTGTAAAAATGACGACTGATGTCCCACAGCCTTGCAAGGCGAGGCTCGCATTCCTGGATAGATTTCCTTCTTCCTGTGCTTCCTGATGAAACAGGACCACTTCTCTCAGGATGGCGGCATTCCGCAAACAGCAGTGTAATGTCGTGGAACAAACTCCTTCTAGGCTCAGAGTAGCAGCCCATTTTGTCTGCTCAATCTACCAGTCAAAGGCTGACAACGAGATTTATGACTGAAATAAAGGCAGCCATCGTCTCCGGGTAAACAACGGAAGTCAAGGGAAGAGGGATATACCTTTTTATTTCATTATTTTCTGAGGGACAAAACACAAAGTGCAAAAGCAACTGGCGAGAATTGGAAATGTTTTCCCATTGATGCATCCAAAAGGCCTCCCAAAATATCAGAGCTGACTTCGAAGAGGTGTTGAGTGATGAAGCAAAACGCAGGAAAGAACAGTTGGCGATAAAATATGGAGTGTAAGAGAGGACTATTTCATAGCACTCCATTCAGACTGATAGGACAGCATATAAAAAGCAATCATTCCTCCGCCAGGACCCATCCCAGGGACTTTTATTTCTCAGCAGATGTGAAAAGTATTATCCAGTTAGGATGTGCATATACACACTCAAACACAATACAGTAGGCCTTCACGGAGGTCAAGATGATCTCAGGGAGAAAGGGCTGTTGTTAGAAGGGGAGGGAGGACTCTGAAACCCTCATGGTGGATCAGGAACAGGTGTCTCATGTTTTTATACTAAATCTCCTTCAACAACATACCTTCTTCTTCTTCTCCCCTCCCCGCCCTGATTGAGGCTGGGATTTACTTTACTTTGCAACAAACTAAAACAGTGAGCTGTATCTTGTTTCAATTCCCATATCCCCACTAGTCATTATTCACCTAATTACCGTCATCCAATCCACCAGTTCCTGTTCTCTACCTAGCATGTAGCTAACATCACGCCACTGTACAGTGTTGGTCTTTACTGACAGCACAGCTAAGGCCAATGGAAATGCTCAAAGGTCTGTATTATATTAACACATTTTGTGATGCGTTTAAAATCTAATCACATTCCAATGATTGAGCTGAAATGTTTGCTGAACTTGCACCCTTTGAAGCATATATTTTGTGTTACAGTCAGCTGCGGTAGGTAACGTTGTAGGGAATCAATGAGGATTACAGGACGAACACAAAGTGGGTGTAGTCTAAATACACTGGCTGTGGGCAGTGGAATCCTGAAGCACAATGACAGGTTTTTCAGAAAGCCACCCCTGGAGCGTTTTGAAACTATCAACAAAGCTAGAGACATGGACACAGCATGTAATTACACTTTGGAAAATTTTGAATTTTCACCTCTTGTATCAAATTGTTGATGTGTAACAAAGTTTAATGTTGTGGGGGAGATAATACACTAAGGAAGGGTATAAAAGTCTGCATGCTTTCTAACCCCAAGAAGCACTTAGAATTAGCATTAGAAGCCCTAGCAGGAATGCCATGGGGACAATTGATATGAAAAGGCTGTAGTTGGGAGCATGAATGTGCTAATCTTATTCAAGGATGGATCAATCCAAACCTCCAGATTGGTACCGAGGTTGATACATACCATATTAAGCAGATCGGGTATTGAGCATGATGTGACCGATCCACATTAACTGCAGTTTTGTTGAAAGTGTTGTTGTTAAGTTGTGGTCACACTCCTGAAGTCACAACAGGCCACTGACCCTGTTCGTACCACAGTGACCGTCAGCCAGATGTTATTGTATGTAAAGAATTAGAGCACTCCAGGTCTTGCAAAGAGAATTACTCATCCTGTGAAAAGTTGTCTAACTTTTTATTAACAGAAAGACTGAGTTACAAACTGAAGGTGCGGGGTTTGAAAGAAGTTGGCATTTTGAGGACATGTGGGGGACTCATGAAAGAGTTGAATTCTGGGCAAATGCAGGATCAAGTGTTTTTGGATCCAGATTGATCCATACTATGAACTAAAAGTCAGGGTATCTCTGCCCTTGCTGCTTCGATTTCAACCATTTTCAAATCTATATCTTAGGAGTCCTCAAATTTTATGGAAATGCAATACTGAAATCACTCAACCATTCCCATTCAAGATGGAGAAAAAATAAGGCTGGTATTGGATTGGTACTCGGCATGGTCAGACACTTTGAGTTAAGATTTGGGAATTTGTATCGAGGGAGAAAGAGGTAGATCTGTGCATCCCTCATCTAATTAGATATACTGAAAGAGCAAAGCTAATATTTGGCCTTACATTGGTGAAGGATGAAAGCTTTAAATGTTGTAAATTCTCTTCCTATGGGAACCATGAACACACACAGGAAATTAAATTAGGAATTTATAAGATACCTTGACAATGGAACCCAGGGTTGGTCATAGTAATACTGACAGTAGTCAAAAGGTCAATAATATCATTAGGGATCACCCACTGGGGACCATTAAGGTCCACACTAAATGAATAGTGTTAAATCCTGAACCAAAGGGTGCCACCAACATCCTCAGCAGGGAACAAATGTACCGAACTGGCTGTCAGAGGCTCTCAATTAAATAGAAAACATGTGTTGTAGGTTTGAAAGTGTACAACAGAAAGTAAGATGAATATACCAATAAGTAAAATGTTTGTATTATCCACTCACAGTCATCATCAATTACAGTCAGATTTAGCAGCCTTCAGCATAATTGTATGTTGGTTTAACTGAACCTGGCTGGCTGGAGGATCAAACACAAAATTCTTCTGATTTCTCAGCAGCGGTTGAGACAGTATCACCCATGGGAGAGCAGAAATGGGTCAGGGATATTATTTGGATGCCTGGCCTATGATTTGATGAAGTACTTAAAGTTTCCCTGAGGTCTAAGTTAAGATTCTCTAATATGATTTCCCTGCCGGCTAATTACATTATGAATAATTTGTAGCCAGTACACCACTTTGGTTATCACATCTGGAGTACAAATTGATAGAGAAAAGTGTAAGTGTGTGTCTGTGTGTGTTTGGGTTGAAACATAAAAGAGGGAGGAATAAAGAATTAAGCAGAAACGGGAGAGAAAGATCAGTCTTGGCGACGGAGGAGTGCACAGAGATGACAAAGTAACTGATGTAATGTCAGAGCGGCAGGCTAAAAGGGGCCATAAAAATGGGCCATTCACTAGACTGCAGACGATAATAAGACAAGATAATGCATAGCTTTCTAATAAAATCTTTATGAGAGTGAATCTCTGCTGGAGCTCTCGGTGTGCAGATCATTCACTCTGGCATCAAAATGCAAATTGTCTGAACGAACTGTTTAGTTTCTGCACTTACAAAGACTGGGCTCCATATTTGATGCATGTAAATGAGATACTTTTATGTTCTTTTTATGTTTGCACATAAGATAAGGTTACTTAAATGTTTAAATAGCACAGGGGACTTGTAGATAATAGTCTGCTTGAAGTGGATATGTTTCTACCTCTAATATGATGGACGTATGATAATCAAGCGGCGCAGCCAGAGCGGAATACTTCTTAGGAATAGTGAAACTGCAAAAATGGAGCTAGATGAGCTCTACAACAAATGTGTTTGTTTGTCTTTGCCAGCAAACAATTCTCTCATCAGTCAAAGAACAGCTGTGAGAAGTAGTCATAGGGGAAGGGCTGAGTTTGGGAGGCGAGCCGAGCTGTGTGAGGCAGCACCACCGTCGCCCCTTTGGGTGTTTTTGACGCTGACACTGTGTAATTTGTTTCCTTTCTGTTGTTTCATTTTGTCATCCATCTAATCGAGTCGCTGCGCTGGTGTGTTTTCTTCCACGCTTCCGATGTGTAATTGGTTTGCGAGGTGGCTTTTTGCCTGTGACAGTTGTGCAGTATGTGGCGAAGATTAATGGAAAGTGTCTTAAGAATCTCTTTAAAAACTGTTGCAGTGCGGTGGCATTAAATGGGTGTCTGGTTCAAAGAGTTGAATAAGACAGAATGAAACTGTGGTTTTCTATTTGTACTCTGACTCCCAGTTATCTGCTGTGCTCTTCTGTGTGTGCTGTACGATGCCTCAGTGTGTCTGAAATAAGAAACAGATCAGTAAGCTAACAACACGCAGTGCGCTCAAGGATTCCTGCTAACAAGGCTGATACTGGCCTCATAAATCTAAACAGGTATCAAAAAGATGTGACCATTCTACTAATTGAATAGTTTCTTTAACAATGTAATTATACATTTAAAAGAACAAGGGGCTCAACACCTTCACAACACATCTGCTACAAGTTAGTAATTTCGAGGAAACAGGGCTTCCTCTGTTCTGTGATACAACTGTGAAACACGATGACCCAGCCACAATCATGACAGAAATATATAAAAATCAAACTCTCTAATCAACAATGCCCCTTTTTCCATAATCATTATTAAGCTGCAGGATTTTCTGTATTTCCAAACAGGCACCACAGTCTTGAAGTGGCTTAGCGCTACAGGATAAAATACAAGTTTCCTTATCTGTGAATTTTGGACTCTGAAGTCACACAGTTTGAATGACAAGACACCAAGAGGGTTTATTAACACGATTCAACCTTCTTTTCATGGGTGCGTGCCTTAGAGCATCCCGTGTCTTTATCTGTCCCTCAGATTGGTGCTTAAGTGACAGATAGATGAGCTGAGCACAGGACAGCAGAGGGAGACGAGATGACACAAGAGACTGAGAGACTCGGAGTTTGAGGGTGAAGCGTGGAGAAGGAGACGGCGATCCACCGGAAGAAACTGACAGAGCCTCAGGAGGACAGGCAAACCATTGAGAAAATGAGAAGGAATGTCATGCTCGTGAGCAGCGGCACGGAGGAGAATAAAAGCTGTGACGGGGAGGGATGCGAGGCAAAGAGCGACAAGCGAATACAAGCTTTTTGAAGGAGGAAAGGGCTAAATAAAGGAAGTACAAGCGAATTTGTTTCAACCGCACCATGAGGGAAGGTGCAGCTGTTTCATTGTACTGTGACACAACATTTTTGGAGTCACTGTGCTTTAGAATAAACTTCAAGTCAGTTCCCAGCAAGACACCAAAGGAGCCTTTAGTTGAGCATTTGTTCTCCGCAGAGCTACAGTTCTGCACTCACATCCTTTTTGATGGCTAATTGAGCGTGGCGGTCAGTCTTATTCATTCTGTAATTGGCATCCTTTTCAGTGAATTCATTTGCAGTAAAATTTAACTATTGGCTGGAACCCCAGGCATCATCACATAAAAAGAACGGTTGAAAAATGATCAGTGTCAGTGATTTTTTGGTGTCTCGGCCGCCAAACATCTCTTTGACTTTGACTGTCATTGGATCTGTGGCTCTGTTTTCTTTATCTGCACTTCTCTTCATGGTTTTGGATTCTTGGTTTCACCTGAGTGCTCTGGATTCAAAGTTTATGTGTGCTGTGCTTTATTACAGTATGATCTCACAGGATGCACGCAGGGAGTCAAACAAGATTAGTTTTCAGCACAATAAGCGATAAGTAATTGTAAACACCAGACATCTGCAATGTTTATGGGCAATTTGCAAAGTCAGGAAGTCTGCGTAATCAGTTATAAGACTTCCGTTTACACAACCCCCAAAACAAAAATGTACCGTCGCATGTTATATGTTGCTACAGTCAACTTTAACCTCCAGTGTTTAAACAGTAAAAGTGCTGAATGGCTCTAAAAGCACAGGAAGTTTGAGACCTATCCTGACATCAATCCATTTGTCACATAAAAATGACATAGTTGTGGGAAAAAAGGAAACTGACAAGGAAAATTTGGTTTAATTTATAGTCTCGCTCCAGTAATGACTACATTACCACACCACCCACTGTACAACTAATCCTGTCCACATTGGCAGAAAGACAACAACATCCACCTAAAGCTACAAAGGTCTCATACAGAGGGCTAATTTGGGTTTCAGCAGTAGGAGCAGGGTCTTTCACAATGCTGTGGGTTATTTAATATATTTAATGTTTCCAAAGCCGTTCTGGGAAAGGCACTGTGGAATTCATTCATTACTCTGTTTTTATTTTTGCTCATAAAAGCCTTCATAATCAGCATTTAGCAGGTTTTTCTTTCACAAAAGGTGCCATATTTGTGTCACATTAGCTCTTAAATGACAAAAAAATGCAAATAAATCCAAATTTACGGTAAAAGGATTTAAGAGCAAATCTGTCAGTGGGAACCTTTTGATGAAAGGCTCATGAGACCAGCAAAAACTGGCAGTGCTGTTGCAGCTGGGATACCTGGCTGCATGATCTCCAGCATAAAGGCTTCCCCTGTCAGTCACCATTAGTCACCATTTTAAATGGTGGTGTGCCCAGCATTTAAAACAGTGACATTTTCCTCTGTGATAAGTGGATTTTGTCAACTGTGGTGAACTTTGTTCTGTAATTTAGCACCGTTGGCCAACAGGGAACTGTCTTGACAATGCTGACCTTAGCAGGAATAGTGGCCAAAGAGTCTACTTGTAGTATAAAATATAAACTTCTTCCTGAAAGGGACTGGGTTTGCAGGCAATTACAAGACAGGAGTTGATGGTACAACTATGCCTTTTGAATAATCTGTAAACTGTGCTGTTTGAAACTTGGCGAACAAACTCACAAAAAGTCAGACAGCTCATTAGATCTGTCACCATTTTGGCAGTCCTGACTCGACCTGCTCCTGGATTATCCAAAAATTGGCAAAAATGTGGAGTGTGGGTGGAGCTGAGTTGGGCTGAGTGAAGCCTGGTACCTTTATCGACACCCACCTGGTGGCACCACCCTTCTCTCTGGCAGATGTGACTGTTTTTTTTCGAACTGTTGCTTACTCGTTTCAAATTTGGGTTGTCTGCTGAAAAGTACCCTGAACTGGGAGAGTATTATGCTCCCTTGAAGGAGCGGCCCAGCGTCAAAGCCAGCTGGGACAAGGACAAGATGCACTCAAAGACATCTGAGATTCTCACACACTTTGCAGACACATCTGCTTGCAATGTTTTGGTTTCTACAAAAAAAAGCATTTGTTTAATATAGTTTCAGCTCACATTTTGACAAATATAATACAGCTTTTATTGTCCTGATGCTGAAAAGGAGGGAAAGTGTTGATGTTGAATGTGTTCTAAATATATCACTGTTACAGTGGCAGAGAAGTTGTTTTTTTAATGCTGTGCTGCCTGAGGTATTGAAAGCATGAGCATTCAGTGTTAGTATTTGGCCTTGCCCTTTATGCACAGATTTCTCTGGATTGTCTGACACTTTTAATTATATTATGGATTGTAGAAAGTGAAATCACTAAATTCATTGTAATTATGCATTGTTCTTAAACTGTTGGACCATTTGCCCACATAGTTTTTCACAAAGGTTGAACCTCACCCCATCCTTACTTGGTTGTGAACAGCTGAACCTTTTGAGGATGCCCCTTTCATTCCCAATCGTGACACCACCATCAACATGTTACCAATCAACCTGTTTACCTGTGGAATGTTCCAAACATGTGTTTTTGAGTATTACACAACTTTCCCAGTCTTTAGCTGATCATAGCCAAACTGTTTTGGAACGTGTTGCACATCATACATCATACAGAATGAGTGTACATTTAAAAAACAGAATAAGTTTATTGGTTTGGACATTAAATATCTGGCCTTTGTGCTGTATTTAATTAAACATCGGTTGAAAATGATTTGCAAAACTGTATCCAAGTTTTTTCACCCTCTGTGGAGCATTCAATCATAAACAAAAAAATAACCTATACAGACAAAAGACATTTTTGAACCAGGCTGTAAACATTTTTGCTGTGAAGTTGGACATTTTAACATGGAGGCTTAAGATTGACATGTTCTGTAGCCAGCCTCAAGTGGCCATGCGAGGAACTGCATTTGTGTTGGCTTTATTTTTGCGGCTCGAGCCCAATGAGTTATTATGGGCTATTGCTAGTGTGTTATTCGCGTGCTAAATGCCAGCTTCACTAGCCCAAAGAGCAGTCACTATGTCAGCAAGCTTCCAGAAACAAATATTTAGCAAAGATGCATGGATGATTTTGATGGATTTTGTTGTTCCACTTTCTGGTATGACCGGGCCTTAATGCAGATACTCTGCCAACTGAGATTGATGCAGAAAATATGTCACAAAGTAAACATGGGTAGCAGAGTGCTGCTCAATTGTGGAGAATAATCATGTAATATTCCCTCCACAAAGGGCTGCCAGTGTGCTGTTTTAGTTTACTGTCCCAAAAGCAACAGTGTGGAAGAGGAAAAACCAGGACTCAGACAGTGAACCAGGGCCAGTGACATGTTCTCCGTCTGTCTTCTTTTCACACACACAAACACACACAGATTCTCATCCTCCTTGGAGAGGCATCAGATAGCAACCACAGCGGTTATTAACCTCTGCCACAAACCGTAGACCAACAAGTTGGCAGCTCTAAAGAGTCGTCGTGTCTTTGATGAGGTTTTAAGGTTTTTCTGCACACTGAGTCTTAGCACATCTACAGCGTGGTGCTACAGTCTGCACTTAATCATCTTTCAGTCTGTTTGTTTTCCCATTTGCATCTCCAATTATCTTGTGAATATTTCATTTTATGTACAATACTCCTTCCACAAGAATTACTCAAACACTGCAGACAAAGGAAATTAATTTGAAAAACTATTTATTAATGTTATTGCCAATTTCTCATTTTAATTGTTTACCAAGTAGCCACTGGAGACACTGCTTTTTGTGGCACTGGATAATACAAGGATTTTTATTGTATTTTAAGGGTTGAAAGTCACAGAATAGTTTCATAATCATCTCTGCAAGCGTATTGCATTATTCATGCGCTCCTTTTGTTACATTTCATGCATAAATAAGCTGTTCTGACTCTCCTGTGTCAGTTTGATAATGTCAAAAAAAGACTGTAAATAAGTTTTTTTTTTTTTTTTTAGAATATGTGTCTTGATTGCTGTTTAAATGCCCATTCTTCAACACATTCCTATAATTTAAAATAATAACCATCATTACTATAGGCCATCCCCCAGACCCCAAATCCATTAACTTCATCTTCATTCTACAGAAAACCAGGGAGGCAGTGAAGCATTTGACTTCTGTCTGGAAGAAGCTACTGCACCAAAGGGCTGAATTTGTTGGTTTGGATCATCAAGGCAGATTGTGTTTGCTACCATATGGTTTTATTTTTCAGCTGAGCCACAGGCCTGAAGGCTGAAGCAGTTTCTCTGTTGTTTTTATCTATTTTATATGTCTGCCCTTAGCTCTGAATTTAGAAGTAGGTCTAACAGAGCCGAGACGGTTCCCTTGACCATCTCACCACCTGTTTGTCTGTGTCAAACTTAGTTTTATATTCAGCGGTATAAATCAGTCAGATTTATAAGTGCAGAGGCTGCACGCAGGCTTTAGATTTATTCACCAGGAGGATCACTTGAAAAGATAAGATTCAACGGTAAAGGCTCAGGGTTTGCTCTCCATTAATAAAAATATCAAAGCTATGGACTAGTCCTGTAGACAAAACAGAAATACACTGTAAAAACCACTGTAAGCTGGTTCAACTTAAAAATGGAAGTTCCCCTTCTCACTTAAAAAAAGACATGAATCATTTGTTCAAAGCTTTCTCTTGAGTTGTACAAAACTAAACTTAACCTGTTAAAGGAAGGAGCTCTAAGTTTTTGGGAATGCACTTATAGATATGAAAAACAATATCATTCAGCATCTCTATGTTAAATATCAGACTACATACAGCAGCTAAGCAAGACTAAATCTCGCCTCTAAATCTTGTGCATTAAGCTAAGCGAACTGATGATGATTACAGTTTTATTTCTGTCACATGATTTGACAAATCAGTTTTTCATTTGCCATAAGGTCTGCCTCGGTTTCTGATAGTGCCAAAATTGTACCAGAACTGGTAAAAAAGTGAGACTGAAAACTATAAAAAGAAATTTAAAAAAGGGGAATAATGTTTGCTCAGAGACAGAAACGGGATAGAGAATCTGGTTGAATTTTGAAAATGAAACACCCCGTGCAAACTGTCGGTCGGTTCTTACTTTCAGGTGATTATAATCTAGTGAAATCATAGTTATGAATATTAAATTCCATTTCTGCAATACACTGGACCCTTGAGCTTGAATTCCTGATAAGTTTTAATCTCTATTTATCATTTTGCTATAGTAAAGACTATAATAACAACTCTGATTCACACATCCATACTGTCACGGAAAGTTATGATTCTACTTTCTTCCACTTCTCAGACTAATAATAACAATAGTCTGACATCTCATTCCGTTTTTCCATCAGCCGGGCCTTCAGTGCTACAGAAGTGAGATACACAAAAGTAAAGTATCCACATCAACCTCATCCACACACGCAGATGCTGCTCAACACTCTCCACCTGCCTCGCCATGTCTGCCAAATTAATCTGTGTGAGGAGATGAGTTTGGGATGAATTCATCTCTACTGGATGAGAGAGCAGCTCCCATATGTTGGGCCTGCTGGGAACCTGAGAGCCGTATCCTTATTTCCCCTGAGGCGGCAGTCGGTGTAACCCAGACCGAGGCATGGCAGCACTAAATGGAGTAGAGATAGGAGAGCGTTATCTGTGGAGACTGCTGAGAGCACACATACGCACACACACACACACACACACACACACAGACCTACACACACACACACACACACACACACACACACACACACACAGAGCCAAACTGAGGTTCATATCCTTAATGTGACCTGCTTCTCCTTATGTTACCCGGTGTTATTGCTGCTTCTTATCTTCTGTCTGTGAGACGGTGGGGCATCTGAGGTGAACTGTACTGTTGGAGATGTTGCCATGAATATAAATCAACAAAGCTCACAATGTTCAAGACAAGTGGCCCCAAAGAAATGTGAAAAAAGTGAATTACATCTTGTCAACACAAATGTAACAATTTCTTTCCTCTGGGTGATTGCTGTCCCCAGCTAATAAGCACCTGAATCAGCTGCATTTTGCCAGAACGTGCAGAATACCCTGTTTATAACATTCAGGACTTTTCATCATGAACTGAAGAAGAGGACCTGAATGAACTGCTTCACATCGCTTGATCTTATGCAGGCTTCACACCATTTTATCAGGAAATCATGTGACACAACCTTTCAATAAGACGACTCTTGATTTACTGTATCTGCTGTTCAAACTTTTGTTAACATAAAACGACTAAAACTCCACCAAGACCATTATTTTCCACCTCTCGGTGCATTATCACAAATATACCACAGCAGATAAACAAGCTAATAGGCCGAGTGCTGATTTACAACAGCTGTTGAAAACATCTGTATTTTGAGGTTTGCCAGCCAATGACAGGCAATTATTGGCCATACTGTAAACAATTTTACTCACTGTGAGCCACAGCCAGTTAGCGTGGTCTGTAATTGAACGCTACATAATGTAGTGCGCACTGAATAAGAGATGAGGACGAAAATGGGGTGGTCTCGAACTTGAGTGTTAAAGTTGTAGACGTGAATGAAACAAGTCAAAACTGAAGGCATTCATCATCCACCAGCTCCAACCTTAAGAAAACCTCTTTAACTTTTCAGACATGAAACATGTAGCATTCTAAAAACACAGTGTTAATTTCATGACCTTTCAGGAGATCCGGCTCCAGCGTTGATCTGTTGTGTTAAATTATTTTGCAACCTGACCACTGATGTCATTTATTATGTTAAGAATCTGAGGAAAACAAATGGATTTGTCAGCATAATGAAATGGAGCAGAGTTTTATCCATTGCGATGTTAAGCCTCAACAAACATAAGAAACAAAGCAGCCATACTGGCCCCCCTCATATATTATACTCCAAACAGTTAAGTCTGGATATGCTCAGCTTCTTTTGTTATGGTACAGCTGTAAAACAGCAGTACCATATGGAAGATATCACACTTCCAAAGCCAGATCTGACTTTCTCAGAATCATCTCCAAGCATAATTTCCCTTTGTTCTTTATCATCATGCAAGAAGTATTACATTCAGTCATGACTTTGATCAGACAATCATCTTTTAATTATTTCAGTCTGATTTACAGTTACGAAGCATGAAACACATTCTCCTTGACCCTGATCACAAGGACACACATGTCCATACATGACTTTTACTGTAGACACTTGTAACTTATAATCGCTGTGATGGGGGGGGGGGGCATTACAGTGAGATATAGATGTGAGCACAGACTAAACACAAGCTAATGATTTATCGTGTAAATATTATGGCACATCTGCTGCAAAGCTCATTCCTATATGAATAACTAGGAGGTTGTGGCACAATGCTACATAAATCAACAATGGAAACCTACCCCGTATATGCACAGTGTAACTCTACATGAAAATCAAATATAAGCTAATATCATAGCTATCAATATAGCAATAGCTATCAGATAGAGCTAAGATTGCTGATAGCTCTAATAGACAGATTAGATGTATGAGTTTTGCGCCAAACGAAGCAAAAAACAAAAAAAAAAAACAACTGGGTCAAACCGGCCTGTTTGTTTTGTCTTCTCTGTTAAAGTCATTTGAGCTCTATTTGGGTGCCTGCAGTCTGTAAGGCAGAAAATAAAAACACAAGCACGCAGACGCAGATAAGGGCAGACATTCGGCATAGACGCAAAACACGCTCGCACACCAACACACAGGCTGGAGTATGATGAATGATGTTTGTGCTCGGGAGGTTGCACTTCATTAGGGAGGAGGACAAACTTTGTGCCAAGTTCAGTACACTGTTTATACTTTCTGGTCTGTCACGAGCCAGCAGAGACAGTGGGAAACAATGTGAGTGTCAATAGGGGGGCATAACACATCCACGACGAGGCCAGACGCTCTCATGCTCTTTTTACTGTATTGTATGTCGTCCACATGGGTCCCTGAAAGTTACCGGTCAGCACTGCGATGATGGATTACTTATAAGAACTGGAAGTCAAGCTGAGTCTCATGTTTCCTCCAATGTCCTATGTTTATTATTGGACACTGTGTGGAGTTCTCCGTCAGCAATGCAGCCTCAGGCCACATTACAGATACAATGAGCCTACACCGGCAATGTTTTACTAATCAGCCACTTCGGGGATTATGTTGATTATTAAGGTGTAATGTAAATCTAGTAGACTGTGTGTGGGGAGCTAATATAGCTGCTTACACAGCTATGTGCCACAAGTTGGCATGTGACCAACATAATTATAGGACCATCACTGAGGGCTGAGATTGTTTGGAGCAAATTAGGTCTTTCTTAAGCTGTGTGGTACTTGTGTTCTTCTGGTAAAGTGATCAGTTACTTCAGTTTCGCTCCAAGTGCCCCAAGAAATGTTCTTGTCTCTTCATCTTCCATCTTAGGTATCTCAGCATGCCTTTCACATCAAATAGTGGCAATGGCGGAGAATCAAGGCGTGATCACACCGGCGTATACATGATGAAATGTCATGGTTTTATCAACTCTCTCTCCCTGCATTCCTGTGACCCTTCTATCAAATAAAGCTTGAAAACACAAAAAATATCTTTAAAAAACCTTAATGTGAAGCAAGCAATATGATTTATGTCATAGTACTAATAAACTCAAAATGACTGCATTCATTTTTGCTGTTGGGTTTGGGCAAACAAATTGGCTTTATTAATATTGGATGCATAAACTGGCTACTACTACACTACTGTGTAGTGAAAGCACATTGATTTTATTAGCACTATTACATAAATCTTATTACTTGCTTCATGTTTATTAGTTCATTTATATTTAACCTATGTAATTCAAATAGACAGACATAGACATCCTGCATTTTGGCCTAAAATGAGTGTGGTATGAACTGCTCCGCAAAAAAAGGCACATGTTTGAGACTTAGAAATATGTCTTTTGAAAAAAACAAACTTTAGTTCCAATAGAAACCAAGCTAAGCTAACAGTCAACTAGCATGTTAGCAATTATGCTACCTTTACCTTTCACTTTTTTAAATAACTTTGTATTGTGACTGAAAAGCTCAAACCCAGCTTGCTAGCTGTTAGCAGTTAGCTTGTGCTACAGCAGTTCACCAGTTAGCCAGGTTTAATATTTAGCAAAGATGTCTTGTGTGATCAGGTGGGTCAGGGGTCAACATCCATCATCATCCCAGGATCTGTTTTATCTCGGAAAACCCTTTGGTAATTTACCAGTGGCACATATGTCTAAGATATAATAACATTTGTAAGATAAACATAGGTCTACATTGTACAAGAACTAGAACTTGGCAGAATTGAGAAAGGTCCTTTGTGTGCTAATTAGCATTAGCGGTACGAGGACATATGATAACACTGTTCTACATTCAGGTAGGTTTCTTTTGGATGGATTCACTTCAGCAAGTGTAACATTCCTTTCTCTCCTTGGTCTCTGTTTGGTTAGCAATAAGGTACTTTGGCAGAACACTGTACCTCTGCTTCCCCTGTAGCAGCCACAAACACAAATCAGGTGTTGAGTGAAACTGATTTTCTGAGCCAGTGTTGCTGTGGAGCACAATATCATTCAGAGTACAACAATGGCATGCAAAGCGAAACAGCTTGTTCCCCTGACAGTGAAGTGAAAAGTGAAACATTTGCCCTATTGTTTGGTTTTCTTCGCACAGAGAAAGCAGTAGAATAAAATGTAACAGGGAAACACAGACAACATAGTCTCTCTTGCTCCTTTGCTGTCAGCTGTTGTAAAGCATCACTGGCCTGTGTGCTTGTTGGATCATCCCATGAGTAACTGTGAGTAAAAAGCATCACGTGGATGTCGGTAAACATCATCATGTCACAGGATTTATGGGTATTGATGTTTTCAGTAATCTCTATCTGACATGGAGTCGCGAAACAATGCTCCACATGTTGTTTACATTTATTTTCAGGGTCAAAGCAATTTGTATGAAGTCACATGTTTATGTACGTGTTGCAGGTACTCATCCATGTGTGTGTGTGTGTGTGTGTGTGTGTGTGTGTATGTGTGTGTGTGTGTGTGTGCATGTGTGTGGTGCGTTTGTGTACACTTTTCATTTTAAACGATGACTGAAGACATACTGGCCTTGGAGGCAGAGCAGCGATCACGCTCCAGGATATGAGGTCATAGGAAGTGTGTGTTATATTTAAGGACCTGTCAGCTGGTTTCCTGGTGACACCTCCTGCGGCGGTAGTGTCACCGCACCAAATGACTCCTCTGGCCTCCTGGGAAACTTTCACAGGGTTTAGTCCAAATAGCGGAAATGGCTTGGTTGTGACCCTCTTCCCCTGCACCTCGGCAGGGCAAACAGGAGGCTGCTCAGACTCAGCAAACCTTTCAAAGGCTGAGGACAGAAAATGTGAATTTTCTCATGTTGAAATAATAGTTTCTGAATCAGTTCTGTGACTTTGAGAATGTCATGAAACAGTTTCGCAGTTTCTTGCCAACACCTGTCAGCTGTTTTGATGAGCCTTTTTAAACTTGTTCCCAGAAATTTTTGCAGTTTCTGGACTGGACTCTCGAAGCTATCCTACCAGGTGGCAGAAACTTGAATTCTTTCACACTACACAATACCACTTTTGTAGCACCAACATGGATTTAGGGAAGGCGGTGCTGGTTCGGCCATCGGTCAGTTGACCAAACTGGTCCATACTGAAATATCTCAACAACTATTTAATGGATTGCCATAAAATTTGGCTCCTAGAGGATTTGCTGACAGCCCAGTCAAAGGTTTAATGTTTTTGTTTATGACCACATGCCTGACCTGTACTTTCCTATCAACCACACTTACCACACTACTGTCCTGATTCAAACGCATCTTAAGATAATTATGTGTTGAGTGTACTGAATGGTATCTAAAAACAGGCTGTTGAGAATGTTGCCAGGCCCGGTCTGTGCATGCTTTTAGCAAGAGTTTTAGCTTTGCTGCAGTCAAATGAAGGTGAACTGGTTCCCAAAGGCCAAATGTGAACCAACCAATCATTTTGTGGTGCTTAGACTGAGCAGGGTGGATTCAAGAATCCACGTTATACAGAATTTTGCATTCAGTGTGTTGCAACATACAGTTGTCCTTAAGATGTGTTTCCATAATTGTGGCTCATCTATTAGCTTGGAATTGTGTGTGTGTTCTCTGGCTTGATGATTTTTGCTGTTGCACTTTTGAACCGTACACACTGTGGTGTCAGTGTGTCTGGCACAACAATAATTTTCTGTCTATGTCTAAATCACATCCTACCCTTTCTAACTTTAGTTGAACCAAGCCTCTCAAAGCTGACTGAATTTGCTTTAATCGTGCTGTGTTTAAACATGAGTCACTGTCTGAATGAGTAAGCCGTTTATACACATAAAGGTAAGAGCATACCTAATGAAATATGTTATGAAAGGAAGGTTACATTGATTGATTGTTTACAGGAGAGAAAAACAGACTCTAGACCAAATATACATGGGAAGATGTTGGTTTCACTCTCTATTTTTTTTTTCCTTCCAGCTGATATTTTCCTGCAATGTCATCAGGACAACTTCTTTCACAGTTGCCGGTGAAAAAAAAAAAATCTAGTGGAGATTATTTGCTTTTATTTGACAAGTCACAGAAACAGCAGCGACAGGAGAGACGCATATCTCAAAATGCATAACTGACGCCGCAGCTCGCCGCTAATGTCGGCCTTTCATCTACCATCTCTGCTGATAGGAATATTTCCCCACCTCTGCAGATAATGTTAGACATAAAAGTAATGACTGGAGCAGTAATTACCTGATGCAATCTGAATCTCGAATTATTTTAATCGTATCCCACATGGTGGATATAGACCAGTGCGAGGTTGTTTTTCTTTCAGTCAGACGAGATGTATGGTTAATAAAACGGGAGGACTGTGATATCATCAAATGGAAAACAGCGCAGGTCATTTAGCGTGATGGTCTCAGTCGCTGGTCTCATTTTAGCCAGACTTGAGGGGTCGTTTCAGTTCAGGATGACCAGAGCTGTTCTTCTGTTTTTCTAATGGGAATATGGGAAGGACCAGATTCTTGGTCAAGGGTCACTCAAGGTCTGTAAAGTCTCAACACAGTCAGTGTTCTTTAAGGTCTCTGTTTGTCTGTGCTGAAGCTTGAAATGCAGAGATGTCCTTTTGTGACATTCTGATCTGACTGTTTGAAAAGGAAAGCAAATAGTATCAAATGTCATTTCATTTTCTCATCTGTGTTGTCTGTCACAGTGAAAAAGTGCTGTCTGACCTTAATGATTAACCCATCAAACCAAACAACAACTGAAAGAAAACCATAGCGACAGAAGACAGGAAAACATTTCAGTAAACATTTCTCAGGATGAGCTGGTGTTAAAAGAGCAAAACAACTTCAGATCTGTCTAACTTCACCCTGGTGGTCTGCATCCAGCTTGTAAAGACGTGCAAAAAGCTGAGTGCAGAAGTTTAGCTTCTCTGATGCTCTAGCAGTTCGGAGCAGTGATGGATGGTTTCAGTCTGGGTAATATATAGCGAGCGTTGTCAGAAGTGGGATCTGCTAAAATGAAGTCATCCTGTAAACAACAAATTAGGGCCTGGCAAGGAAAGTTCCTCTGTGCATTTGAATATTGCAACATCTGGCTTCCTCCTGAGTCAAAAGCAGCATGTGTGAACACATGTGTCTTATAGAGAAGAGGGGTGAAGCTTTGGTCAGCCTCATACCGTTAATATAAAGAGCTCCACTTCATAATCACAGCTGCAAACATGTTCAAATGTAGTATATTGAGTATATCGAGTCCACCGTGCACATGTCCGTGTGTGCCAGCATCTCCAAAAGCTGGTTTCCAGTAATCAAATGGCTTATTTCCATCTTAATTGATGACTATATAAAGCTTTACCACCACTGTTTCCACCCACAAAGAATCATGCCCTGTTTCCACTCATGTAAAGCTGTGCTGACACTATACAGATTTTAACTAATGTTTTAGTTTAAAGAAGGAAGAGAAATTTCCGCCAGTAATCAGATGTCGTTAAGTTGGAGCAGAACGGTATTTAGAGTCTGTCCATACCGGACCACACACTTTACATCTAGAACCAAAGTTCAGTGACCTCGCGAGGCAGCTGGACAAGATCTCATGAAATCTCTCAAACTCACGTAATTGCGCAAAGGTCTTGTATCTTGCCGCACTTCAAGCTATGCTTTTGTGTCCAAACCACAGTGGTTCAGACCACTAACAGCTAATGCACGCCTGTGATAGACGGTTATAGATGCATTAGCTGCTTAAAGCGCCTACCATTTTCCAAACAGTTCCCAGCGTCGACTTCTCAGATGGTTCTGTGTAATAAATCATCTGGTGATGGTTAGGTTAAAGGTTCAGTGTGCCCTTTATGTTGCCAAGCAGAATGTGTGGTGGATAGATGCAGGACTACCAACATGACGACGGTCAGCGCCACAGATTTTGATTTCCGAAACCTGTTGTAAACAAATAATGGCGGATATGTGTGGACAAGGCCTCAGTGCAAGCACAGAAAATGTGATTCTAATGTGTGGTATGAGTTAACACAACATACAAGATCAGTAAAATCATACAATATCTGACCAAGTCAAATAGAGTGAGCGTACATGAAGAGAGTTCAAATCATATGCTTTAACTCAACATTTAAAGACAGTCGGATGTGAATATGAGATGTAAAATGAAACAAATAACCGATTTAATATCATCTTCCCACTAGTTTACCCAAATGTGCCAAGAGTCTGAGTATAGGAAAAAACGAAGAATGCAGTGCGAGGAGCAGACTCATTATCTACAACTGGTGAATGTATATAAATCAATGCAGTCCTATTACTTCAACTATCTCATGGGCACGCAGTTTGGATCAAAATTATAGGAAACAGATAACCAATCATAGAGTGAATTAGAGACAGGCAGACACCCAGGCTGATTTGGCTGTGGAAACAAATCAAGGGATCGATGTGCATTATGTTTATGAATATAAACCGTCGCTCTCTGGCGGGCCAGTCAGGGGCCTTTGGATTGAAATCAGAGAATACATGGCGCACACTCATTATCTGCCTTACAAGATACATGCTCACACACAAATAAAGACTCACCTACACACACAGACACACATAAATCAGTAAACTGACAGATGCAGGGTGCACGCACTTGAACACACAATTCAATAAAGAGGGAATTGGAGCAGGAGCCTTTTTATTGGGTTCATTAGATCCTACCTCAGGGCAGAGTTTCTAAAAATAAATAGTCATAAAATAATTAAAAGCTTTTGAATTAGTAATTAAGGTGTGTGTTTGAAATGAACGCTCTACCTTCGTGGTTGCAAATGACTTATGAGTAACAAACCACATTTTGGTTCATTAAATCCCATAAAAAGCAAACCATGTAAAATATATTTTTAAAAAAAGCATGACAAACTTTTTGGTGTTTTACAGTTGTAATAAAATACTTAATCGAGCATGGTCAGCATCAACTGAAAAGCAAACTCATCAAGAGAAGATGAAAGGAAAAGTACAGAAACACCGTTAAAATGAATATTTCAGACCATCCATTGAGACAAAATCGATTTCACAATTGAGTGATTTGGGGTTTTAAGTTAGGTAAACTTCATTTTTTGTCAGCTAAATATAGAAGTATTACTATTAATGGAGCTAATAATGTTCTGCTTTTGCCTTCCCGCTTCATCCACACCCTTTTCCATACACACACACACACTAAAAAAAAAAACAAAAAAACAAGCGAGCTAACTTTAGGCCGTCTATGACGCAGGTGCTGATGTCCCAAAATTACAGCCCAGATTACTGAGCAGCAAAGACTATCTGTAATTTATAGGATAGATTCACCCACTTTGCTCCCTCCTCTAATCCTATATTAGGTCTCTTTAGAGTTGCCAGACAACAGTACTGGGATTTACCAGAAATAGATATTAAGGCACTTTCCCAGTGTATGGGTCAAGTTAGGTAGAGCCACATTAGTTCAGCTCCCAGTAGGATTCCTCAAAGTGTACCAAAGCATGAAGCCACTGAACATGCAGTCGGTTCTTGCTGAAGAGCTGATGTGTTGTTAAAAAGTAATTATTGGGTGAACGGAAAGATAATTAATAGTTTCAAATGAGGTCATGATAAGATGAGTTCAAAAATGGACATCACATCATGCTGTACTGTGAATATTTACAGAGGTAATTATCTCTATGTATAACATACTGAAAGATGTATTGTGAATGAACAAAAAGTGGGCTATCAGGGCAGTCTGAGAAGTCGTGCCACCTGCCCGATACTGAAAACCCTTTCATCGAAAGGCTCAAAGTGCTAACAGGCGCAGAATTGCCAACCAAACCAAATTTATCAGTGCTGCACGGATCAGACCATACAAGCTGTGCTGACAGCAGGGTGCTAACCACCCTGCTTTGTGTCCATTCTTTCATGCAACCTGTGGCAGCCACCACCACACCTTAGAGTATTGTTGCCTTTTTTTTATCTAAACATCACTGTGGATATTTACTGCTACACTTCAGGTTCATTTAACCAATTTCCAGTGAACCCTGACAAGAAGGAACTCCGGTCACAGATTCTGAGACCACAGACGGCAGGCAGTGATGAAGTCCAACAGCTGGGCTCAGCCTCCTCCAACATGCTTTTGATGGCCAAAAGAGAAAATAAACTCACCAGGAAAAGTTCCTGTCCTGAAAGAGGGACATTATGTTATACCTCTTCCACAGTCAATTTCCTATTTTGAAACTAAAATCAGAAGAAGATTTATTATAATTATTAGTGTAACAAAACAGAAGTAGACCATTTCATTTTGTCCCCAAAGTAAACACTGTAAACTCCTGTGGGTAAATACGGCAGCGCTTCTCCTCTTTGATAATCGAGATATTTGAAAGTGGTTTGACACATGAACAAGTTGCATTGTCATTTGTCACTTCAAGGAGTTGTCTGAGGTTGCTCTGTGGCAAGTACTAATTTTGCTCAAGTATCAAACTCTCGGTAAGGACAAGTAGTCAACAATTTAAAGATGTGAAAGAAGCGATAGAAGAGGTAAGCTGCCCAGTTGTTGTGTGTGCATGCTTTAGTCAAGAATCAAGCATCATTGATGTAAACACAAAGTCCGCCTCCCCTTGTCCTGCCAGTCAGTTCGGAACACTCATCTCAAGGTCTGCTGCTCTTAATCCAAACCCACTGCTTTCTTTCCCAGTGCTGATGTGTATTTCTGTCATAGGTAATCATAGGCATGGGCATGGGTATTAGGTTTGATAAAAATTGGGAGATTCATTCATCTGCATATTGTCAGCGAACCGGCGTCTTTCACTGCATTCTGTGCATGCCATCCTGTGAGCATTTATAGGCTGGACACCTACGTACAAGTGAATTAACAATGTTGTAACTGTTGTTAATGTGATCCCGATTAAGAGAAATGCAACTTGTGGATAAAAAAGGAAAGTTAAAAGGAGTTAAAAAAGGAAATCAATTGAGACAATTAACGATCAGTTGAAGCAAACACCGATTCAGGACTGATGCTTTTTTGTATTTTTGAAATTTTGGGACTTGAAAACAAAGTTATTAGAAGCAGAGCAGACCGTTGAGTAAAGCCCTCATCCATTGTTCAGACCATGTGTCTGTTGTGCACCTGTGTACATCTGCTCGCCTGCCTGTTCTCTGGGCTTTGCTTCTGTCATCCTGTCCTACCTATTTGCCTATCTGTTAGTCTGACGTGATTATACACAAGCTGTGCAAGCATGACGACGTGCGATTGTGGGGCCCTAAAGGGATTGCATTGGACCGCTTAGCATCCGTAATGAATTTTCTTCTCTAAGTCAGAATTTGAGCCACGGCGATAATGGAGCACAGCGCCCACTGGTGTAATCGTCTTGGGAAACTGGCACAACCCCAACACACGTCTTACATGACACAACCACAAATAGAGAGAGGAGGGAGAGCAGAAAATGAGAGAGCGAGGATTGTGGACAGAGAGGAAAGACGAAGAGAGAAAGAGAGAGAGATTTGGTGGAAAACAAAGAGAAACCACTGGAACTGCTGGCAGGGAATTCATAAGCTCTGCTGATTATCAAAGCAAGTCAGCATTTGTGTACGCATCGTGATCCAGGCCTTACTCATATCCACAAAGAAGGCTGGTAGTTTGCAAAGGCAAGTGCATTCAAAATCATTATTCAAACACAAATCGTTAAAATCCTTTCAAATCTGTTCATTTATGTCAGATGATACTGATAATATCACAGTTATTTCTGTATTTTCCAACACTTGTTTGGTACATTACCACCACTTGACTCAAATACTACCAGTTGATCTTCTCCTTGTACGAAAAATAATATACCAAAACACATGAAATAATTCAGTAACGTGAGCCTTTAAACAAACGCACACTTCTGTCTTTCCACACACTTTCCATAAAGATCCAGTAAGTCCATTTTAAATTGTTTGAGAACATTGCTGTCGCAGCTTGTTGAGGTAATTTTAGTAAATCATAAAGTCATTCACAATAAAATAGTCGCTTCGCCTGCCAATGTAAAGCTGAAAATATCAATTTTCAGGTTTATAGTAGCCATGCTGACGGCGTAGCTCCACTGCAGGATTTGGCAACGTTAGATGTCGGTCTGTCAGTTGATCCACCACTTTAGTTCAGACTCAAATCTGCCATGAAATTTTGTGCAGACATTTATGGTTCCAAGGGGATAAATTCTAATGACTTTGGCTCTACAATGAGGATTGATATTTGTATGTGTTAGATGTCTTGACAACAGCTGAATGGATTGTTTGCTATAGATATTGTCCTACTCGGGATGAAGTGTAATTCTTCATATAGCACCATCATCAGGTCCAAATTTGAATTTGTCCAATACTTCGGTACCTTAGCATTTGGGGAGTTCACAGAGCTGCTGTTGTGACTATGAACTATTGCCTTGCTTTCCCAAAAATGACCTTATGGCAGGCTTTAGTATGAAAAATTGTCATAAGCTCAGTGCAGGAAAAGAGGTAGATAGTGATGGAAAAATTATATTGCTAAATTTCTTATAATTCTTTCTCTCTCTTCTTCACTGACCTTCAACAGTCTTTGGACGTTATAGTCCCTAAGAACCTTTCCACTCCAAAGACTTCAGCTCTGTCATTATTTATAATGGCCATTCAAATTTCCACGGAAGCCAATCCAAGTGGGCCTTTCCTGTTGACCCTACTTCAGCTTGAGCACCAACACTTGAGCACCATCTTGCTAATGATCAGTCAAAGATGTTAAAGGTCGTGTGGGGTGTAACTCCACACATTTTTTTCTTTTCTGTCTCACTCCAGAAAAACAGCTTTGTCACAGATTCATTGATACTGATAGAGATAAAATCTCACCTGCGGCACCAGAAACACGTCCACAGGCATGGGTTACAAATGCTGTATAGTTTAAACTGCTCTCGCTGATTTGATGAGGAATGGTGTTGAAGGACACTGACTTGTCCAGGTAATATAAATGGCTGTGTTCTTCCCAACCACCACAAATCGTGATCTTCTGTCCTTGAACAATCAGCCAACCTGAAAAAAACATATTGAATTAATGTCAATTACAGTCATGTTGAACTCACTTCAACCTCCAGGGTCAAGTAGTCCTTCCAAGCTTTTTGAAGGTTGAGACTCTTGTGACACCTAATCATGTAATCTTTCAGTCAACTAATGGCATGACAATGTTGGTCTGTTTGGTTCAGACTGAAATATCTCAAACAGTATTGCCATGAAATTTTGTACTGGCGTTCATGATCTCTAGAGGATGAATCTATCCTGACTTTCATGATCCCCTGACTCTTCTTCTACTGACACCATGTGGTTGATATTAATACCAAGACGTTTAACTTCTTCTCAGAATTTATTGTAATAAGCTTGGCAATCCCTGAATCACGTCAAAAATTAAGTTCTCACCAGCCTCAGGTGTACTTTGTGTTAATACTAATTAGCAAATGTTAGCATGCTAACATGCTAAACTAAGATGGTGAGCATGGGAAACATTACCTGCCAAACATTAACATGTTAGTATGACTGCTATTTACACTAATATTACTAATTAGTCCAACAGCAAGAAGCGCAGATTTTCTTTTATTTTTTTATTTCATAAATCACTTACCAACTAAAGTAAGTTCCAGATTTACGCTTGTCTGGTGGCTTCTTGCTCTTGCTCTCTTGTTTTCTCTTCTTAGCTTCCTCCATCAACATGCCCTTTTTTTCACTTCTGACATTGCTGACCCTGGTTACATTGCCCGCTTGCTCAGCTCCAGTTCTGGCATGACACCAGCTAGTCCCTGTCAGCACTCCCTCATGCTCTGGGCCAGAAAACCTCCTCTTCCTGGTGGTTCAAAATGCCTGTGGTACTAACAGTCCCTGCGGGCTCTGAGCTAACAGTTCAGACAACACAGCTAATAAAGTAAGATAACATTAGCTAACAGCAGCAGCAGTTTACTTTACTGTTCATCAAGAAGCTAGTTGAGGTGGAGCAGCCAGAAGACATTGACATTTTCTCCATAAAATATGATTGCTATTGCATCAAAATCAGTGGAATAGTATGAATAGTTGGTGGTGTGTGACTTAGAGCTGTAAGTCATTCTTGTCACAGGTGATCATACCCAGAGCACAAAGTTACACAGTGCTGAAACAGGCATACGGGGCATAACATGGGAGTCAAAGAGATATCACTGAGCTGATTGAGCTGATGTTTATTTTATGGTAGAAAAGTTAAACGATGTTGGTAATGAAGGAACATGCAGTACAACAGTGTGGCTCATCAATATGTTTCGCTAGTTTTTGGACAACAATGTACTCCTATGGCTCAGAGGAATAACCAGCTTTACTATACCGAAAGATCAATTTACCGTTGGTGTTGGTCGGTGCGGCTGATTTGTCGTTAATAAATTCAGAAAATGACAAGCCTTACCCTTAATGTCTTTTTTATAAATGGATGGCAGAGGCACCATGTAATTAAAAGATACATACCCAATAAGGAATTGAGCTGCTGTCTACATGAACTATTCCCAATCAATGCTGCAATAGTTCTGCAGAATGCAATGTTTGAGACAGCAACCACAAACAGTTTCAGTGAACGCCGCTATTTATTTTCAGCACGATTCAGCATAATTGGCACTGACATCCACTGATTACCAATTGTTCACAAAAGCCATATACAGCTTTAATTAATCTGGCGAACAAATAAATTGCAGAAATTCTAGTTCACAGCACACATAATTTGTTGCCAGAGGTGCATTCATCCACTGTGACCTGAGAGAAGGCAATGTGATATACGATAAATTGTTGTTTTTCTTTCTTTGTAACGAGTTCCAACAAAGTTCCAACAAAAAATATAGGCAGTAGCCTGATCACATGCTTAACTTGTTCTCTGTGATCGCCACAGAAAATGAAGAATAAATGACCCTTTACTTGTTTATTGTTATTAGACATTCAACCACTTGGTATACCCAACAATCAAGAATGATATCTACCTTATTGCTATTCTTTTTTCAATGTGCTGTTTTGCAGATATAGCACTTTTTTCATAGTCATGTGGATGATGACAAATCCCTGCTCCCCTAAGGGACAACCAAACTGTGCCAAGGCAGACATCCTGCTCCCGCTAAGCCCAAAACCTAAAAACATATCTCGTATGACACATCATTTAATCCAGTCAGCACTGTTGTCCTCTATGACGTTGCCTAAACACATGCATGTCACTCTGGATCCACAAGTGTCAACAGTTAGAAAAATATTTACAACATTTTTGCGAGGTTTTATAGAACAGGAAATCAAAACATCGTTTATCCAGTTTGGGGAAAATCCCTCAAGGCTTTTATCCAATCTAAACAGCTGGGTCACGCTGTAATTTTTAGGACCAATTTGACCATCATGCCTGGATTTCAAGATCTGTCAAGTGCAGCTGGGGCAGTTTGGTTTTCATGACTCACGTCTGAACAAATCAACAGACCCCTGTAATCTGCAACAGGAAGTGACAGTGAAAACTGAAGAACTCAAATGACGGTGTTAGAGCAAGAGAAATGATAATGCTGAAAACAGTGAGCACATACTCACAAAGAAGGCTTCTTCTTCAGTGTTTTCATGCCAGCATTCATACATATTCACAAAGATAGTTAACACTCTATTCATGCTTTGCACAGACAGTGTTAATATTAGGCAGCACTGGGATCAGATTTAAATTCTGCTATCATGCCTTCAACTACAATTAATGTAGCCTAATAATGTCTCCCATTTTACTGCTCTTTGGTTGTGTTGTGATGTGGGAATTGTTGATCCAGCATACAAATCAAGTGTTTTCTGATCGTTTTTCCCTTTGTCTCTCACTCAGTTCTTGCCGAATGGATATTTTAAATTTAGGCATGATGTAAGTTGCCAATTATGGAATGTTTTTTCAGATGTACTTTATGTGTATGTCTATCAGGTGAAAAATGGCAAGGTGCTTTAATGGTGCACATGTGAGACAGCAGAGAGTGATACTTCACTAATTAGAGCCATTAGCTGGGAGATATGAGGTTTCAAATGTTTTATATGAAGCCATAATATGGGATAAGTTGTATGTTCTATAATTGTCGTGGGTGACACATTTCACAAGGCTTGGCTGAGATTTTTTAAATCCTGATGCGCTCTCTTTCCTTCTAACTTTAGTTGATTTGGACGTTCAGATTCATGCTAATGCCGAACACACTTGAACCTGAACACACCGAGGAGCTATTAACGTGTTGTTGTTGTTTTCTTTGTTTGTTTGATTGTTTTCTATTTTTTAACTACATGTTAGCGTTACTTTTGATGCCCTTACCTTATCAATAATTTAGAACTGCAGTCAAACACACACACACAGGTGTACAGGTGCATGGTTCTACTGTTCGGTTACTAAAAGTTAATCCACAACTTCCAGACACAACAAATGTAACTTTTATGTTTAAATTCTTGGATATTTGACCTTTAACAGACCTCCGCAGGAGCATTTATGCCTTACCATTGCCGCTCATAAAAAGTCTCTTGTCAGATGTGCATCCCATTTCCATGAATGACCCATTATTCAAGCACTATCATCTCTTTTCCGGCGGCTCGTTAAAATGCAGAGCACCAGGTGTTGATAAAAAGTAACTCTACTGTGAACTACAGTAGCCCTGCCTGTGTGCATTGCACCTCTAGCTACCTGAATAAAGGCCCCAGGTGACAAGAATATGTTTACTGTCCATCAAATATATCTCTTCCATTCCAGCTTCTGGAGGGTTGAAGTGAGAATACACAGTTTATATATATATATATATATATATAAACCACCTTCTTATGCCATCAGTACATAACCCCCTTACACTGTTTATTACATTAGCCACACTGCATAGAAACATCATCTCAACACCAGAGAATGTAAACGTATAGAAGGCTGCAGGCAGCGAGGCTCAATTATACAGAGCGTCAGTGACACAGAGACCGTCTCAGCATTTAAATCCGGGCTAAACTGTCACTTTGTTTAGCTCCTCTTAATCCTCAGTTTGTTCTTTTTTCCCTCCTACATTTGCATCCATTTGAATCACTCAGACTTATAATATATGCCTCAACACCTCTGCAAGAAATGGAGGAAGCTGTCTCTGCGCTGTGACACTTTGCTGTGGCAAATACTTAATTTAGTTATTTATAAGTAGTAGTTATAGAGACACATAATGGAATGCCCACGAGCAGCATTTATTAGCACGTATCACGTGTAAAACATCAAACATTTGTAGTTTCATTTTGGTATAAAGTGGTGACAGTCTAATCCATATGGAAGACTATGTGCTTTAATGACGCTGCTGTTAACAGGCAGTTTATATTTCATGCTTACTTTTCAATTTACTGCTTCCTGTCCACTGAGAAATACTTCTCTCCAGTGCTCATATTCAGCTTCAAAGGCCGACAGGGTGAACCTATGATGTGACAGTAATTTGGTATGGGACCTGGTTCCACTCTTGTAGCTTTTACTTGGTGGTTTTAGCTGACACAAGCGTGTCCTCACATTACAAGTGAATTAAAGGCATTTATAACATCGCCAAAACATTTTTTTAAGCTTTCCACATGACCTTGTACACATTCTGCACCTGTCACTGTAACGGCTGGTGTCTCCTCAGTTGAATCCTTTTTCCATCGCTGCTACCCATCTGCTCTGTCCTGGTTCTGTGTTTCCAGTCCACATCTTGTACGAACTAATGAGCCTGAGAGGCAGACTCCATCATCTGTTCCAATCTGCTTCAGCTGTGCATTAGAAGAAGAACATGAAACTGCCACTGTGGACTCAAGAGGAACAACACAACTTCCCAGGAATGATGCAGCAAATATCAAAGTTCCAAGTATGTTTCGGAACAAAGAGAGGCCAGACCTCCTTTTGGATATATCAGACCATGCTGGGTTGCAGTGGTGTGATGCATCATTCCCAAACTTTTATCAAAAAAAGTCAGCGACAGATGAACAGACACAAGAGCAAAACCACTTTTTTTCTGTTGTATTATTTCTGTATTGTTGTGCGTTTTCTCTTTTTTTTTTTCTCAAAGTGCGTGCTTTCTAGAGATAGCAACATAACAGGGTTTGGATTGGTTTCCACTGACCACGTAGTGCTATCAAGACACTGCACTCCCACTAAATTCCAGCACAAAAAAAGGCATCTCAGTGCAAACACAGACAAATGGCTCTCAGATGATAACAACATAAAAGCAAAAAAAAGACAGGGAGGAAAAAAAAAAAAAAGATGAAAGTGAGGGAGGTCAAGTGAAAGAGATTATTTATTTCTCTCTGGAAGGAGCGCTGTGTGCTGCAGTGCTGGTTAAGAGTTGCATTGATTTACAGTGAAGCCCCGACTAGTTTGAGGTGCATCAGTGCTGATGGCTGTATTTTTAAAACCTTATCTCTGGGTGGCCTCGGGTGTCACAAACAGGAAGTATCAGTCTGGCCTGTAGGTTGAATGGGTGTGATGACTGTGTGCCAGGGATCGTGATGAACTGAAGGAACTTTTCACAGGGAGGACGGCAAGTGTGAGGGAAACCCGGCTGATTTATAAGAGATTTTGGTCCAACCAAAACCTGTGCTCATGTGTGCATGATTGTGCATTTTCTGACTGGGGTAAATGAGCAAGACTCAAGACAGTTGAGGGGTGGCACATGTCTCTACCACACAGCTAAAATATTTGTCAGAGAAATTTGTTTTGTCATTCCAAATCTTTTTTCTTTACTGGTTTTGTGAGAGGTTGTCAATATATTATATATAGTATATTGTCAATATATATTGTATGAGAGGTTTTCAGTATAGTATGTGAATGCATTTGGTTTCACATGTGTATGTGAGGGGAAGATTCTGAATAATGCCCCTAAAGGCCCGTCCTAGAGAGAACATTTAATTCCTGACACCATCATTGAGGACGTTCCACTCTCTTACATTTTAATGTGTCTCAGAGATGATAAGGAACATTGAGAGTTGGGTCTTCTCAATGAGTTTAGAGCAAGGAAACATTTCCCTTTCTTGGTTCCCTTTATTTTTCTTCTCTTATATTCACGTGAGTCATGGCTCATGTGGGAAAAAGGAGGTATGAAATGTTTGTCCTCCACAGCAGCACAGCCGGGGCCATTATTAGTTCTATAATATGCAACCTTTCATTCACACATGCAGACTCAGACACTGGAGACATGACAGGGGTGCCATTTAATGTGAACTGAAGCCCGAAATAACATCCTGCCACTCAAAGCTCTTAACTGAGGTGGGAAAGTTGAGACTGATTGTCCTCTCACTTGTGGCCACAACCAATCATTCAAACTTCCCAGTAAAACTGAAGCATAGTTTTGTTTTCGACTTAACAATAAGTCAAAGACCTTTGAAGACAATGGAGGAAAAGTTGATTGTCACTGTGGACAGGTTTCCATTTACCTCTGATACAATTTTACCAAGCTACATCTGCAGGGCAGACAAATGACGTCACTCAGGAGGAAAGTCACAAAGGAGAAAATGACTGCTAAATTAGAGCAGAGAATTCAAATGACACACTTATGGCCAAACACACCTGCATGCTTCAGGCTTAAAGCCAAGTTTGAGACCATATGTGAGAGCGAGGCTTTAATGTACCTGTCTTCCACATTCTTTTTGAGCATGATGTCAGGAGGGCTTTCAAGCGTGTGAACACCAGGAAGGCTGCAGGACCAGATGGTATCAGTGGGCGGGTCCTCAAACTTTGTGCCGACCAACAAGCACCAGTGTTGACAACGATATTCAACCTGTCCCTGGCTCAGTCTGTCATACCCACATGTTTCAAAAAGTCCACCGTCATTCCACTGGCAAAGAAGTCCAGCCTGCCTGAATGATTACTGCACAGTGGCACTTACCTCCCTAGTGATGAAGCTCACAAGCCAGCACACACAGACAACATAGCCTACATCCTCCACATCCTCCACCCTGAATAATAAAGGGAACTATGTGAGATTGATGTTTATTGACTCCATTCAGCATTTAACACCATGGTCCCTCCAACCTGGTCACAAAGAGTGGCAGACGCCAGGTGGTGGGATGGGCAGACACACTTAATCTAACCTCATCCCTAACATAGGAGCAGCCCAGGGCTATGTTTTGAATTGAGCTGCACTCCTTGTACACTTCAACACCATCCTCAAGTTTTCCGACAACACTGTTGACATAGCTGTGGTGGTCGCTGAAAACAACAAAAAGACCTATCTGAAGGAAGTAGACAACCTGATCCACTAGTGTCAAGACAAAACCTCCTCCTGAACTGAAACTATGGAAATGATGAGGGACTTTGGGAAGACCTGAGGGAAGACTTGTACCAAGTACCTCAGTGAGGAATCCTTTCAAATAAATTTCTACTCCTGACTGGGATAATCACTGTTCGGTACGGAAACAGCACCAAAGTGACCAACCAACTTTTTAATTAAAATCTGTGTATCACTGCATGGGACTCTTATTATTTTCATGTAAGGCTACATGAAATATTTCTGTTGTGTGTCAGTCCAACAGTTTGGATAGGTGAGTCCCTACATTTCTCTGCAGACAACATCCTGAAACAAAACTAGGCAAGTAATACAAATTTTCTACACCTTTTCCCACTATTGATACTTGGTTTGTGCATTTAAAAGAAGTGGATTGTCCACACCTTTTCTAATTAACACCAGTACGGCGTGGTGGTTCAGGAGCTGTGTTGTTTATTAGGCAACTGTAAATTGCAGGCTTGAGTGTGATGTATGCTCTCGGACTCAGAAACTGGCATCTGTGATTGACACCAGGCTAATGAGGTGAAGCTAACGCCAATGCTTTTACTGGTCTGTGGAGGCTGCTGAAACGATTAGCGTCCGAGTGTACAACATGTGTACAAGTTTGCACATTGTCTGTCACTGCGTGTTGCCATGGCGTATACATTCAAGCAACTTTTTACATCTCACTCCAAAAAAGTTTATTGATTGTCTCGTTACCAGCAGGGAGGGCTAATAAGGTGCAAATCATCCCCTCTAATAGCCCAGTATTAGGCCGCTATTACCCTGCTTGAGCCCTTCATTGACAGTAATGAGGACATTGGAGCTATAATCAGCCCATAATGCAGTGTGGAGGCCTGGCACATAGAGCAACAGTGGAAAAAAAGATGGAGGAAGAAGAGACGAAAAAGACAGCTGAGAATTCTCAGACGAGGCCAGATGCCAACAACGCACCAGCTTTAGGAGGAAATGAATTAATTCCCTGAGGATGTATCGCATAACATCGGTGCGCGCACACTGCTGCTCGACCACTGATAGCACAGCGGGAACGGTACCCAACGCCACCACAGCCACACAATACGTAGCAGATTGCAAAGCTTTACCACCTGCATTCCCTAAAGGCGTGAGAGTGATGCCATAACGATGAGCCATCCCACTCAATTAAAAGACATGTCAACAGGACAGCAAGCTATAGCGCGGACTGTCTTCACAGGATTAAGGCGGAGGCACGGCAAATCGATCAGGTCTTTCACTATACAGCATAGGAGCGGATCACAAGGTTTTAAATGTAATCCATCAGGCTGGGTGGATTAAACTGACTGCATGTGCAGTAAATTTGATCCTCAGAGACATCCAGCAAAACAACCTATGAAGCCTCCATGTTGGTGTGATGAAAAAAAACAAAAAGAAGACCGTAGACCAACATGGCTGTCTGGACATGAGATACAATATTCCGATAGTGTGTCCAGTGTTCAAATATTCCACGGTATCTTATTCCAGGACAGTCTGCTCCAGTTTGGAAGCGTGGGAAAGCAAAGCTGCTGTCTGAATCAGGCCAGGCCAGCCAAAGGGCCTGTGAGGTTTGTTTGCTTGTGTGTGTGTGTGTGTGTGTGTGTGTGTGTGTGTGTGTGTGTGTGTGTGTGTGTGTTGCAGCTGCAGCATCTCAGTCAGTCCAGCATATCCAGTGATGTCATAAACACAAGAGCTGTGTGTATCAGGCTACTGTGTGTGTGTGTTTGTGTGTGTGTGCGCTCTCATTATTGAGAGCTCTGTAGATGAGATCACCGTTATATTGTCAGCACAGACTTTTAAACTCTTTGCGCCTACAGTCAGAGAAGCTTTCTGAGTCCTGTATAAAACCTCTCCCAATACGTCAATTCTTCATTAAAAGTCAGACGATCCTTTCACATGGAAAAGCTAAAAACACGACACCTGCTTGGTGACCGCTAAAGACAAATAACCCATCCCAGCTGTTTCAGGTCTGCTACAGTTTTTTTAGCCAGGTTAGGACAGACATGCTGAGGTGACACAGTACATGATGGGATTTTACCAAATGAACCCCCTGGCAGCCATAATGGAGATCCTTAGCACCACATCTCCAGAGAAGTTGTTTCAAAATGTATGCTGTTTATTGCAGGAAACCAATAAAATGACTTACAGTGTAAAGAAAGGTACTAGCTTTGCTTATTTGCGAGAAGACTGATAGTGTGGTGAATCTGGGCTACCATTAACAACTGGTTATCTTGGCTTAGCATAAAGTCCAAAGGTAATAAAATCTGCCAACCACCACCTCTAAAGCACATAATGGTAATGTCCTTGATTGTTGGTCCTCTGACCAACAATCCAAAATCAAAAGATATTTGTTTACAATGATATAAAATAGAATAAAGCAGCAAATCCTGCCATTAAAGAAGCAGGAACCAATGACCGTATTTTTGCTTGATAATAACAAATATGACAACAACTGTATAACGAAATTGTTGTCATCACTGTTGATTGACTTAAAGTTGACTAATTGATCTCCACACTAAGATAGCACAGAATGGTATTGAGTTTTACATTTTAGGTCAACATTTTCTTAAGAAACATCACATACCTACTACGAACTAATTTTTTGTATCGTGTAATATGTATCTCAAAGAATGTAAGGTCACTGCACCTGTGAAACAGATCCTGATGGAAATAAGCGACTATTCCTGCCTCATCTGATCCCCTGCAGGTGACCATTTTGACAGTATATTTGTAAGTGAGTAAGTAAGTAAGTGTTTGTAAGTGTTTCACAAACACACACACAATGTGCGCACACTCACACAAAATACAAGCACATAGAGAGAGAGATTTGCTTGGACAATCACAAACACACGACTGGGTTTATTTTATGTCTGCGGAGTGACGAGGTGAGAAATACCGTGGCGTGCACACACACACACACACATTACTACTGCAAAAATACACACATCTTTTTCTCCTTCCTGAGTGAAGAGCTTCGATCGTTGAATACAGATGAGCGAAAATGATTAAGACAGAGACGGCTTCATTTGGTGTCAGAGTGTGTGTATGTGTGTGTGTGTGTGTGTCTGGGCTGAAACCACATGCCGCCTGGTGTCAGTCACCTGTCAGGCGTAGCTGCTGATAAGACACAATTAATCCACTTTGCCTCCATTGGCCTGTTTAGCTGTTATCTCGTTCTTCACTCCCTCTATGTGTTTCCTCTTTTATTCCATCCTTTCACTCTGTTCCCGCTTTTATCTCTTTACACTCTGCTGCTCTCTGCTGCCTCTTCGTCTTTAGTTTTTCCCCATCTCTCCCATCTCTTTTTCACAAAACAGAAGCCGTAGAGTTCAATCAAGAGACCTGGCAGGTGTGAATATCCATGATGAAGTAAAGATGAAAACTGACATGGCTGACCTTTTACTGTGTGTTTGAGGATTTGAGGTTTGGAAGCAGCCTCATATGTCTGGTGTCATCGCGGCGAGCTGTCTCAAAAAACTAACTTAGTTTTGTACATCTGTAGCAAATGCTTTCAACATTCGTCAGTATTGTGAAATTTGATTTAATGAAAAAAATAATCAGGCAAAGAATGATTTAGTGGACTTCTCAGTGTGGCGGCACCTGTTAAACATTTCAAAATTAAATTTTGAAAGCTCTGGTTCGGAAAGATGGTTTAAAACTACTTCAAAAAGACTGTTTTGGTCATGCTGTGGCCTTAAGGAGAAGGAAGCATAAAAAAAAAAAATGCTTTTCACTACCAGTTGCACTCAAAAGCATTTCCAGCTGCTTTGAACAAAAAATATCTGCAAAGAAAATGTAATTGGAAATGTGCTTTTTCACTTTCTTGCTATAAGATGAGAGTATTGAGAACTACAGTGTAGCTGGAGCCAGGAGACAGGTAGGTAACAAAGGTTACAAAGTGCTCCTAGCAGCACTACTAAAGCTCACCAAATGAACTTTGCTCAATTTGTAAAGCTGAAGTGTGAAGACTTACGGGAAATCATGTGGCGGACTGTCCCTTGGCTGGAAGCAGCAACTTCCCATAGACTTCGCCGCTAACAGCAGTTGCCAGGCAACCGGTAAGATGTTGTTAACAAGCAGGAGATTTCGCTCCCTCGGTATTAAATTTACAAAAAAAACCTTTTATATCCAGGGTGAGACATTTTTAGTGTTTTCTGATGGTTCTGTGGTCAGAACACGGTGGATGATCGCCATATTGGCATCGCCAGACGGCTTTAAAGAACCAAAAGTTTCCCAATCACTGAGCTGAGCCAGCACATAAAAGATGAACAGTTTTTATCTTGTAAACAGATAACTATTCTAAGGGTGTGTCAAGCCCAAAAATTCAAATCAACAGGATGTTTTTATTGATCCATCATTCCATGGGTGATTAATACGTCCCCTCGTGACTGAACATCTGATTATTGGGTCCTTTGGGTCTTCAGCTGAGTCCAGATTGTGGGGCCGCACCTAACTATTCACAAACGCATAAAATCCAAAGTTTGGTAAATTCTGTGAAACAACAGGGAGGAGGAGAAACATGCATAATGTGAGTCATAATGCAGCTACTTACTGGCTGAATGTTGACACTCAGGGATTTTATGACATGACCATAATCGAATGCAACAAGAAATCGTTTCTAGTTTGATTTCAGCGTATTCGCATTCAGCTTTTTGTTATTCTTCTCTAGGCAATTAACAAACCAGCCTTCACCAAGATAAAAGTCAGACAACAATCTATGGCAGAGGCCTGTCTCTCAGAGAAACACAGACCAAAGTCTTTGTCTCAGAGGACAAATACGAGCAAAACAACACATTTCTGATAATACACAATCCACTTTTTTTACTCTTGTCCAAACTGCATAATGTACCCAGTATTGACATTCACTCCTGACATGTTCAGACATTATTCTGTCTACTAACCATTTGCCAGACGGGCGGGGGGGATTTTTTTTTTTTCTACCGATTTGTTCTTGTGTCAGACTTCTTTCTCAATCATTAATCAACTACAATATGCAAGAGATTATTAGGTCTGACAAAGGGAGTGCAATTTTGTGAATGTGAGAAAGAGTGAATGGCTCGCATCAAAGCAGTGACAATCCTGAGATGACAAATGAAAAAGCACCGAGCATCGCTGGCTCTGCTCTGACGGTCTTTGATGATGACAAATTGATTCATAAATCGAACTTGGTTTTCAACAATGTCTTCAGCGGTCAATCTAATAGAACTATTTTCATTTGTAGCACAGCGTCAGCATGTCTCAGCGGGACGTGTCATTTTCACCACAGGTGGATATTATTCACCAAAAAGGGGGAAGAAAGGATAATGATTTTTTTTTCATTATGTCATGTATTAAAATGTGGTCCATGCACATTTAGGCATGATGTGATGATCCACAGATCAACGTTCAAGGATTTAAGTCCAGCTACAGCTGAAGGTGGTCAGACACTGTATGGAGTAAACCAGATTTTAACCCTGTGGCTAAATCCCTATGCCCCAAAACAGTGATTGTCCAATCATAACTTAACAACCATAACTATATAACTAAGTTTGGTGGGTGGTCTTTTTTTTAACCATTCTGAAACAAAAAGTGTAAGACATTGATTAACATGCATGTATATCTGCGGTAATGTGCTTGAGACTAGCTCATTACATAGTAGCCTACATAGTAGCCATAGTAGCCCACTTATCCTTCTAAGGCCAATAAGGATGTGATGCCATATTGTTTTCTGGGGTAACAGGTTACATAAAGAATTCACTGTATTGTATTTCCCTACTGTATAAAAGCCAGGCTTTGACACTATCGGAGTTTAGGCTAACATTAGCATCACCCTTTGGTCTACCACTGTTTGAAATCAAGGAACCATGGTTTAGAAAATAACTTGAAATTGTTATAAACCAATCTACGGACTATATTACAGTTTGAGCTCACTTAAAAGGTGATCAAAACATGTGGAAAGTGTAACATTTTTCACTGTCCACATCTGAAATTGAGATTCTGACCGTAAATATATATGTCTCCTGATCAGACCACAATTTTTACTGAAGGTCATTGAAATTTCTATGAACGTTTGAACCTGAGCAGAATTTCTTTGACACAAATCTGCTTTCCCTACCCATGATTCCCTTTTGTTTTTCACAACCTTTTTTCTTCCACATGAAAAAACCGTTGCACCATTGCACCCATAAAGCATCTCCCTTTTGACTCCACACTAAAAACAGCATCAGTCATGGCGGCTTCTCTCAATAGGCAACAGTTGTAAACCAGTTTAAAGTGCAATGAAATGAACTGAAACAGCGTTTGATACCCAGTACTGTGAAGACTAAAACAAAATGCTCAAACCCACAAAGGCAGCCTGAAGCAGTGCTGGATGGTAAAGTGCTATGTATTTTTTAGTGCCAGCGGCACTGAATTGCTTTTCATGATTCAGTGCTGCATTGTTATAGTTCATTAGCACTCTTGGTACTTGTTTGACCCCTTACATGGTGGATTATTCAGAGGTTCTCAAAACAGTTTGGTTTCATCAAAATTCTATTTTTAGTGGCACACTTATGTCATATTGGCAGATAATAAGAGAATACATGAGCAGTAAACAGATTTAGAGGACTTTTTGGCACCAGAGCAATGCAATAAGATACAATGACCTAGGTGTTGGAGAAACTGCTATACGCTTATGTGAGCAGTTCAATCTGACCAATGGATCATGTGGTTCTCATTAATTATAGGCTAAATGTGTTGCTGATTTAGCTCAGTGGTTTCCAAAGACCCATAGCCCATAATTTAATCAGCCAATGTAATCATAGCTTATAGAACAATGACTCCCCAATGGAGGTTTGACCTTCTCAGCTCAATCACTACCTCACAGGCAGCCAGTCCCTTTGTGCCATTGTGAACTAAAAACACATCTCTTTAAGAAAAGCTTCACATCCTACTGCCCATTACTATCTTATAACCTCCAAATTACATCCCTCCCTCTCATGCTTCATCTGATTTGAAATATTGAACTTTTCTGCCTGTCTAGTCATCCAGTTCACCTCATGCACACATTTTAAAGTTGTATCATACAGTTTATACATGTATCTACTGTTTGGACAGGGAACTTTGGACAGAAAGCAAATGGTAAAGAGAAGAACTGTTTTTATCCTTTTGTTCCAATCAAAGATATAATCTTACAAATAGATGACAATATATGCAATATATTCTTATCCATCCATTTCCCGACTTACCTTAATCTGTTATTGTGACAGCAGACTATGCGAGGTAGCTCATAAACCCTTCTCCCATGACACATAGGTGCTTCTTGGATGACTCCAGAAAATAAAACAAAAATAGATTTTAGAGATTTCCAGCACAGCAGGGCCCACTCCATAGCCTACTGTCGATTGGCAACCCAATAGTGCTGGGCAGTTCTGCGTTGTTTTTTCCATACACTGCTTCTCCAAACCACCAGGGACACACCAGCTATGTAGCATCTAACTTATGAGTGGCCTCAGTAGGGGCCATCTACAGTCCTGGTGATTTTTTTTCTCCAACCCAAAGATTTAGATTCATAGTGTACCACCTGTAGTCTACCTACACACCCATGAGACTAGTTTGCCTTGGGAGACCCTACCAGAGCTCCCAAGAATACAGGTACTCACAAACCCCTCGAGCGACCAGAAGGTGAGGATTAGCAGAGTTGTGAGAGAGCTCACAGCACCTTTTATCCACTTCCATCAAAGTACTGCCCGACCTGTTTACTGTAAGCAGTATCATTATTCAACATTTTTCAGTTCATGGGAAGAGAGTTTGGATTAAGATGATAGCAAAATTTGGTGTTATGCCATTGTAAATAGAAGATCTGGGTTTTAGACTTCAATCATAATGGATCAAATTGAATCAGAAACTAATAATCAACAGATAAATCAGTAATGAAAATAATCCAGCCCTAATTTAATCTTAAATCTAGATGCCTAGAGGCTAAAGAGGCTGATTGAAAAGAGAGAGGATAGCAGGCAAGAGAAACTATTGCTTCTCAAACATTGCTGCTACCTCAAGAGTGAGAAGTCATTTCAGAGGCTAGATGGCTGACTGAGTTTTTCTGCAAGTGGTGGAATTCCCTGTGGTGCTTCTCATCTCCTGTCATTCCTCTTCCACTTACCTCCCACCCGTCCACTCTGTTTCTTTCTTCTTCTTCTACTTCTTCTTTTCTTCTTTCTTCCTTTCTCCTCCTCCTCCCTTCCTCTACCTTTCTTTCCTCACCTGTATTTTCTTCCCTTTTTCTCCCCACATTCCCACATTCTTTCTATTCTCATCACGTGGAAGGGGATTCCAAATCCGCTTAATTCGGCCAACTCTGCACGGAGAAGGAGCTCTTCAGCTGAGGAGCAGAGATGTGGGGGAGCAGAGGGAGTGAATTATAGATGGATGGATGGAGACTGAATAATTAAAAGAAACAGAGGCAGATGGGACTGCTTTTGGGCAATCAGACAGCTCTCCAGATATTCATGTTCGAATCATCTTATAGAAAATGCAGTTCAGGCATTCGGGGTGCTATGATGATATGCTTGTGTGTGTTTACAGTACATACATATGCATTAGTGTGCGCACTCATACATCCACATCTTATGATTGTCCAGGCGTGAGCAAGCTGACAGACTGCCCCTGTTTGTTTTCCCTCCTGCCGCCCTACAGCTAATTCTGACACAGACAGAACCGCCTGCTCGCTTGATGTATTCAAATGGCTTTGGTGAATAGGATGAATAATAGATGTGATTGTACGTGTTTTTTTGTGTCTTCAGTGCGATAGAGAGCGGTGGTGGGGAATGGGGCTGTCTAAAGCAATAACATCAAAGCTCTCTTTGACTACGCAGTATTTGGGCAAACAAACAGCAGAAGAGCTGTAACTGTCTGTCAACCCGTCCAACTGTCTGTCTGTCTGACTAACTTGCCTGGTTTGACTGTCAGTCAACCTACCTGTCTGTCTTCACCTTTCCTGTCTCTGTGTGAATTTGGAGTAAACAAACCGGTTAAATGGTGGCTGTAGACAGTCGATGATTTCTTGTGGGGTACGGTTAGGGAATTAGTGAACCATCATAGAAATATTATAGGAACAGTCAGCAGCGTGTCTTTACGATCATCTCACTCTCCCATGACTACACAATGCTACGCATAACTACATTTAGACTAGCATATTCAACTTAAAAACAACTTTGGCTATGCACTTTCATCCCTCCTCATTTCCCAAAGTGACCTTTAGTGCATAAAAAAATAGAAATTAGATGCCCTTTCAGCATAAAGGTACGCAGACACACACATACATACTGTCGCTTCAAGACATCACAAAGCGAAATGCAAAATAGGGTGAACCGATTGACAGGGCCAGTTAATGTACTACTGTAGCTAACAAGCTAATTTGCAAACACGCTAGCTGGCCCAGACCTCCTGGAGCTTCTCTCAAACTTCTTTCTGTCCTGTTCACTTCTCTCTGGCCTTTGGTTCACCATTACACGTCATTTCCATCAATAAAAAGTTATTAAAGAGGAGATACAATTTGCTATAGGTAAGTTAGAGAATCTGTTAACTTAGCTTGGGTGCTAACAGAACTTCACACAGTTAACTCAAGACATATTTGTACCATAGACTCATAGTTTCATATCTTTCTGCAAACCATTGCTCTCTTGTGAAACATATTTTACTCTGGCAAAGGAGGTTAAATAAATGTGAATGCTTAACACAACTAATTATCTACAGTAGCTGTCTGTACAGTATATTGCACTCTTCGGTTCTCTGTCCTCTCAAAGCTCAGCAATGTCTAGACTGCTTTCTACTGGCCGATCTCAGCAATTCAAGTTTTAAAGTTGTGGTGACCAGGCCTTAAGTCAGTAAGAATCTGGAGTGGCAGATTAATAGAAAAAAATATTAATATTGGGTGTGTTCTAAATCCATACTACATAATACTATGACGTATAAAGTACAAGCTCATCTTTAAAGTATACTGTTTTGGCCTTTTGTATCCATGATTTATACAAACAGGAAATGAGATGACATCAGTAAATCTGCAACTTTGGAAAGCTGCTGCAGATTCAGATTTGTAAAGTTAGAAAAGAGAAAGTAAAATGTTTGTCCAAAGATTTAATATTTAATGTTTTTGTTTTCCAAGTTGTCCCTGGAGCTGGTTTACATCTGTCCACAATTATGTTTAATTTTTTCCAGCTGTGAGCAGGTCGTCCCATTTCTATTTGGATCGCATTGTGGAACAATAGTGTTCATCAACATCACATCTGAATCAAATGAACTTTTTATTTTTTTCACAATTATGAAATACATTATGAAGTACATTTAAATCAGTGCTTCTGAAATTGGGGACCAGGGTCAGGCCAAGATGAATTAAAGTCTTCTTTGTGATTTTACCTCCAAAATAATTTAAATAAAACGAGAGGACAAAATAACTCCTTTGTTAGTTTGTTTTAAATGGTAGCTGTGCAAATGGTGATGAGCAAGTACAGATTGCTTTACGGCTTTAAGGTTTCCTAAGCTGAAAGTTGGTAATGTGTGATTTTAATTCACATTGAAACTGCATTTTTAAAGCATACACAGATTCCACAACAGTGACATTAAACCTTACAAACAAAGCAAACAATAGCCTGCAATCAACAGGTAATTACAATACAGTACCAACATGTAGAAAGTGCAACAATAACAAATCTGAAGTGAGAAAGGATCATTGCATTAAGATGCCTCTGTAATAAAGAAATGATTCATACACTGTATATAGATATATCAGGAAGTAGATGTGATAGATGATCCCTTGTTGTCTGAACCCTTGTTGCAGTGTATTCCCTGTCAGCCTCAACATCACCTATGCAGTACACACGGTATAAATGTCTCACTAAAGGACACTTCAGCTGATGGCTTTTCAGGGAATCCAGCCAGACACCTTTAGACAAGCCAACTGCAAAGTACACAGAGACAGTACAAAGAAAGAGACAAAGACACAAAGAGAAAAACTGTGTTCACAGTTTCTGTAAACATCCCTCAGCAGAGACAGTGAAGATATGTACAGTAATCCAAACAGGAAATGGATGGTACACCGCATAGTCTGCCAGAAAGCAGCAATTTCTCCAGTACAGTAAAATGCTCTCAGAAATTTCTGTGAAAACAACACTTTCTTCCCTGCGGGAGGTTTTCTGAGGTCAGACATCTGAATTAAATTTAATCACACTGCAACCTGCAACTTGTACTTCCAACTTTGCTGGGAAAAGTCACCAGGAACTTGCTGTTACTGTGATTTTGTTTGTGAATGTGCATATAAGTGTGTGTGTGTGTGTGTGTGTGTGATGATGATAGGGTAATTAGGTTGCCGATGTGGCTGCCTGCTCGCAGAATAGGTCAGAGACATCAATCACAGAAACCTCCACAATGTAGGCCTGCTGGGAGACTGTTGGCGCTGTGTGTTTATATGCGTGAGAGAGACAGAGGGAGATGTTAGTGTGAACGCTTTTTCATTTACTCGTATGAGTGTGGGTTAACACTCCATATGGTTAGAGAAACTTGTGTTTGTCCACCAGTGTAACAAAAAAGCCACATCACACAAAGCAACGTCACTTCTTTTTCTTCTTTCTTTACATTTTCCTTATCTCACTGTAAATGTGAATTGAAGAAACCACACCAAAATGCATCATATCATTTTATTTCCGACTTGTGTGTGTGTTCATACATCATTTCGCTTCATTTGATTCATTTCTTGTTTCTTGTTTCTGCCTATAAGACTTCATCTTTTTGTTTTCCTTTTGAAAAAAGTGAAAAATCTACCTACATGTTATGCAAACTATCAAAGTAAAGGCATCTGTTATGTCGCCACAGGTGCTTTTTTTTTTTACTGTAAATGAGTTTGTGCTGTCACATGTTGACAGGGCATTCTGTAGTCAGCCATTGGCATGACTCATGTTGTTTAGCAAGGGACAGATGAAGAGGCACAACTCTGTCAACACTGAAGACAGAAATGTCAGAATCTCATACATTTGTCACACCAGTGACAAACAGAATATGGCTGCAAGCAGCCGGATGACATTTTAACTACTAGTTCAACTTCTTTACCATTCCATTTTGCTACCATGAGTTTTTTTTTTTTTTTTTTTTACGGAGCACTCTGCATCAGTGCAGTGGTTTAAGAATAGGGGAGCTACGTTTTAAAGGAGCAATTTACTTCCCTCCACTGTTGATGTGATGACACTCTTCAAGAAAGTTTACAGTTAGACACACGTAATAAACTTTGTAATGTCCTTAAACATGTACAGCAAAGGAAACACCAATAAAAAGATAGATAGCGATTATAAAGGAAATGTATTATATAGAAAAACTGACCTTTTCTCTCAGACTTAGTAGAAATAAATTCTACCAGGAACTTAGCTTCAACAGTTTTCTGTCGGCTAGCAGCCATCTGCGTCCTCATGTTAGACTGACAGCAGACTGAATGCCACAGTGACTCCCTATCACCTCTTGAGGCACAAGTGTTACAAGAACGTACAGTTCTATCCATCTATACAGTCCCCCCAGCTGGTTCTAGGTCTGCCCTGCATGTGGTCCTTTATCAGATACCCAGGAGGCATCCTAATCAGATGCCCGGACCACCTCACCTGGCTCTTTTCGACGCAAAACAGTAGCTCTACTCTGAGCTCCCCCCAGATCTCCGAGCTCCAAACTCTATCTCTTAGGCTGAGCCCAGCCACCCTACGGAGGAAACTTATTTTGACCACTTGTCTCATCTGTAATTAACCAAAGTTCATGACCATAGGTGAGGGTTGGAACATAATCATAAGTTCCAGTCAAATTTCAGCCAGAGCTTGGCTGGAACTGACCAGACTACTCTATGTGCTCTGGATGAACCTTCAGCCAAGCAATTCAGGAGGCGCTTTGTTAATGGGATAAGCAATTGAACAGTGACTGACCAAAAAGTGACCTCAACTTCGGTCTGATAGGAGCAAGAATCACAAAAACTGGTGAAAAAGTACGCAATGGTGTGTTGAGGAAATTGTGTAGTTTCTGAGCAATTTTGATCACATTTAGATTTCGGACTATAAGCCACTACTTTTTTCACACACTTTGAACCTTACGGCCTATACAATGGTGCGGCTAATTTACTGGCTAATGGCCACCGGGGGCACTCTCGAGGAGTAGACGCAAAAGTGAGACAGACATGGGGAAAGATTATGTGCTGAAGAAGACACTAGTTTTGATTTTGATTTTGAACTGTCATTTGATGCACACATCCTCATCATGGAAAACACATGAAGGAATGCATATGATGCAGCTTTTAAGTTAAAGGCAATCGATCTGGCCGTCAAAGAAAGAAACAGAGTTACTGCACGTACATCATCCCGTGTTCATCCCATGTTGATGCCGCGTCAATAGCCGTGTTGGTGCCGTACTGCTCATTTTCAGGCACAGTTTGAAAAAAAGTCATAAATTAAAACAATACAAAAAAAATCTTCCGTGTACCATCTTTCTGTGTAAATATCTCATGTTACAACATGAAAACCTGCAGCTTGCTACATGAAGAAATAAAAGAGACTGTGGTGTTTTTTGACAAAATCAGCAATCCCTTATTTAAGATGTCCTAAAGTAGACCAAAAGACGAACATTGCTTACAAGCTCCTAAAGTCCAAAGTAATGTCTTCAACAGGAAGATACTTAGTCTACCTCCACATACTAAAGTCTAATTATGAATTCTCTTTGTGCAGTTTCTGATAAACATTTTAAATGTCAGATGGCAAGCTCTTCCTTCCACCTTGCAACTTACCCACCTGCCAAGAAGTATGGCTCGTCGATGATGAATCTCCAGCACTGAGGACCTCTGTCCTCTGTGGCCGAGTCATGCATGACTTTTGCTGAGCTCTGCCTCATATCTCTCAGCTTATTTCAAAGGTTCAGTGTTAGACAAGCCGAAAGAGCCTGCGTACTAAATCAATGCTTGTACATCTAGTCACACTGAGGCCAACAGGGAATAAGCAGCCTGCATTTGATTTCCATCTCATGGCACGTTGCATTTGCAAGCATAACGTAATAATTAGTTTATGGTTCTTGCACCTCATATGAGACAGGACGAGCTCAGTTTGTCAGCCAAAGTCAGCAGCATTATGCTGAGCTGTGGTGTTTGAATCTGTTTAAACAATATTCACTACGGAGGGGTTTCCCTTTCTTCTGATGTCTTAGAGGGACCACATGTGTTTTTTCACCATAATGGAAATGAGAAGAACCCCATGGATTTAATTTTCCTCCCTACATAGACATCGGAACATTTGGAAACATAAGAGGTATTGTGTGTATCTAAAGCATAGGTCTACACATGGTACCTACACAATGTCTAAGCCAACAGAAAAATGCAAATATAAAAAATAGGGTTTTATATCCAGACAAACTATATTCAGACATCAAAATACACAACACAATTTCCCCCTATGCTCCCACACTGTATGAAGACTCTTCATTAATTAGACCTCTCCGACTGCCAACCTTGGCTCACTGACCTTCCTTTAGCCTTGACCTTTAGCTGCTGCCATCTTTAGTCTTGACCCATGACATGAAGATAATTAAATGTGCTTCCTCGCTGACTGTTACAGGCATTACAAGTCTCATGATACCGTACATTTGTTGCCTTTGAAAGTGAGGTTTGGTGATGCAGCGGCTGCAGGCACAAACAGAGCATGCGGTAACCTTCCCTGTCAGGATAATTAGCTAATTAAGGCCTCTACAATCATCTGAGGACTTCTTTACATGTGGCTGATTTCACTCTTACTGTAGGCAAACAAAACAGTTACTGAAGATTGATGCAGTGAAAATGCAATCAAATGTTAAAAAGGTATTTACATAAAACTGATGATTAGTATAAAAGTTAAATGTAATTCATTAACGGAAGATTCATTTGACTTACCCTTTTTCCATAATATTGGTTTCATTAAACATTAACTTTGGCCATGGCAATCATAAAAATCTGATATTTTGACAGCCCTAGTGTGATCACCCATCGAGTCTCTACAGCCTTGCTAGCTGCTCTGTGCTGCACTAAAGGGAAGTGGTTCTTGGAGCGAAATGTGAAAGTCAGCACGCTAAAATTCTCTAATATGCTGATGTTTATAGCAGATACAAAGTTTCCGGTTTAGAGTGTTAGCATGCCAATTACCACTGAACACAAAGTTTAGCTGAGGTTGATGCAGTGCCATTATTTTGAAGCTATATGGTCATTTGCGTTGCGTGCTGTGCTGTTAGCATGTTGTGACCATGCTGCCATTTGCAGTCCCTAAGTACAGCTTCATAGAGCTGCTAGCTTGGCTGTCTTGTTTCATTTTAAGTTATATAATTTCAGCAAACTTTTTTGTAATCACTACTTCAGAAGCAGTGGTGGATTTACATTATTAGTGATTCCTTTTGATTTTTGGATTTCTAAGGCAAGGCAAAACTAGTGACCTTCTCTAGACCTATTTCTGTTTTGGAAAATATTTCACTGTGAGTACTCTACAGCTCAGAGGATAAATAAAACCCCTAAAATAGCAAAACTATTCATTTCTTAAAACCTCAAGGTCAGGCCATGAGGACAGCTCGGTCTTCATCCTGCTTTCACAGTAAACAAACATCTCTAATTAATTCAGGCTTCAACTTCTATTTTCATACAACACTTGGTGACAGTAATCATAAATTTTCCAGTGATAATAATAATTGCGCCCTCTAATCCTTCCATACATTTGTAATTAACTGGTGGAATGTTTATCATCATGAATACAGAGATGACTTAAATTATTCTTGGGGAAAAAAACATTTTCTGCAGTGTCAAGGATTTGTAACTCCTTGATGCATGCACACACACACACACACACACACACACCCGCACACACAGCAAGGAGCTGAGTATTCAAAAAACGGACAATTGCGTAAGCAGGATTGCAGATTAATTTGTGGGGTGCAGCGTGTGTGTGCAGTCGGGTGTACATGGGTTACAGAGAGGTTGATAGAGAGAGACAGACTGACTGACAGTGTCCTATGACAGAGGGGGTCATCTGTGTGCTGCAGCAGTGTGGTGCTGAGTGGAGAGCTGTACAGCTTTCTGTTGCTGCTGTACTCCAGAGAGTTTGTCACTCAATAAAAACATGGTAGTGAAGAGACAGAGACACGATGAGAGAGAGATGATCTAAACTCCTGCACCAACACATGCTGACACAGTCCATCCACTTGCTTATTGTCATTTCCCTGTCTTTGGCAGTTTGTTTCAGCTTTCTGTTTCAACTGTTCCGACTTAAAATGTTGTTTCTTTTCCCTTTCCTCTTCCATCTTTTTGTCTTTCACGCATATATTTCTTACTAAAATCATTTCTACTAATGTTTGGGTTAAAAAAGAGACTTATTCCTACAATACCCGTCGATTATAACCCCAAAGTGGATGTGCTACAATTATTACTATATATTATTCTTATATTATTATACAACTGTTATGTATAACATATGGTGTGCAGTGCGTGATCATGAAAATCAAAGTACAACAAATGTTTTAATGACAGATGACTACATTACATTACCCACAGCTGGCTACCAGACCGATACTATATCCACTCATTCACATCAAATAAGTGAGGACTTATGCACCGGCTGCATCTGTACAAAACCTGTCTTGAGTCAAGATAGTTCTGTAAACTATTACATGAATAGTTCCGTTCTTTATGGGACTGTCATGACTCCTGGTGGCTAGATAACTCTGGATATCTCACGGCAGTTGTGCAAACCTCTATGCGGGAATCCATGTGCAGCATTTGTCTCCGCACTACAAGTGCGCACACGTGCTAGAGAAGTAAACTGTATCTGTGCTGTATTCTCCATCCTTGGTCCTATTTTTGTGAAGCAGCTACACACACTTCACACTTTTTTGGCTTTTGCATGTTTTAGGCCAATCACAACAAGCAAAGGAGCTCCTCTTCTTGCTGTCAGGAGGTTGCTGTCCCGTTTTCTAATGAACATGTGTGGATCATATATTATAGTCTGTATTGAAGAGCAGAACATTTGTAATAATGCACAGAACATAATCATGTTAGACCACAGCTCTTACAAGCCACTAGCAACATCTGCTCCTGCTACACACATCTGTCTGCACTAATATACTACTAAACACCACAGGCTTTAGTTTTCTCATTGCCGGTGATACAGTATAACCTGCCTGCTCTCTCTCTCTCTCATACAGAATGTTAAGTCTGGGCCCCCATAAACTAGCCGGACTTCTTTTAGGTTGACTTGCTAATGTTAGCACAGCATGCTAAGGCCACGGTAACCAAAGACAGACAAAGAGCCTGGTTCTGTAACTGACTCTTTCTCTCTCTGTGTATTGAGGTACTGAGATACATACTAATAAAGGATAAAAGCAAACTCAAGAAAAGTTCAGCCTGGTTGTCATAAAAGTTCCATGTGCTTTCATGAGAATCACCAGAACTGTTGGAACACGTCTCAGCAGACTACTTGGATGAAAAAGCTTCCTGTATGACTGAGGATAATCTGAGTCTCTGGAGTTCTGGCTGTGTGTTGGTGGCCTTTTACTGTGGAAAAGATTACTGTCCTCTGTCATCAATCTGTCATCATTAATAATCACACTGATGCGGATTCCTCCTCCACACATCCTGCTCCTCTAGCATCATCACATCAGAGGCCTTCACGACTAACACTCTGGGCGTCGAGGTGTTGGATCAGATTAGTTTCAGGTCCAGAGACGCCCAAACCTTGCTACGCCGCTTTCAGGGTGTCGGTATCAGAATGAGACCTGCTGTTAGTGACCTGACAAGAGACAGAGCCCTTGGCCTTCGTCTTACAAAAAGCAGTAATCACCATTATCACACAGCCTTGCTCCAAACCATTCAACACTATCTTACCGGCCACCAAATGCTATCTTCAGTGGATGTAGCAGCAGAAAATTGCCACTAAACCAGAGTCAGCCAGTCACATAAATCATCAGGATGGGGCACCCTTGATAAGAGCTATCTGGCTGAAAGTTAAAGAGCAAAGCGGCCCGCTGACTAGACACTGGGTAAAGCAGAGTTAGGGTTGGAGAAAGGTGATGAACTTAATCTTAAGTGCCACTTCACCTCTGTAAAGGTGGAGGCCTTCATCAGCTTGATCAGTGGGATCTGGAGACTTTGATTGCTTCTGCGATGGCCTCAACTGTCCTGTTGTCTTTTTTTTCATATACCGTGTTCTTGCCTTTACTGTGCTTTTCTCCAGAAAGAACTTGAAAGGGTGAAAGGTGAGTCCTGAGGAAAGAGACACACTGGTTCAGTTTCAATTTCAGTAGCAGTAGGGGATTGAAGAGGAAGCTGTAACCTGGTAGTGTCTTGTGGGGATTGTGCGGCAATGAGATTCCTACTAAAGCCATTTAGAGCGTTATCAGCACTAGCCAATCATTGTGGCCACTGTGGAGCACCGAGGACCATCCATCACAGCAAAGAGAGCAGGGCCCAGTCTGCCTCTGTCACAAGATAATGCATTGTGAGGAGAAAAATGGGAGAAAAAAATGTCTCAAGGGTAAGGGTGAATGTCCTCCACTGTCCTTAAAGGACCCGTCTTATTTCAGCCTGGTGTAGTCTTTTACTGTAGGCGTGACTTGTGTGGTGCTGCCAACACAGAGAAAGTGAAAAACAGTCCATAACAAACACCAAAAATACAGAACTTACCCAGAAACTTCAAACCCTTCCCACATTTAACAACCATGTTTTTTTAGAAACCTCAGCCAAACGCCAGCAGCACCAGCAAGGCCTGTGCACCCCGAGCCAGAGGGCTCAATGTCCACCATCATCACCCAGTCTGGAGCAATGCCCAACACCCAGCCTCTGGGACACCGGGCTTGATTAATGCCCTGACTCCTCCAACTGTTAACAAGTGAGAGAAATAAAGAGCCAGAGGATGGGAACAACCCGCACAAAGAAGAAATAAATGAGCAAAGAATGGGTGTTTAGAAGAATTCTTTCCTCGTGGGGTTTTCCCCAGCAGCAGCAGCAGCAGCAACAGCAGCAGCAGCTGTCTTTAAACTGGAAGAGAGACCTGGCAGTGGTTATGCGAGGTTACGTCCTACCTCTGCCAGAGAGAATTGAGTCTCGACAAAAAGAAATCCACAGCAGAGATTAGAGTGATAATATTTCAACTGAAATGAGGCTCTGCAGCAGCCAATCTGAGTGCCAGTGAGACATCGCAGAGAAAGGGTGGGGGAAAAAAGCAGAGTATGAGGGTTTTTTTCTGAGTCCAATATGAGATAGATCAGGTCTATTATATTATCTAACAGCCAGAGTATATTTTTGTATTATTGGCAATAACATTGGCCCCATACAGTATGATGAAAGGAAAAAAAATAATAATAAACAAGCCCTCTTTAATAAAAGTGTCTATCAGATAGCTGCTCTCTCCTCACCACCAGGTCCTCTGACAACAAATATTAGCAACACCGTGTGCCCCAAACACATGCAGCTGTATATGCATAGGATTAAATGGTTGTTTTTCTGAAAGGAGCCTGGAATCATTTTGGTATCATTAGCCTTCGCTTTCTCATTTCTCATTCCGGGGGATCCGTACATGTTGGCCTGCTGTAAGCGACTCTGTCCAACTTGGACTGTAAAAGTTGGATGTTGCTTTAGTCCAACCTTGGATATTCGTACAAAGTGATATTTCAATCTCAAAATCTTTATTGTGTCGTGACTTTTTTCTGCAGTGGATTTGGATTAAATGATGGAAACGATCTGGTAAAATTTTCCATGCCAAGGAAAATAGTTGCCCAGAGCGCAATAATGTGGTGTGCTGGTTTTTAAAATGACGAAAAAATTAAAGACTTGGGGACCACTGTTCATTTTCAAATGAGAGGCAGCTGTATGCTTCCTGTTTCCTACCAACAGTCAACATTGGTTTCATGTAGACATGACCACTATTGTTGCCTACCTTAACCAAGTAGTCATTTCACCCCAGTCCATCTTTTCCTTAATCCTAATGCCAAACCATAACCACAGCTGTGTCAGATTATTAAAAAAAAAACTGAATGGCACTGACAGACGATGCCATCGCGGAGGTCATATCATAAAATACTTACATTTATCTGAAACACAGTGCACTGAGAATATTAAATTAAGTGGCGTTCCAGTAGTCAACCACCATGAGTTCATGTGTTTGACTTGGCGACCATTTCTACCCATAACATCTGTCTGCGAATGTTAAAGACAAAATTCCACACTGACTTGTGTGTCTGGATGTCAGTCTTTGAGATTTAACAGTCATCTTCCATTGTCTTATACCTAGTAATGTGTCTTTATGTTGATAAAGCAACTGAAGATTGATGAACTTTCTCATCGGCCAAAGATGTCTCTCTTAAGAGATTGCCTGGAGTTTTTGTTTTTTTTTAATCAGCAACCACTGTCATCATATATTCACACTGATGTCTGTATAATGCAGAGGAGTCGTCACATCTTAGCATACAGTCAGGTGATCAAAGTGTCACGTTCAGATTCAGATTTTACTTGAAATGTTCTATTTCTTCTTCCATTTCTCTCTTTTTCGTTAGGTGACTAAGCTGTGCTGTACTCTGTAATTTTCTATGCCCCAGTCAACTCTCAGTCTCTCTTGTGTTTCACCACCAGACTGGAGGCACTCCATGGGCAATTGTAGAGTGAGGAGTTCATGCACTCGTAATGAATGACGCCGCCACCTCCTCTGGCCTTTTACTCAGTCCTGAAATGACAGCCTAGCCTCGAAAGCCTGAAAATAAACAGCAGTTTCTTGCCTGACAGTAAGCCGTGTAGGATTTCCATGCACCTGACTAGTCTTGAAAGACGCTCTACCTCGGTTGACCCTCGGAGCGGGATGGGAAGGAAAAGTCATTTAGCATTGTGGCGCTCCACAGCATGACTCACTCCTCCTCTGCCAGAACCAGATGAGAGGGGGAACTTCCCTTCTTTCCTTCTTCAGCGACTCCTGTCTCTCCACTCCTTTCTCAGTGTTGACGTTTCCACAGCATGAGGATATTTATGTCCAGCTTCTTTTTCCCCTCCCGGCACAGTGTCAGACACATTTAAATAAAAAATAGAGAGATGGGTGTAAAATGAGGTGTGGGGTGGAAGTTATCTGGTCTGGAGGGATATTGTATTTCCAGTACTGTATGGCTGCAGGGGTGTTTTATCGCTGGACGGGCCTCGGTGCTACAAAGCTGTTTCCAAGCACCTGTCTCATATTGGAGAGTGACGTTCTGCCTCTCAGTGTTGTTCGCTCCATCATTCCTGTGGCAGGCAAAGTGCTGGCAGACACTTTACGGCTATCTGTTCCATCTCCTGGGCTGGCACTGCACCTACACACATCTTCTCCTATGCATACACCAGTGTGTTAAAAACATTTGTCCACTGCAGTAGATTAGAGTCACATACAGCGCGCAAAAGCATAATCCACTTATCAGATTAGATGTATATCTCGCTGTGAAATACATGCTGCAGCCCCTTGGTTTAATTCTTCAAGCGCACGGCCAACATTAAGAGGACTGAGCGGAGAGAGGGATGACATGAGACTCTTCAAAAGTTTACAGTCTCTGTGAAATACTTGAACATAGCTGCAGTCCTGTAGGTCTCTTGTTTCAGGAAGATTAGCGATTAGAGGCAAATCAGAGAAGCAGAAAACACGATTTGTCTCAATTTAAGGATAATTGAAGTTTATCAACCTGGATCTTATTTTTTATAGTTTTTCATCATTTCTATCTGGGCAATAACATTGTCTCATTTTGTTGCTCGCTGTGATAAATAGATAGATTGTTTATTAGCCACACAAGAGAAAGAACGATGGAATTTGTTTTGGGTACAGTTTATTACACTCTGCAGCACAAATACATAAATGGACGGCAACGACAGCAGACAATATATGTAATATCATGACACAATTCAGGCATGGAATCATCATATCATTACAGACACACAGCCATATACAGTACAGCAGCTGCATGGTAATGCATGTTATGTTGCATGTGAGGATGAGTCTTGGACGATGAGCTGATTGAGGTGATGATGTGAGGGGTCGAAGATAATCATTCATGCTTGTTTTACAGTTCAAAGACTCAGCTGAGGGAAGTGGATTGCCTACAATTTTGGATACAGTCCTATTGAGCTTTTTGCGATGATGTCAGTTTTCCATCTCTAATGTGGGTTTTGACAAATTTTAAAGAATCGCTGATGATGACGGGGTCTCCATTTATTATTGCAGCTCTAGGGGGAGTGCTGCGAACGAGACTGCAAACGAGACTGATTGTGAGGCTACTTAATTTGTTGTGTTTGATTCAGCAGTCTTCTACTGATGATGCGCCGTGTTTCAAGCAATGCCACAACACTTTTAGCTGTAAAGTGTTGAAATAACGTCACGTCAGGATACTTACAGTCAACTGTATGCGTTGGAGCAAACTGGATGCTTGTTGTGCATTCTGTTTGTATGCGAGGTATTCCCTGGTCTTAGTTTTTTTCTTGTTAAGCAGTTGCTGTTCTCTCTGTTTTCTCGTTACTGTGAGAGTATTGGTTAGTAATGATTCAGTTTTTAAGTAGAGTGCAATACATTTGTTAATTTGTCAAATTTTCTAAACTTAAACCACAACAGAACAATGCACCCACATGCAATTTAACCTGAACTGTCATTTCTATCTGAGATTATTTTCAACTGTCTAGGACAGAAAACACAAACTGTCACACAATCAAAACGGTTTTAAACAACCCCATAGTTTCCAAAGTAATTTGGAAGAGGAAGGGATGGTGGATGGTAAAACTATGACCCAAAGTGTATGTTGTAAACATCTATCACAGTTTACAGGCTGACTTTATGGCTCAGCTTTGAGCTTAGTTATACGTGCATGCGGTTTTCCTGAACAGTGACAGATTGTTGCCAATGCTGGCGTGTGCCAACTTTTGGTTTTAATCTTCATATAAAGTAGTTTAATACGGCTGAAATGTTGGCTCGTTGGCTCAACTTGTCTGATTGTCTGACCAGTCGTGTTTCTTCCACAGTCATATTCTTAATTGTTGCAGCAGCATTTCAGTGCCACAAATTATTCTCTAAATGTGTTGCATACACTTTTTCTACAGCTATTCTACAGCAGCCAGGTTGTGGGTCCACATCAATGAGCTTAGCTTTTAGACCACGAGTCACTATGTCTGATGTCTCTGGACTTGCCACATATTGATCACAGATTGTAGTTCAGTGGACAAACACAGACACAAAGCCAGAGCAGGCTCACATTTCCATATCCACTCTAACATGATGGTGCCTATTGATTGCGCTCATCCCAATGGCCGCTAATAAATACCTTGTTGCTTCAGCTGCTGCAGTTTTTTTTTTTTTCCCTGAGCTTGCATCTCTCCAATATGGATCACCAGTGCTGCGTAAATCTCCCATTTGCTCTAAGTACGGCCACCTGCCATTACTTTCTAATAAAGATTAAATATATAATATGTAAAGATTTAAGATGCCGGATAATGGTGTCGTGGCGAATAGATGGATAATGATAATAGATGGCTTTAAGAAGAGCAGAGCCATCAGCTAGAGCAGGGAGGAAATCAGGAAATGAATAGCTTCAGTAATGTGTGTCCGCGATGTGTGTGTGTGTGTGTGTGTGTTTGCTGGCAGTATTTGCATTGTACAACACAGGGACAGCAGGCTGTGTGGCAGCCTTCCATTTGTTTAATTATTTTTTTCTTTTTTCTACCCAGCTGACAGGTCTTCACTCATTCAGAGTGTTGTGACATTTTGTAGCAGCAGCATCCAGACAGCAGAGTGAATGACATTATACCGAGCTGCTCAGCTCTCTGTCTTCTCTCTGAGCCTCTGTACAGTTCCTTTGCTGTGATGTCTTAGTGTGGGTCACCTCAGGCATAATCATCACCATACCTCTTTATCCATTTATTGGAGAGAGTAAGACAAACTCAAGTTGACATTCAATGAAAATATTGTCATTTTGATTTTTTTTAGCCTTTTTATCAGCTGAACATTTACTCATTTACTATTGAACAGATTGCCATGTTGAAGTTTTGTACAGATATTCTTGGTGATCACCTGACTTTTCTTCTAGCGCACTAGGTTGACATTTATGATTTTCAGTGAACTATCTAGACAACTCTTTGATGGATTTCTGTGAAATGTGGCCATTCATGCTCCCCTGAGGTTGAATTTTTGTAACCATGGAGACCTCCTGGCTTCATCTAGTGTCATCATCGTGTCAAAATTATGACGTAGTTTCTGTAGCAGTGTTTTGTTTCCTGCTAATTTTATATTACATATTAGACCTGCTTAACTTTGGCATCTTAGCATTGTCACTGTACTAATGTTTAGCATTCAGCTCAAAGAACCATACAGAGCAGCTAGTATGGCTATAGGCCTTGTTTTAGCAAGTTTTGCATTACATGTTGTGAGGTAATAATACAAGATTGTTATTAAATGTGTTGGCGAAGTAGATTGAAGGGCTGTCCCATAAAAGTCGATTACTGAATTCATCAGTTGAGACAACCCCATCTACACTCGCATTTAGTCTGCACTTTCTATTTAGCTGTGTCATTGTACACACCCCTCAGAGATTGAGTTCATTACTTAGGTTTGTTTATTCAAATATTTAAAAAAAGAAAAAGGAATTAATTAACAAATTAACAGATTAAAAATATAAAAATATAAATGTTTCACTTTGAGATGTGGTTGACAGATCGGTAAAAGGTAGTTAGAGTACCTTTGAGCTTAGATTGTTTTGTCATGCAACTTCTCAGCTCTTTTCTTTCTGCAAGAACTTCTCACGCAGTGAGCATGGGGACATAAAATCTGATTATTTTTTGTGGTGGGAAATGGTAAACGTCAGAACCGATGAGCACAGACAGGGCAGTAACTGGAGTGGGAAAAGAAAGGAAGAGAAACAGACATTGCTCTCACTGGATCCACCTACTGAAACAATGCTAGAATGGTTGGAGGGAGGAAATGGAACTAAAAAGAGAGAGAGAGAGAGGATTCATAAAGAAACATAAATAGACAAATTCAGAAAGAAAAACAGCGTGAAAGTGCAGACAAAGCAGGTTCTTTGCTGGAGTCCCGTCTTCCTTCAGAAAACAAGCCATGAGTTCCGCTGAGCTCACGCATCAAGGGCTCTCGTCCCTCTGGCTGTTACCCACGAGCACCAGGGCTGGACACCCATCCCATCCTGTCCCAGAGAGACGCATCGTCTGACACGGTCAGGGTGGAGGGGCAGGTGCTGCGTCCCAGCAGGATGACAGGGAGGAGGGAGGGAGGGACAATGTATGCAATTCCTGTCTGGCACACAGTCAGGCTCTCACGGGAACAAGGCACAGGAACTGTGTGTGTGTGCGCACACACTACTATTGGGACTCTGCCCCCCCACCTCTCTGAAAGTGAAAATCTGGTGAGGCAGCAGGCATAAGTAGAAAAAACTGCAATGCACTTGGAAGTGATATAAGGTCAGCAGTACTGTATATGCACACACACACACACACACACACACACACACACATACACATGAACACACACACACACACTCTCTCTCTCTCTATAAATGCATTTCAGCAGGTTGTAAAAGTCAAGCGACCCATTTGAGCCACATTAAATCGGAGCAACATCTCAGTCTGCATGAAACAAATTCATCCAAACTCCCACAGACTCAATAACGTGGAGTCAAAAGATTCATTAAAAAGAAATCAGTTCATCTGTCAGACATGTGAGCGTCAGATAACTCCCAAAGGTTACTCAGTGGCGAAGTCCACAGAATCTCTGCTGCTCTATCGTGTAAAGTCACATATTAAAGTTGCAAAAGGCAGCACACACTTTGATAGCCTAATGTGGTGTGAGACCAGTGGGACTTCATTATACGGGATGACTTCCATATGCCTTCTTGTCAAGTGAAAATACAGGTGATGAGTTCAGTGTTCAGGATGTTTACATCAGCTGCAATTTGTAGATTAGACTGATAAGTATTCTAACCCCTGGATCCCACCAGGCATGGTTCTGTGACATTACAGCCTGCCAGACTGTTAACTTTCTCAGATTTGCTGTTCTTTTCTCAGGTTGATGTGTTTCTACAATGAGTACAATGAGCTGTGCAGTTAAATGGTTGGTGTTTTATTTTGAAAACTGACTGGATTCTTTACGCCATTTCAATGTCTGACCTCCGATCAGCGCGAGCCGCTCTGTGCTGCTTGATACAGCTGGTAATGGCATCCATGAAAAATAGTCGCGTATTCTCCGCAGAGCGGAGAGCCGCTTCTGGGCAGCCTCTGGTAGAATCACAATCATTATCTAGTACGGTCACGACCATGCCCAGTGGGGTTCAGGCTTTAGAGCTTATAGTATGCATAGCCATACCTATCTACACAATCCACGCTGAAGAAGCACTGGAGAAGGTCTGGCTGAACATGCAGCAGTGCTCCTGCATAATGTGTCAGGGAGAACTTGTTTGGGTGAAATATTTGCATGTGGGGAGGTGAGCCCCCATTAAAATGGCAAAAATCCAAGCAAAAAAAAAAGGGTACAGTAACCTGCAAGTTTTAGGGTGTAGGTTGTTATCTCGGAGGCCTTCGTTAGTTCACGTAATGACGGGAAAGACTCAGATAGCAAAAGGGGAGGACAATGCGGACTGAAATAGTCACCTTAATGGCTGGGTTATAACAGCCTACTTCCTGTGAGTCAGACTACAATATGGTATGTGGGGTAGGCACTGTTCCTGGGTTCAAATCCACCAGCTGTCTTACGTGTTACTGTGTGGAGTTAGCATTTTTCCCCATGTCTGTGGGTTTCCTGTCTCAAAGACATACAGGTCAGGTGAATTGGAGACTCTAATTTGCCCTTAGGTTGTGAGTGTGAATGTGGTTGTCTGTTTATATATATATATGTGTGTGTGTGATAGTCTGGAGACCTGTCCAGGCTGTATCCTTCTTCCCGCCTGATGTGTGCTGGAATAGGCAACAGCCCAAGGATATCCATGCACCAGGGAAAATGAGTGTGGAAAATGGACGGATGGTGAATGTATAGTACTGCATGCGCGTTGACTGAATCAAGAAAAGGAGACACCACCGTGGAAAACGTTCTATAATCTATAATCAATTTGTTCCTTAAAGCTCGTTCAATCTGTCCTAGCCCATATTTTGTGTTACATTTAAATCCATTGGAAAATATGCACCGCAGTCTTCAGCCTCAGCCTCTGCATTCACAGTCGAAACAAATGAGTGGCCGCGAAGCCAAGGCAGAGTTTGAAATGATCCTCTGCGGTGCTGCGGGCTAAGTGGAAGCCAAAGCGTAGGTGCAGGGTGGAGGAAGTGTACAGCAGTGGGTGAAAGTAGGTGTAATGGGTGCTGAGTGTAAGGCTCCTGAAGGTGTTGTGGGCTTGATTCAATAAAACAGACCTGCTTGCATGCTGAAAATGTAGCTTTTCCAACACGGAACAGGCTTCTTGTGTTTCCCAGAAGAAATTAAATCACATCAATTAATTTTACAAGAATTGAACAAATTTACATTTGTAATCATTTCCTGATATGGAAATAACATCAGAACATGCATGAAAAATGCATGATGGGTGCTGTGTTACAACTCCTAGCTCACATCTGAACGGCATTAGATGAAATCCAATCTGTTTGCCAGGAGTTGTTGCCACCAATGTTGAAATCCATTGCATTAAAACTGTCATTTATCACCTTAAGTTACGCATCTTAAGTTACTTCTTTTACATAAATACATCATGTGTCTGCTTCTATCAGCGTATAACTCACAGTAACAATGATTTATCCTCATGGATTTCTGTCCATTTTATGTCTGGTTGTGACAAAAGGCCTTTCATTCACAGGGTGGGATGTGTTTATGCCTCTTGTTTGTTTTGGAATGAATGGAAAAAGAAGTCTATAGTTGGTGGTTACCGTGAGATTATAGTCACCAACGTTAAACGGGCAAAAGATTGCACCGCCACCTACATAAGCGGAAACTGCATCTTAAGAAAGTCCCAAAAAAAGACGCTGATTACATCGTTCCACTGAGGTGATCTCTGGGAAGTGTGTTATAAATCACCAGAAATGAATATGATGAGTAAAGGAACTCACAGATGACCGTTTTTAAAGGGTAATTTCAGTGTTTTCGGCCACATTTTTGCTGCTGGTGTCTGCACGCAGTCTGAAATGGGTATAGTAAATTGATTGGGTGAAATATGTGGCATGTTTTTGGTTCATTACAATGGAAGTCAGAGGAAATGATAATGCCACTGGAGTGCACACAGCTCAGGAGTTGCACTGTGACAATACTATCATAAGCAAAACAGTATTTTATCACACTGAAAACACCAATTGGAAGTACAATATGTATCCTTAAACTGAGGTCAACTTCCTTTTGCTATTCTTACATGGCTGCTTTATCTTAAGGAGATCATTTTTACATAAAGGCAGCACTACTCCTTACTGTACTTCTCACACACACTCTTATAATAAAAAGCTGTCTTATATTCCTCACCTATAAAACAGACACACACACACACAAGCCAGACAGATTGAAGTTGGCATCCGTAGCCTAGATATGAAGATAGTCGGTGCTATAGCGCTTATCCAGAGGAAGTGGAAGTCAACGGGGAGAGGCAGCCCAGTGCCAGAATGCAGCCAGGGTTCGGAGAGGAGAGGAAAAGGGAGGATGTTATCCGTGTCTCCATCTGTGGAGGGTGGCACAAGACAAGATGAGAGACACAGCTTTCATTAACCTTCACCTTCCTCCTCTTGTTCTCTCCCTGTGTGTGTGTGTCTTTGTGTTTATGTGGTCAGATCGCAGATAAAACAGCAGACCAGTGAGTGTGTGTGGAAAGTTACAAAGAGCGAGAAGCCCTTAGTCATGCAGAGTTTTCCAGTTGTTCCACATGTTACATTTTCGGTGATTTCTCACATATATGATAGTTTGAATATGTGGTTGCGGTCACTGGAGGATGAAAAAAATGGCTTACAAAATAAACCTAAAACACTGTAATGAGACACAGTTAGCAACAGAAATGAAAATCTACGTGTACACATTCAGTGAACCGTTTCATATTTTAAATGGACTGCGAGTGGAAGTGGACATAAATGGCTGATGTGCGGGTGGTCCTGAACTGTTTATGTCCACCTCAGTTGGTAAATGTCAAAACCAAGGCCATTGTGCTACACATTTCCGCACATTGATCAAATCAAAGCTATTTTACTGTTTTAGATAGAAATTAGCATATTCCAGGTTAATGGGTGCATCAGTCTGACTCGGTTAAGCTATCCTCCTTGTATCTATCAAACATACATGATGTAATAAGAAACAACATTTCATTGGTCACTGATCAAAGACGGAAGAGAATATGCATATTCCATATATAGAGAAAAAAAGTCAAAATCATCAAAAGTGAAGTCAAATCAAAAATACATTTCAAAAAAGTTCAAATACAACCTTATACTTAAAATCCCCAAAAGTTACAATAACAATAAATGATCAGTGTATGTGCCCAGTCACACCAGAAACAGGCTCATGAACTCAATCACAGTGTCCTTACACGTTCCATTCATGCCAAATGAAATCTTTCCTCCATGTTTTTATGCCTGCATGGACCATGTTCATTACACCCTCTCTGGCTGACCACTGACGAGCTCCGCTGCTGAAAGCTGCTGATTCATTCACTATGGTCAGTTCAAAATTTGGTGTCAAAGAAATTAATATGATAACTTCCTCAATTTTCCACCAAGATGAATTGATTTTGTGGTGTAACAAAATGAAAAAATTCACAAGATGATTTTTTTTTTTAATGGATTTATTATCTATGACATTACTGACGCATATTACAAGGCCATGTCATTGCTTTTTCTAAGCAGCTATGTAATTTGGTTTATTGGCGCAGACCACTGTACTGCTCTCTGCTAATAATAAGTAAATGTGAGAAAGCAAACAGAGAATATAAATACTCTGTTGTGTTTGCTCTCCATGTCCTACAGCTGTCTCCTGCTGTAATGTCCACTTCCCCACACGGATCATTAAAATTTCATCTCATCGTATCTGCCTCAGTCAGTGTAACTAATTCAGGAAGTGTTGACCCACATAGTAATATTTTTCAGCAACAGTTGACCTTTGTCAGACTGAAAGTGTTATGATGAGCAGACCTGTAGCTTAACGCTGGCTGACAGCCTTGTCATGTAAGATTTGATTGGTGCCAAGGGGTGTGTCAGACACTGACATAAAAAAGGGGAAAAAGAAATTGGGCTGTTAACATTCATGAGAAGTGATCACCATGTCAAAAGGAGAGCATCCACTTGTCATCGCTCAGACAGCACTGATCTATTTGACTGGCCATCTTTCTTCTGTTCAGACCTGTGATGGGTGATCTGTCCTATCTGTCCTATCTGCTCTATCTGTCCTATCTGCTCTTTCTTTCTTTCTTTCTCCCTCCCTACCTTCCTTTCTAGCCCTCCTTCCTTCACTTCCTTCCTTTCTTCCTTCATTCATTCCTTCCTTCCTTCCTTTTCGCCTTTTCCTTTCTTCACTTCCTTCCTCCTTCCTTTCTTCCTTCCTTCCTTCCTTCCTTCCTTTTCCTTTCTTCACTTCCCTCCTTCCTTCCTTCTTTCCTTCCTTCATACCATCCTTCCTCCCTTCCTTTGTTTGTTTGTTTGGTTGTTCCTTCCTTCCTTCCTTCCTTCCTTCCTTCTCTTCTCTTCCTTCTGTCTATTTAAGACCTTGAAAACAGTCTGATCAGTCCAAGCATCATCCTCTGACTTTGTCAACTTTTATCATCCAGTCTGCAGTGTGATCTGAAATCAGGTCACGGTCCTCATTCAAAAGAATGCAGACATATTGTAGATATGAATAACTACAGCCACAAGAGATGTTTAGCATCATGAAGCGGATCGTGAGGCTTGACGTAAAATGCTATGTCTTAGCATATCCCTGCTTATCAGCCACCTGTCCATCCAGCCTCCTGTGCTCAGTAGGCAGCCCAAAGCACCTGAGCTGCTGGTCGATCTTTCCAAACCAGAAGCCCAACTGTTGTGACGGTGGGTAACATGTGACTGTAAGCTTTAATGGGCAGTCTAAATCACAGGCCTGTCACTTTGTGCCTTCATTCAGATTAATGTGCACACTGACCGGCCAGGCATTAAGCCCCACAGGCCTTCTCAATGACACACCTCAGTGCTCTGTGGCTCTCTGCAGCACACCTGCTGCACAAAAATGCACACTGAAAAACCCACACCGAGGCTTGTCACGGTCACTAAGAAGCACGTGCGCTCAAAACACAAACACATCTTCACCAGGAAAAGCCAATAAACCAGAACTCTGTAACCTTGGGAAGAGATGAAATGGAAAGAGTGAAACAATGGGAACTTCAGGGAATCAAATGTGCCTTAACTGTGGAGTTCTCCAATAAAAACACAACTATGGCCTCGTTTATTACCTCATCTCACCCTCCTTCAGGCGTTAGTTAGCAGCTGAAACATACTTCAAGATGTAGGACCAAACCTTCATGATTAATATTTTGGGTTTCCATTCGAACTATCTAGTAATTTTTTTTTTTTTTTTTTTGACATAAGACAAAAAATATGATGTGAATCTGGTGTGTTTTCATGACACATAAAGAACAAAGCTGAAGATTTACAAATCCAATCAATATCTGATTAAGGATCAAAAGACTGAAAGCAAATGTTTTTTTTATATTAAGGAAGCATTTAAGTGAAAAATTATCTGAAATATGTCTCCTCTGTTTAGCACTTTGATGCGTCATCATTCACTTGAAAATATGTTTTCAAAACAGAGCTTTAGACACCAGCGTTATCAACACTCCCAGTCAATGCCACAAAAAACAGCTCATCCAAAAGAATCAAACGTTAACTATTAATTCTCTTGGATGTGGTGATGAATTAGTGGCTCTTTCTATTTTCTTGGGATAAGTTCTGTAGTGGCACCAGATGTTGCTGTCTTTAAAATGCTCATAAGTCACACTGGTGTCTACTCTTTTTGTGCTTTCTTGGAGCTCAGAGTAATTGCCAACAGCATCTGGATAATTGTAATGAATAAAGTTTCATCGTGAGCTGGAGAGGCGAGGACGGAGGAGATATGAAAGGATGCTCTGCCCCCATTTGGTGGCAAAGAGAAATGCAGCATTTAACGTTCAGGACTGAGACCTCATATAGCACCAACACTCAGCACTTTTTTAACTTTGTGGATATTCCCTTTGATGATAAATTTAGTAGTATTCCCAAGCTGCACCAAACACTGACATGATGATTTAGATATTTGTGATCAAACACTTTGTACATGGTCAGACTAGTTAAAAAGGCAGCAGAGGATTTCTGCAAAAACACACTAACTGTAGATTAGTAGAATTAAAGAACATTTTCCTGAATCAAAGATACATTTTTACACAAAGACTGTGACCTGACTTAAAAGTACCAAATGCCATGCAGATGTTTATATGTCCTTCGATAATAAATATAAGGGTCTAAACCATTATAAACTTTTGGTGGACAAGCAAGCATTTTAGTGTTCTGTAGTAAATGGCAACAAACTTGGTATTTTTCATGAACAAGAAAGTCACAAAACTTTCTCAACAGAAGAAAAACAGGCAAAGAAAAGACCAGAATATTTCGCAACAACACCTCCCCAAACACCCCCTACAAGGATTTCACACAAGGTTTATTACTTAAATTTTTGTGGACCTGCTTCGAGGTTTACAATTTAATACAGCTGTGAAGGAGGTTAATATAATGTTTAACAACTTAGAACTCAACTAAAAAATAGTGAAGCTTCACAGCTCACTGTGGACTTGTATCAACACAGTTGGGGAGCCTGCTCTGGGTCATCTCTGGGTAAGAATAGTTCTTGTTATTCTGGGTCCAAACTGATTTCAGAGACTTGGATGGGTGAGCGTCATGGGGGTTTGTCCTTCACTGGTGATCCTAAAATGAGGACAGAGTATATTCAAAAGCAGTAATCACACAAATGTATGTATTTATTCTAAAGACCTTCACTTTACTAATTTTTGTTATTTTTTTATCAATTTAAAGCAGCTCTGGTTGTGAATAAAATGTGAATAATAACAAAGGGTCAAATGACAATATATAATATAAAAAGAGGTCATTCGTAGTGACAAAACTCTGCTCTATAAAGCGTTTCAGTGTCTTTCAGCTCATTGTTTTGGTTTTCCGGCTTACAACATCAGCACTGTTTCAAGCTAAAAAGCTCAGATAACCCTCTGTACACTATAGCTGTCCAGTGACAATTGTCAGTTAGTGGTTAATGACTGGCTGGTGAAGGTGGAGCATTTAGCAGCTCAATTTGCTTGTTGGAGAGCAAAGCAGAAGTAAAAGGAGGGTAAGTATTGGATCTACACTCACCAGATGGCTAGAAACAGGATTTAAATGGTTGTTGTTCCATATTAGATAAATGTGTACGTTAACAGGTTTACCATATCTAGCTGATAATATATCAGAGTTGTGTTAGCTTGTTTCTGCTGCCCCAAAGTAGCCAACAGCTTTCTTAATGTTTAATGTTATTTGACTGTTTTTACAGTTTACCAAGACTGAAAAAGTTGCACAGCAAAAATAACTGTAGGGTGTTACACTTTTACATTTAGAACCCCAGAAAAGATGAGTTTCCTAAACCTGCAATAACAGATTACATTCATTTATAGTTTTGCTTTTTTTTTTCTGGTCTCCACCACCTCCTGAGAGGAATATCTGACTGCTGAATACTCCACTATATTCACCAGCTGGTCTTTAGCTGAGTCTATGGATAGTGTACAGCCTTTTAGAGTTTTATCTCTTAAAACAGCTGCCTGCTGAAAACGGCATTATAATAGCAAGAAGAGTAAGGTTATCACAAAAAAACACAAATTTTTAAAAACTTTGATAAAAAAAACTAGTACAAAAAAATATCTATATAGTAGATTTTTTACCCATTTCGGTTCACACTGGTTGGTACTTTTGATACTATGGATGATGTTATTAAGATTTTAACTCTTCAAAACTAATCTACAAAACATCCGACTGGTAATCTATTGGTACACAGATACACATGTCACTTTTTCAATGTGACTTCAAAGGGAAAACATTAAAAACTGAAACTTCTCATACTAAATAACCAAAAATATTAAACATATTGGGCCATGTAGGACCTCATCATTCACAGTAAGAAGCTGACTGAGTTCGCCACATCCAAAATCATTTTGCATCATCAGCTGAAATTAAACACAGGGTTGCCAGTACTTGAAATAAGCTATAAACCAATAACTAACTGTTTCTGTGGTTAAGTGAGACCATAGCTGCTCAATCACAGCCCGTTTAATCCTTCACACAAACCAGAGCTAACTGTTCCAGTCAGCTACAAAAAAACCAAAAAACAAATCTACATTCAAGCTTACAAGTCAAAGCTTCTTGTCCTTAAATATTCGGGACTTTTTCTCTGTATGATGTTGTCAGTGTTGTTTTCCAGTTCACTGCACTGAAGTAGTCCTTCAAACAGCCTTTTTTATTTTGGAACAAATCGCTGCCATTTTCCCCTCCTACTTCTCTTCATTCAACAATGCTAGATTTTTATGGCAATGTTAAGGTAATAAGCATTCTGACATTTGCCACTATGATTACTCTATGAATTGGCCTCCCTTGGTTAGGCCTTCTTATAATTTCCGGACCCCTGGTTGAGAGTGGCTCTGTATTACACCAATTAGAGCAGTGAGTCATAAGTCACTGGCCACCGGAGAATTCAGCCTCCTCCACTTTGTGCTATAAATTTACCTCTGGCTGTTCCACTGTCAAGGTGTGTTGTCATTCTGCCACTGACTGACAGGTGAAACTGAGATGTTGTCTACATCCTGAGGACAGGGCAGCGTGGAGAATGTGTGTGTGTGTGTGTGTGTGTGTGTCTGTGTGAGCAGGAGAAAGACCAGGATTCATTCTGGTATGATTTCAATTGCAGTCATTCATCTCCTTTTAATCACTTTTTTTTCTGTTTTGCATGATTCATGTACCATGTTTGGACAACGTACAGAAAATAAGTACAATGAAGGATTTTCTTCACTTTTCCCTGAGTGCACAGCGCGTAAAACGACAAACTTTGCTCTTTTTAAAATGTATCGAGCTCTTTCACAGCAATGTCAGGGGCTAGGCCCAACCCCAAAGGCTTAATTAGATTAATGGAAGAGATGGAGAGGATCTAATGACCTATCTCCCTGCATCGCCGGACAGCGGAAAGATGGAGAGTCTTGAAAAAGTGCATCGCCACTGCTTCCTCCTCCACTCATCCTCTCCTCTCTTCTGCCCCAGACAAGTCAATGGTCCTTGAGAACACTCGGAGATACATTACACGAAGCCCACAGCTGAGTCAGGCCCCGTCTGCATCATCATTGTGGCATTTCGTTGGTCGTTCCCCAGCGTGACAAGAGGCATGGAACAGCAGAATATGGGCTGTGTGGGTGGGCGATAGTGGTGCAATTTTATTCTTAACGACAAGCGAGCGTATGAGTGTCTCACTGAGATAAGGGCTAAATGAAAACAGCAAAATATGCAAAGATAATGAAAATGACAATGGAGAGATTTATGAGTGTAAATAACCATGCTCATAGCCTCCCCCTATGTGTATTATGCTGATTATGTCACCTTAATGTATTCATAATGTGGAGTCTACATAGTGTGAATTACTGATATGTACCGGTACATTACTACAAAGAGAAAACATGTATGACAACTTTTCATATCTAGCTGAACATAGAGCCACCATGGACATAGCACACATAATCGTATATAGTCAAGGAGTGGGTCCCTATTCAGTTTGTAGCTTGTGCCAGAAGCATGTGCACAAAATGTATGTGCCATGTGGATGGCACGACCGGTTTGGATGGTTTCACACAGTGGGGAGCCGTATCTTATATTTTTGAAATTATTTGCTGTACAATGTGAATGTGTCTATAAGAAAATTGTGTAGATTATTAATACAACTTAATAAAGATACGTTTTGTCAGTCAATCATGTTTGACCTCTAAGAGGGAATGTGCTTTTATTGTTAAATATTGACAGGTTCCTCCAAGGACAGCTGTAATACAACGTGAAAATAATTTATTTTTCTTCCATTTTATGTCACTATAATTGACCAAGCTTCACTCACCAGCATGTGGTGTCATATATTCAACAAGATGAGGGTTGAGCAATGGTCCCAACATAAGTATAGTGGTAACATTTCTCTGACTATAACTAGAAGTTCAAGTTTCAGGTTTATTTGTCATGTGTAACACAGTTACAGCAGTTGCTCAGACTCCAGAGGGTTAAAACAGTCTGTGTGTATTCACACACATGTATTATGTATCCTTGAGTGTTTCACTCCAGCTTTAGTGGTCACCTATAAGCCTCTTGAGATCTTGTATGAGATGGTCATGGACTTAGAGGTCACTAATGATGGTGGGGGCTATTCTTTGTGCGAGAGTATTAGTGCTGCTAAAAGCAGTCATAGCAGGGGGATCTTTCAGCTCCTTAGGAATCACTACATAGTCATCTATAGACGGCAAAGCAGATGCACCTTTAGCTTTCTAGACATGTTTGGCAAGTTTAAGGGCCTCTTGAGTGGCCCACAGGTGCCAGCTACTTCTGGGACCACCAGCGCTCCAGCTCCAGCTCCTGCTCCTGCTCCAGCTTCTGCACCAGCTCCTGCTCCAGCTCCAGCTCCAGCTCCAGCCAAGGTAAGACCTGTTTGAAGGTAGAAAACAGTGTGTTGTATAATCACAGCTGTCAAATATTGTTATTACTATCTATCTAATGTCCCAAAGGGTATTAAATTTTCCTGTCATGCTCTTACAAGCTTTCAATAGCTTCATATTGTTCAACATGTGCCAGTAACAGCAGCAGCCAAGTCCCAAATCAAGCATGACCACAGAAACAATTAAATATCCCGTCCAGCCTGTGATACAGCAAGTTTGGTTACATTTGTTTCTCCTGGGATCACAGCAGCGGCTTCTTATCTGCTCCTCCATCCATTCAATTTGCTCAGTACTCCTGCCAACAAAGAATCAAATGAAATTGTTTCATTACACGGACTTTATTGAAATCACTCATTACCCAACGGGCACTTTTGAATTCTATTCATCTCAAACGCAGTCTGTTTTTAAAAGGCAAACAAGTCATTTGTCAAAGGCTAAATTCACTGTTCTTTAAAAGAAAAAGAAAAAAGCTGTCTAAATTAAAATGTCTCTCTAATGACCGTGGTTTGACTAATGAAGCAGAGCATCTGACTTTGTGAAATGTTGATTTGTGGTGTAGGATGAGAAGCCAGCCGATAAGGAGAATGAGGCCAAGACAGTGGACAAACCGCCGGGTAAGTCATCACTCACTTGTTACTAAATTACTGGACGTCCTTTTTTGTTTTGCGTCGTGTCAGACAGGCTGGCGGTCACTGACCTCACTTGCACATACGCCTGTGCTTAAAACAGCAGCTCAGGCTGTTCGGGGTCTTACAGGGAGTTCAGGAATACATTGTAACTTTCACGTGGAGCTTTAAAAAGGCTGTAATCAGCTTTGTGTGCGCAGATATTGATAAAGAAGAAAATCACGTCATTAAGTCGACAAAGAGGCACACAAATGACACAAATTGACTTGTGTCATTTGTTGACAGCTTATCAATATGAAAATTTCAGCTCTGGTCAGCTTGTCCTCACCTTATTGTCTTGGTCCAAACTTAATTGTCCCTGCAGTCTGAGGTCTATAAGATAAATTGAATTTCAGCAGCTTGTTGATTGTGGGGCTCTTTGTTCAAACACCTGTCCTGCAGCAAACTCAATGGGTGAGTCATTCGTCTAGGTCCTGTCACCCAATGCAGCTGATTACATCCTCAGAAAACCAGGGAGAGATGCAACTTAACTCCTGAACAAGTTGTAACATCAATGGTCTTGTGGTCATTATGAATCACTGTCATAACTTCTGTTCAGTCTATACACACTTTGTTTTCCTCTTCAACAGTATGTCGTAGTATTTTATTTAAACAGTGCAGCTCAGATGGATTCTTGAACATTACCGTATTATAATTCCTTCCAAAGTTATTCATATTTTATAGCCACATGAGCTATATATAGATTCATTTGGTGTTCTTCAAGGAACTTTTAAAAAATGCCCTATTTAACAATTATGGCACTGTTTGTAAGACACCTTCAAATGCAAAGTGCTTAAAACTTAAAAATATATAAAATATATTAAATAAAGAAATGAAATGCAACAAAATGCAAAAGATGCAATCATGCAATGCTTTAAAACAAGCAGTAATATGCTGACAGTTAAACAGTGAAGGGAGTCGTAGTATTGTATAATGTGTATAATGTGGTTTCTGTCCGCAGTAGCATTTTGTGGGAGTTGTAGTCTTTGCATGCATTACGAAGATCATGTCTACAGGAGACGTAAAGTGTAATTAACATTGTTCCCCTTTTTCAAAATCAAATCTAGCACCAGCCCCTGCTCCAGCTCCAGCCCCTGCTCCAGCTCCAGCCCCTACACCGGCCCCAGCTAACCCTGACCAAGCTGGACCTGAAGGGTAAGGCATGCATCCTAGCTAACTTCTGTGTTTCCAATTGTTTAACCAACAATCACAATGACATTAACTCCACTTTATCTTAGCAGAGCACACGTCTGCCAAGACACTTACAACACAAACCAGTATCAAAGTAATCACCCAATGGACACTAAGTAATCAGATTCCCTGGCAAGATGGCAGCAAGACAGAGAAAGCCCTAAGAGATGAGTGCAGCATGTGTGAGATCTTTATCCCTCAGAGCAAGATGCATATTAACGGAGGGATGACCTGAAAGTGGATTAAAAGCTTTTCAGCTTTGTAGTGTTAAGAAGCTCACTAGGGCTGCTTCTGGCCCCCGGCAATAAAAACCATGGAGGCGACAGGTAAACACAGATTCTGCTGATCCTTACACTTGTAAACATGTTCCTTTTTGACATGGGGAGACGTGCTGCAAGTGGTTCATCAGTGGATAATGAAGGAGTGTTGGTGAGAGCTACAGTAGGTGTGTCAGCCATCAGGCTGAGTGATGTGCGGAATAAATAGCCTCAAAGGTGACACTAAAATACGCAACAGGTCTAGACTGGTATGGCCTCATTACTGACAGGTTATAAAAGGATTTCATGCACTTTGATGGTCCTAATGCAGTGTTCTTGATCTTGATCTTGATTTTCCCAAACAAACTGCCCAACAGTGAACCTGACTGTTACTCGACTGCATAAATAGTTGATTAAGATGTTACTGTATACAGTTACAATCAGCACTCTGGACCAACAACACTTAAAACAAATAATTACCTTCACTGACATCCATTAAGATGACATTTGTTTGTACACGTTGTGACACTGTATGTCCACCTAAGGGCAGGATGGACGCCTCTCCAGATTTGGGAATATTATTTTTGGGGTATCTGAGTCAGACATTTATTCTGAAAACCTAATGTTTTTTTATATAACATTATACAGACAGTTGTTTTGCCACAGATGAGTTCTCTATGGCTCTTCCTGTCAGTCAAATGTCATGCTGGACTTAGTCCACTAGGAGGCAACATGTGAACACACAGATGTCACACCTTGTTCTGTCTGTCCAGCTGACTAAGGCTGAAGTTGCCTGCGTGTGTCAGCTCAGCGTTTCCACTTGAAATGTCATTTCACAGTCATTACTATTTATTTGACATTACAAATCGCAATTACATTGCTGAGTCATGTTTGTAAAGCAGTTCCTGTTGACTGCAGCTTTATGAAAAAGGTCATTTGTTTCAAGCGATCTGCGACCAAGCGTGTCATAGTAGTAGTCTGGTTGGTTTGTTTTAATAAAAATGCACAGATTCCTGCTCTTCTCATTACTTTAGTTTTGTATTTATACTTGTATGTTTATACTTGTATGAGTATGTTTTACTTCAATTTCAATTTAGCTAATGTCAATTGTTACTTTGTCTGCAAATTTGTGATGTATAGTGGGTTTCTGAGCCTGCTATGGCCAAATATGCTATGAAAGAGCCAAAACAGTTCAGCTCGATAGACATAATGAGAACTTCAAAGTCTGGTTATAATTCTCTGTGGGTTCATCACTTTACTTTAATGCTTTCTATCACACTACACATAATTATAAAATATTGATTATAGCCACTAAGTAACAAGTGTCGTACTTTGACACATCACCTCAGATGACAAATGTTGTAGTTTCTCCATCTTTATTACATCAGAAACTTTAGCCTCTTCCCCTCCTGCACTGTAAAAAAACAAAAGCTAAACTGTCTGACTGTATAGCTATTTCTCTCATGGTGTTTTCCATCTTCAGACAAGAGGCGGCGCCCCCACCTCCACCCATCGTCATCAACAGGTATTCAGATGAGCAGCTCAGAGCCATCGTTACAAGGATGAGAGATAGACTGCAGCTCTACAAGGACAAAGTGGTTGATCAGTATGCTTCATCCCCAGAGATCAGCCCTCCTATCAGTATGTACAAACACGGAATTATTCTTTTGTATGCTCCTCACTTCAGCTGTGATTCGTGGTCGTGATCATCCTTGGTGCTTTATTGAAATTATTGTCCTTTCAGCACCTCGGCTACGCAAAGACAAGTACACAAAAGTCATAGAGGAGAGGAAAAGGCAAGCAGAAGAGGATCAGATAAAGAAGGAGGAGGCTGAGAAGAAGAAGAAAGAGGAGCAGGAGAAGAAAAAGAAGGAGGCTGAGCAGAAGAAGAAAGAAGAGGAGGAGAAAAAGAAAGCAGAGGCTCAAGAGGAGAAAAAAGAGGAAAAGGCCCTGAAGACCAAGCTAATAGAAGCCGCCTGGTATGGAGTGGATGTTGTGCTGAAGCCAATTGAGGACCAGATGGACACTGTGCTGGGGAAGACCATCGACCCTTTTACAGACCGTCGCTACATCGCCTGGCTGAGCCTGGTGACTCTGGCCTTCAACTATAACACCTGGTTCATCACAGCCCGCCTGTGTTTCCCGTACCACACTGAGAGTGCCATCACTTACTGGTTCATGCTCGATTCACTGGCCGACCTCATCTACCTCATAGACTTCATCATCTTCCAGCCCCGCAAACAGTTCGTCAAAGGAGGAGACATCATAGTGAGTCTTGGATAATCTTGGTGCCTGTTACTGAGAGTGACCTGGATTTATGATGTCACAAAATGATAAATGTCATTTTCTTCCTTCCAGAAAGACAGAGTGATGACAAAGAAGAACTACAGAGAATCAGAAAGATTCACGGTAGTGTAACTTGATTTTTTTTATCCTGTGTCTGTAGGATGAACTTAGTGATCTCACCTGTGTCTCTGCTCACCAGGCGGACATGATGTCCATCGTGCCATTTGACTTGCTGTACCTCCAGTTTGGTTTCAAATCCATTTTCAGAGCCAATCGTCTGTTGAAGGTGAATTTACTCCTGTCTTGTCTTGTGTTGTGGAACCAACTGGTGATGCGACCAGACTGACATTTCATTCATTTTAATCTCAAGGCAGAAACATTTTTTGAGTTCAGTGACCGTCTGGAGAGCATCATGGCCAAGGCTTACATCTGGAGGTAAGTCAAATGATTGACATGAACACGGTGCTATTTGTGTCATTCTAAAAAAAGACCTCAGAGCTCAGTAATGTGGATTTGACTTATCATCATTCATCATACATTAATCATGAGGAAGCTATTTTTAATTTTATTTCAAACAGTTTCTCTTTAAACTGAGCCTTTAGTAATAATGATAAAGTTGACAGTGAATCTGTTACTTCCCACGTAGTTCATCGTCTCACCTCTTTTGCAACCTCCATTGTCGTATCCCCTTGACAGAAACCGAAGGAGACAAACAAACAGAGGAACTAACATCTATACTTTTCTGTTAGAGTCATTCGCACCATCGGTTATCTCCTCTTTATGCTCCACCTCAACGCCTGCTTCTACTATGTGGCTTCAGACTACCAGGGCATCGGGAAGACCAAATGGGTGTACTCTGGTCTTGGCAGTGCGTAAGTACAGAACTTCTGTGTTCCTGCTTGTATTTGAGAGTACGGCATTCCAGTTTGACTTTTCTCCAAATTGCTCATATTACAACTACTAATATGTTACCACATTCTGTCAAAGTCAGCTCACTTGTGTCTCATTAAGATCTGCGCACATGTCAGGCTGATGACGAACACAGTACTGCAAACTGCACAGGTGTACAGTCTTTGGTCATGGTAGATCAGAGCAATCAGAGCATTTGTAAATTATAAAAAACAAATATTTTTGCCGTTTTGGTGTCCCCTGTGTAAGATTTAGGGGGCTCTATTTACTAGCAGAAATAAATATAATCAGCATAAATATGTTTTCATAAGTGTCTAATCACATCATCAGTTTGTTACTTTAGAATGAGCTCTTTGTGTCTGCTTACACTGCTGACCTGTCACAGAGATGCAGTCTGCAAATACACCACTAGATGTCACTAAATCTTACACACTGGACCTTTAAGACAGAATTTCTGTGCTGAACATACCATAGCAAAATGTGACAACCTGAACATCAAACAGAACGCAGTGCACTGCACTGAAACACTGAAAGAGTTCCTTTTTTTTTTTTTTTGAGATTTATGAGAAATCCAAATACAATCGCACATTGAAAATATATTGTATGTTCCATGTTTGCTGCTGCTGCAGTTACCTCAGCTGCTTCTTCTATGCGGAGAAGTCCCTACTGATGATCGCTGAGTTGCCGTTTCCAGACACCATGTTCGGACAGATCTTTCAGATGACAAACTACCTTTTTGGGGCATTCTTTATGTCCGTCTTTCTTGGACAGGTAGCTTATTTGAAATATTTTTTAATGTTCTATTATTTCTTTTTTTTTTTTTCATTTTTAAAAATGGTTTCTATCAATTTTTCTTTTTTTTTATTTTCTTTAAGTTTACAGCAAGATATCAAATCAATCCAGCATGAAAGATGATTCAAAGACTTCCACACACCATCCTAAACACACGCACACAAATAAACTTATTCTACAGGCCAATGACATGTAGTGTAATTCAAAACAGCCCCTCTAGGTGCAGTGTTTAACTCAGTTGGTAGAGCAGCAGAAGCCTAGGGTTCAAATCCGACCTGTGGCTCTTTCCTGCATGTCATTCCCTGTCTCTCTCTCCCCACATTTCCTGTCACTCTTCAGCTGTCTCTATCAAAATAAAGCTTGAAAAGGCCAAAATATCTTATATATATCTTAAATATATAATCTTAAAAAACAGCCTCTCTAATGCCCCCACCCTCTCCACAGGTACCTGCGTTGTTACTACCACGCTGTCCGCAGTCTGATCAACATCGGGGGTCTTAACGAACCCCATACCGTCTTTGAGATTACCTTTCAGATGGCTAACTTTTTCATTGGCGTCTTTGTGTTCTCCAGTTTGATTGGACAGGTAACACAGAGATACATTCTGCCCTTAGCATGAGTCAGTCCCAGCATGCTCACTTCACCTGGAATCCTGGTAGAAATTAGCATCTCCAAATGAGCGTAACATCACCTCTTTTTCCACTTGTCTCATTGATGTAGTGATGTAGTGACATGAACCATACTAGCTTCACTAACACCCCATTATTCGCCACTCCAGCTGTTGTTGTATCTCACTGGTTCCCTGTGGAGTCTTGACTGTCAAACATCTTGTTAAATGTGCTAAATGTAGCATTTTAACAACCAGAAGTCATTAAGTCTGCTCGCTGACTGGAGTATTTACCAATTTAAACCAAGTTTTCCTCAGTTCATGCATTTATTTTCACTGTCATCTTACCTCAGATGAGGGATGTCATCGGTGCAGCCACAGCTGGACAGACCTACTTCAGGTCCTCCATGGACAGCACCGTGGACTACATGGTGACCAACCGCATCCCAGCCTTGGTGCAGAACCGAGTCCGCACCTGGTACACCTACACCTGGGATGCTCAGGGCATGCTGGGTCAGTAACGTGGCAAAGTGCTCAGTCCAAGTAACAAGATTTCAGAAACCACTCAGCCGTTAACCTTAACAAACATGATACCACCTTTTTCTGTTTTAATTTGATGCTTTCAGATGAGTCCGAGCTGCTGGATAAGATGCCTCTGGTGATGAGAACCGCCATCGCTGTTGACATCAACCTGGCAACCTTTCAGAAGATTGATCTTTTCAAGGTGCCTTTTTGAGACATGACAGTAAAACAGGAATAATGCAGCTTGGACATATAATAAAGATCTTTTTGTTTGCCCCACAGGGCTGTGACCAGCAGATGTTGGTAGACATGTTACTAAGGCTCAAGTCCATCATCTATCTGCCAGGAGACTTCGTCGTGAAAAAGGTGAGTTAATAGCTACTTTCCATCAAAACTGTTGATTAGTACAAGATTTTTGTAAATAGCCGCTGTCTATTTTTCTGTATGCAACAATCTGCAAAGTGTTTATTGTTATCTGCATGTGTAAAATATGACTTGGTCCTCTATGCAGGGTGACATCGGTAAAGAGATGTACATCATCAAAAGTGGAGCGGTGCAGGTGGTGGGAGGACCTGACAACAGTATCGTGTTTGTCACACTGAAGGCTGGCTGTGTGTTTGGGGAAATCAGGTAAGATAAAGACCACACTTTCACTTTGTCAGACTGAACACATAGTCTGAGGAAGAATCTCGGAGCATTGTAGATTCACACCGTTTTCACACCGTGATAAAAATCAGCAGATTATTAGGCTCATAATCAGAAGCTAGTGGATTGAAATCCACAGACAAAGAATAGTTTCAAGGAAATTTTAGCCATAAAATGTTTCTTCTTCTCAGTCTGTTGCAGTCATCCAAAGATGGAGGTAACAGGCGGACAGCTAACGTCAAAGCCTACGGCTTCGCTAACCTCTTTGTTTTGGAGAAGAAAGATCTTTTTGACATCCTGGTCCACTACCCGGAGTCTCAAAAAGTGTTGGCAAGGAAGGGAAGGTGAGTCACAGGCCTATCACAGTGGTGGCATCATTGTGATGCAAAACTGCACGCTACAGTCAAAAAAAGTGGTGATGCAGGAAATTCCCATTCTGGATGGGGATGGGCAGAATCTAAATTGTCAACAAACTGTACTGACATGTAGACATTTTTGGCAATGTGTTGTTTACTTACATTTACAAAAATCTACAGAAGCCCTGAGAGTCAAGTGTGAATTACAAAAAAAAGATTGAACGTTATTTGTAAGTCATAAACCGAGGGCTGCTCAGGGTTTCTGTAATAACTTCTTACAGTCTTTAAATTAAGATTATATACAACTGAGGAAAGCATTTATATTATATTACATAAAACTTTTTATTGAATGAGCATTTCATCAAGTTTCTCATTCATTTTCTGTCAATCAGATAAGATAATCAACCAATGTGCAACTAACTTCTTTTAACAGCTGTTTTTAGGTCATTTTCTCTCAGTGATTTGGCCTCGCAGGCTGCTTGCATGCTTTCAAAAGTTCCCTTTTTCTAATCGCTTCTGTCATGAAAGAATCACACAAGCTTTGCAGTGTACACACTATCATTTCTTCATGAGCCTCGTTGTTTCTGTGCGTAGGAAACTAATGAAGGCAAAGGGTCCCGCAGCAGCTAAAGTAGAAGAGGAGAAGAAGAAAGGACTGGCGCTCTTTGGTGCCAAACCGCCCACACCCAAACTGATACGTGCTGTCGGCGAAGGTACAACCAAAACATTCATTAACAAATTGAAGGTAACACACTTTCATTTCTATTTCTGTCATTTCTTTCATCTATATGTGATTACATAAAAGCCTCTGCAGTTATGCTGACTGCTAAAACATACTATATTATTTTTTATTCCCTCCCCAGAATGCTGCTGGAGGCCAATGAAGATGGAGCTTATTTCTTTTTTTATAACTCCTTTTTGGGAGTCAATGTACAGTTTTTCTTTCAAGCTCTTACTTTTGTACTGAGTGTCATTTTAAGATGTTGCTTCTGTCTTTTTCGGTCGCTCTGTTATTTTTTTTGCTTGGGCAAGCTTGGAGCGCTAATCAAGCAGGGTTGTCCACGTTATAAGACATTAATGTAACACAAATTATCTGAGATAATCACGTGGAGATGTGAATTTTAAACACCTTTTAGGTGACATTTATATTGTCTCATGTGACAGATTCCTGCTAATTTGGATTGAAAGCATCATAAATGTATTTACACAGATTTCCAAACTGTTTTGATGAGAGGTGCAACATTTCAATCTGTAAATCACAATTACTGCCCCTGCTGGACACGGCTTGTTGTATATATTGTATACTTGCATACTGAGTGTAATTCACTTTTTTTTTTCTTGTCTGCTCATATTGGTTATATTCTTCAGTAGCTGTAAAAATCCTATCAATTCTCAGAATATAATATTCTGATATAATATCTGTCAATATCTGTTTAAATAAACAGTTTCCTGATTGAACTACAGTTTACTTCTAGTGGTCTGTCTGCTATGTGTTCGTACAGCAGCAGTTACAGTCTGACAGAGAGAGAGAGAGAGAGAGAGAGAGAGAGAGAGAGGTATTAACTAATCCTGTTAGTCAGACAGGGACATTGTGAGGGTTAATTAACTAAGTGAACTCTGCAGCCAGATGGGACTGAAATAACCCTGTCAGTCTAATTTTACAGCAGCTACTTTCATTTCAGCCGCAAGTTACCATCATTCTAAAAATGCACTCAGCTCTGTGAATTGTTTTTATGTATTTCAGTGAACCATATGTCACAGTTGATAACCAGGTTATATGTTATGTAAATACAGACTGTTCCCCATCCTCCTTTGACTGGCAGTAAACAATCTTTTCCTCTGATAATTGGTTATTAAGATGACATGCTGACTGGCCAACAAATGACAATCAGTCCCTCTAAATGCTTCTTGTTCTGGATTGGAGACAGCTCTGTGCACTGACAGCTGATCTCGTTGTTGGCTCAGGAGAACTGGGAGTGCCCAGAGGGAATTAATGGCTCTGACAAATTCAATTGACTCAGTTGGATGTTTGGATGCCAGATAAGGACTGCAGAGGATCCTGGGACTCTTTTGAGGATCTGAGATCCACATAGGAAAGAGTATTCAGGAGGTAAACCTGTTCGCTTTAGCCCACATCGAGTCCCGACCATGTTCGGCAGGTTAAAGAAGATGATCGGGGCTCCTGAGCCTCCCCCCAGCCCAGCTCCTACTCCACCTCCGTCCCCTGTTCCACCCACTAAGGTAAGGCCTGGCCTCTTTCTAATATCTTAAATACAAAAGACCAGAAGCCATTTTGACTACATTTATTTAACTTTCACATTTGTAAAATCAGCACATTTTAATTCTTATCTCCTGTCCTTACTACTCGGCTGTCATACTCAGTTGCTGAGCTGTTTGAAGGTAAACCATGGCAGGTGGTTCAGATCAGTGAAAGCAGCTTGGCAGACTGGTGAAGAACTGCAGCTTCAGCAGAGAGGGTGAATTTACTGTTTGTGGGGCCTGCAAAATTACTTAAACTGAAGGACGGTGGAAAATGCTGAGGATGGACTGTAAATATATATTTTTTTAAATTTAAGCATTTAGAACTGACGCTTTCTGATCCACAGATGCACAACACAACAAGTGAGTCTGACAGCTGATAATTGGGCTGTGTTCTGTTTGCCTCAAGAGGTTGTTCGTTCACTTTTGCCCGCAATCTGTTTCAGGAAGAAAAGCCCCCCGAAAAGGATGAAAAGGAACAGCCAAAAAAAGAGGAAGAGAAGAAAGAGGAAAAGGAAGAAAAGAAAGAGGAGGAAAAGAAAGACGAAGAGCCCAAGAAGGAAGAGACAAAACCAGGTGAGAATGTTTATTTGTGTGTGATAGTGACGTGATCTGTAGGTACAGCAAGATCCAGATTTCTTGCTTAAACTTACTTTTCCTCAATGAAATGTACTTTCCTCCACCTGTGCAATGTAATTTCATATTGCTACATCACATCCTGTTTGTTTTGATCCAAGCAGATCACTTAACATAGCCACCTTGTATGTCTAACTAAAGGAAAAAAAAACAAAACATTAAAGTGTGTGTAGAAATATTGTTGATATCACAACCATGTCCTGTTCACTGTGAACAGGACTGTGTAGGATTTAGTAGCACCTGGCAATGAAGTTGCAGATTACAAACAAATACTCTCCCACGTCTCACCCTCTCCTTCCATGTAGGAAAATCTCTGAGAGCAAAGCATAAAAAGCAAAAGGCCATATCTAGATCCGTGTTTGGTTTGTCTGTTCTGGGCTACTGTACAAAAATGGCAGCTCAACGGGGTGGGTTTTTGAATGTGAAGTGTCTATTTACTTCTGTTAGAAATCAATAAAAACATGCATGCTGAACTGTCACCGTCAGACAGACTAAAGTATGCTGCTATATTTGTCTTGCAGCTGCAGATCCAGCCCCAGAAGCTCCTGCTGCTACTGCTGCTGCCAATCCAGAGGGGGCTGATGGGTAAGATCTAGCTCACAGTGTGAGTGGGGATAATCTCTGGTGCCTTGGGACCCTTCTGGTTATGGCGGCATAGATGATGGATGGATATATATAAGACACTTTAGGCTTTACATTATAGGACTATATATATATATATATATATATATATATAGTGTAAAACTCTGGACCTTTTCAGAATAAGGCAGACCTTATTCATAACTGTGTTTTCATGCATGTATAATCACATGAACATTTTATTTTTGTTATTTCAAAAATGATCCTTTCATATCTACAGTGGGAGCAGGCCCTCTTTCATGGAGGCTACCATGTTGAAACAAAATGTTTCTACAGTAGCCCAGAACAGACAAACTAAATACTCACTCTAGACAGAGCGAGAGGCTGTTGTTGCACCTTTACACTAGGAAGTTGAGGGTGATTTGAGGAGGTCGCAATGCAGCAGTTACACCACTAGGTTCTACCAAATACTGGACCTTTAAGTAGAAAAGGTTCTTGGAATATTTAAAAGAACCGTTATTAGCAATTCGATTTTTTTTCAGGAAATTTAAAATAGGACTCTTTGTATTTACTTTCCAAGCTTTATGCATGAACCACGTTTAACTGATTGAGCAGACAGTTTACCCTCACCTCCATTTGTTTCATCTTCTCTTACATACATACAGTGTCTAGACATGTTAGCTGCAGTAACAACAGCCATGATCTTGCTGCGACTCGCAGCCTGTGACTCCTAAAGCAGTAAAGGAGATTAGGAGCTTAGTGGTATTTGTGACCGAGAATGATCAGAGGTATCAGAGGTAGGGGGATAAGTGGAAAATCAGTTTTTATTTTATTTTATTTAGAACAATAGCTGAATTAGAGATAATCGCATGTATTTTATGGTCTTATTAAAATGACAAAATCCTGTTTTCTCTCCACTGATGACACCTCCCTCCTCTGTGGTATTCTTTAATTCACCTCCCTTTTTTTTGCTTTTCAGTGAAGATCGTCCTCCTACTCCATCTGAGGTGTACTCCCGTTACACAGACGACAAACTCAGAGATCTGGCCACGAGGTTAAAAGAGAGGACGCAGGAGCTCAAAGAGAAAGTCATTGACCCTTATGCCACATCCCCAGAAATCACCCCACCCGTTAGTAAGTATGAACATGTGCAAACTAACTCACGAAGAGAAAGACACACAGATGTGGTCAAAGGGCTATGATTTTACTCACCCTTCCTCTGTTGCTCTTTGCCTGTTCAGCACCTATTCTGAGGAAGGAGGACTACATCAGGAAGAAGGAAGAGGAGAGAATAGCAAAAGAAGAAGCGGATAAGAAGAAGGCTGAAGAAGCAGCCAAAAAGGCGGAGGAGAAGAAGAAAAAAGATGAGGAGAAAAAGCTGGAGGCCGAGAGGAAAGCAATAGAGGATCAAATCCTAGCAGAGGCGAGCAAGAAGGTGCCAGTGTTTCCAGTCATCAGCTTGACCCCCTTCATTGACGCCCTCCTCCGGCCCCTCGAGGACATGATGGATAACGTCCTGGCAAACACCATAGATCCTTTAGGTGAGGTGCACACTGGGAACAAAACATCTGAGAAGAAATGAACACACAAACACTTGAAATACTGAAATCTGTCTGTCTTTCTCTAGATCATCGATACATCACCTGGTTGGCTTTAGTATCAGTGGCATTCAACTACAACATTTGGTTTTGCACTGTCCGGTTGGCTTTCCCTTACCATAATGCAACTGCCAACTACTACTGGATATTCTTTGACATTCTTAGTGACTTGGTGTATATCATTGACATCATAATTTGGCAGCCCAGGCTCCAGTTCGTCAAGGGCGGAGACATTATCGTAAGTCACAAAGCATTATGTTGTCAATATTAATACCTTTGGTGGCTTTAAGTGATCTTAATAAACAACGTGAATTGTGATTTTCCCCCTGCAGAAAGACAGAGCTGTGACAAAGGTTTTTTATCGGAAATCACCACGATTTAAGGTGAGGTGATGTAATTAATGAAATTAACTGAGTACATTTACCCAAGTACTGTATTTGAATACAGTTTTGAGGAACTTGTACTTGGAGGGAACATTTCAAACTTTTTCCTGCACCACATCTATCTGACAGCCAAAGTTAAAGGATGTGATTTGACATAAGTAAACTTGTCATAACATTATAAAATACAATTCACTATTTGAGTGTTTGATTGGGGTCTGTTGTCACATTTCATAAGCTGTCAACGCTTCCATCCCCTAAACCTCTCAGATGATTTCATTGAAATAATTCAAGTTTAAAGGCTGAAAGTGGTCAAATGATTCTATATTTCACAAAAGAAGCTGAAGGGTTTTGTCTTCTTTTTCAGACTGATCTTTTCAGCATCATCCCCTTTGACCTTCTCTGCCTGCGCTTTGGATTCTCCTCCGTCTACCGACTCAACCGCTTCATCAGGGTGATCATTTGTACCAATGACGTAAACTTGAAAAAATACATTTTTGTTTCAATAAATTTCACACTTCCTGTTTGTTTCCGCATGTGTTCTAGATTGATGCCTTCTTTGAGTTCAGTGATCGACTTGAGAATATCATGGCCAAGGCCTACATCTGGAGGTAAACGCTCCTGTGACAACACAACAGTACGCTGTGTGTAAACATGTCATTACTGTATCTTTGGAACTAAAATGATCTCCCACTTCGATCTTACCCTGTTTATTTCTGCTTTTTATATCATTCTCTTTCTAACACAGAGTGGCTCGCACCACAGGTTACCTGCTCTATGTACTCCATCTCAACGCCTGTGCATATTTTACTGCCTCAGTATACGAGGGTTTGGGATCCTCCACATGGACGTATGACGGAAAGGGCTCAGCGTATGTACTTTTTTTTACATTGTCTTGTTGTTTGTGATTATAGTTGTCGTTGATGTCTGAGCTCCCCGTGACACAAAAACCCTGAAAGTGTGCTGTGGAAAATTTCACGCAGTCTCTCGAAATCATTCACTATTTACCAAATAGTCTCCCAAGTCCAACATATATATTCATGTCTTGCAATGTAAACATCTCAATTTACTGCACTCAATAGTGTTTATTATAAAGGGAGTAGTCATGAGTGAATCACTCTCAGCCACATTGCAACCACTTGGAAACCGTAACGAGAACGCAACCATCTAGTCATCCCCTGCCAAACACCCAGAGCATAATAGCAACCGCCAAGTAAGACTTACATACCTCTCTAAACACAGAAAAAGTGTCCCGCAACACCCAAAGACCCCTCTAGCAACACAATTTAGCAACACCCCAGTAAAAATGTAAGGAGACACATCACGAAATTACTCTTAAAGTCTTAAAATATGTCATTTTTATCCTTTGTCTACCGGAGTTAATGATATCACGTATTTCTCTAAAGCATAAAGGCATTATATTGTGTTTTCATCGTCCATCCACAGGTACCTGCGTTGTTACTACTATGCTGTTCGCACTCTGATCAACATCGGTGGTGTTCCAGAGCCTGTAACCACTTTCGAGATCACCTTTCAGATGTTGAACTTCTTCATTGGCGTCTTTGTGTTCTCCAGTTTGATCGGACAGGTAGGGAGGAGGATGGAGGGCGGAAGTTTCATTCATAACTATCATGAGATAACGGTCCAATAATTCACTTTTGTTTCTTTCTTTCTGTTTCAGATGAGAGACGTCATAGGAGCGGCAACAGCGGGTGAGACATATTTCCGGGCATCGATGGACGGTTGTGTTGCCTACATGAACACTAATAAGATCCCCAAGCAAATCCAGAACAGAATCCGCACCTGGTTCAACTACACCTGGGCCGCTCAGGGCATGCTGGGTGAGTCTCCGAAAACGTTCTACCTGAGATGTGTCCTTGTGAGAATGAAAACCTTCATGAGACACCAAAACTAACGATAATTCCACGTCTGTGTCGTTGCAGATGAGTCCGAACTGCTGGACAAGATGCCTCTGGTGATGAGAACCGCCATTGCTGTCGACATCAACCTGGCAACGTTCCAGAAGATCGCACTATTTCAGGTGACAGAAAATGTGACACACATCTAAACACAGCACTGAAGACTAACCTGTTAACCTGATATTGTCTTTTTCAGGGCTGTGACCAGCAGATGTTGGTGGACATGTTGCTGAGGCTTAAGTCAATCGTCTATCTACCAGGAGACTTTGTCGTGAAGAAAGTTAGTATGTGTGTATGTGTGTGTAAAAGATAAACTTTGGTAATCATCATGGAGCAAATAACCAATAATCCTTCCAGCGCTTTCATTATTCTGAGTGTGTGCTCCTCCCTGTAGGGTGACATCGGTAAGGAGATGTACATCATCAAAAGTGGAGCGGTGCAAGTGGTGGGAGGACCTGACAATAGTATCGTGTTTGTCACACTGAAGGCTGGCTGTGTGTTTGGGGAGATCAGGTTTGTCCACAAGCTAAAGTGCTACTCTTTTGTTACACATCTACATATATTCATTGACAACCTATATCCTGATTCACAAAGGTAGCATATACTGGATGGATGTAGTCTGATGTTGTCTGTCTCTGCATTTCCCAAGAATACAACACAAATGTTCCCATCAGGAGACCTCCCATCAGGTAAATTTTTGCTTCTGTCCCTGTCACAGTTTACTACAATCTGCCAAAGATGGAGGAAACAGGCGCACTGCTAACGTGAAAGCACACGGCTTTGCTAACCTTTTTGTCCTGGAGAAGAAGGACTTGTTTGATATCCTCGTCCACTACCCGGAGTCTCAGAAAGTCCTGGCCAGGAAGGGAAAGTGAGACATTTACATGTGCTCGAGCAGCAGTTGAAAAGCAAAAGTTTTATTGATAGAATTTTAAGAATTGATTTATCATTTATCAAGATCCAAACGTCTGCAAATTCTGTTTTAAATGCATTGTTTTTGTGTGATTGTGAAGGAAATTGACCAAAGCCAAAGGCCCTCCAGGAGCTAAAAACGAGGAAAGGCCGAAAGGTCTGACTCTGTTTCAACCAAAACCACCAACACCCAAGTTACTCAAAATGTTCGGCGTGCGTAGAGCAAGCTTCCTGGAGAAGCTCAAGGTAAAGTCTTTACACTGATGCTTCTTCATACAGAGGTTTGATCTGTGACAGAAAGCCTTGTACTGCAATAGAAAATGTGACCACTGGACAGTCATTGTGCATTTTTATGAGCGTTGGTAACTTTTTGTGATGAGAGAACCCGTGGCAAATTTCCATCAGACACACTGTGCTGCTTTTACTAAATGGTGACATCAGAGTAAACATGTCTTTTTCTGTCTTCTGTCCACAGAAAGCCGGCGTGGACAAGCAATGAGACTGAACTGTGCTGTGAAATGGTTGAGCTGTTGCAATTTTTAGCTCAGTTCTAAATGTTGTGGAACCAAAATCGAAACTGGGAATCTGTTATATTATTGTAATAATTATAATATATTCACCTTTTATATAAATATATTCAACTTTTGTAGTTTACTCAACCTGATCAGTAAGTAAATATGAAACTTTTGAATATCATATGTGATTTTTATTTATTTTATTATTTTATTTAAAGTTAAAGTTAAGATGTTTCCTACAAAACATGTCCTGTTTTATTACTGAAATGAGATGAGCTGTTTGGTTTGGACTTCATTTGTTTTAAATGGGAGGAACTGGAAAGTTAGTATGAACCAAGAGAGGTCTGATGGCTCAACAGGTAAAGTGCACCACCTACTGTTTGACATGTTACAGAACTATGAAGTCAAAATAATTCCTCAATAATGTCGCCCTGCCACGCTAGTTTTATGTTTTTTTTTTCACTGTGAAAACTTTGTCACCTTTGTAATCTAAACTATCCATGAAGAAACAAAGTACAAACTCTGTACAGACATCTTTCAAGTCTAGAGCAGGGCGATCACTTAAAATGGACTTTTTATCTGTTAGTGGACACTTTTTTTCTTCTCCTCTGTTCCATTTTTGTGAAACATTTTTATCCAAAACACTGTGTACTATGAGATCATAGGTAAAGTAAAGGTGTTCTGTGGCTGGTTGATCTCACCGTTCTGAACTGTTTCCACTCAGCAGAACTGGATCAGTCAGTATAATGAAAACCTTGAATGTATCTCTTGAAAACAGAAGAAGAAACGATGGAACGATGACTCTTAGAGATCAGTGTTATTTGGTAATGAGAACACATGAGCAGCCTTTGAAGAATAAAATGCACATAAAGCTTTAGAAACATGATCGCTAATTAAAAAGCAGTGTAACATGATACATAAGAAAAAAAAAACACATGGACAAAAAAAAAAAAAAAAAAAATCCACACAAATGTAGAATGTGAAAGCTGAAGCTGAACACAGAAGTGAAAAATAAGGCGTGAACACTGTTTTTAGCTTCCTGCTCGCATGCACAAAACTGCAATTGGAAAGTTTCTCTCAATATGCAGACAGATATGAACTAACACCACTGTAAGGACCTTTTGTTTGCTGCAGTTGAGAGAGAGTTTAAGTCCTCTTCCCGCTCTAACTGCTCTGTCATACTGTGCAGCTACAGTACTTTAAATGAAGTCTGGGTCATGTAGTCTGCGCGATACTTGGCCAGTATTGTCCAGTATATTGCACTGGAAGTCTTGATCTGCGCCTGCTGAATGTTCAGCGTGCAGAAACACTTGTTTAACACTGGAGCTTCCAGAAGATGGTCTGTCTGTCCTCTCCGCCTGTGATCACCGTGGTGCACAGGTCATTCATCCACATGGCTGTGACAGCACCTGCACAACAATGAATATGTTATGCATAATAATAATCTATTAGATCCTGTAAGAATAAATTAAAATATTAATACTTTTTATACTTCATCACACTGCATCGATCTTTATTTAATACCTGTATTTGTACATGTAGCGTTAGAAGAGAAAGCTTCATGCAGCTGTAATCTAAGGAACCAGGGGAGCTGTTGAATGCGGGAAGATGATCTGTACCTGAGTGTGCAGGGATCCTCTTGGTGACTGTGTTGCTGAGCAGGTCCCACAGCAGGAGGTCACCAGACTGTCCCCCACACAGCACAGAGCTCCCGTCCCAACAGAAACACCTGGACACACACAGATGGTACATCAGCTTAAGTAAGAGAGGAGTTCTTTGGGCTTATACAGCAGGAGGCAAATTCAAGACAACAACATAGAAAACAAACAGAAGATGTGTGTATTTCCTACTGCACACAACTTATGATATAAGTACATTACTTATTACAGAATTATAGGTAGATGTATTTTTATCTAGTTTATATACAGTATGACTTTCAGGCTTTCTAAGGAGCTTCAGTTGTTGTGACCTCTTTGTGTAAAACTGTAATCTGAGGTGAGAGAATCTCCTGTTCTGCAGCTGGTGTGTGTCTCACCTCTGCTCCTCCTCAGCGCTCACTGATGAGATCACCATTCCCGTCTGCACGTCAACAACCTTCATACAGGAGTCGGCGCCGACACTGAGAACATGTCGGCTGTCTGAGGGAAGGCAAACGGAGTCACTGCTTTACAGCAGTCTGTAGGTTTGATCTGACATGTAGCAGAGAGTCGCTCAGATCTTTAAACTTTTCTAATTCAAATACAGCTCTGAAAACTACTCATGCTGCTTAGTCATAAGTAAACAAAGAGAAAGAGAAAATAGTCAGCTAGTATACAGTACACTTCTGAATTATTGTCAGGTGCCCAGGCTTTTATAAGGCTTATCAAGATGAAGTTATAAAATGCAGCCAGATCTTTCCTGTATTGGCAGAATAATAAAGTTTATGGAGGTATAATGAAGCAAACAAACTTCTGTAATGTCGGCATTGATTACAGATCAGTGTGACTCACACTCAACAACCAATAAAACAGATGCCTCTTCAGTGCAATCAAGAAGCACCTTAATAAGACGTGCACTGTACTTTATATGCGTCATCAAGGGTATAATATCTAACCGGTTTCACATGATTTGGTTGGTCTGACACGTACCGGGACTGAAGGCCATGTGGTGGATGGTTCCGTTGTGGCAGTGGATCTGCTGCAGCGTCGCGTAGCTGCTGGTGTCCCAGATGGTGACGGCCCCATCTTTACAGCCAGACACGAGCAGAGTCCCCGCTGGATTCAGACCGATGGTGTTCACCTGTACGCGCCGTCGCAGAACAGGAAAACGAGTTGCTGCTGCTGAATTCTCAAACATGTTTGTCTGTCAAGGTAGTCTGAGTTTTATTTGATTTTTTTTATTTGATTTGTTTTGATTATCTCATGTTTACACAACACAAACACACACAGTCTACAGAAAAGAAACCCTGAATAAAGTTACTTATTCATACGTCATGTGAATTAAGTCAAATATAAACACGTTTCTGTATGTGATTTAAAAACACATATTTCATAAGTTGGTATGTAACATACAATCAGCCTCCTCACTCACCCCAGCATCATGTTCCAGCTCAGCCAGTAACTCAAACTGGGACCTCTTGTGGCTGGACGAGCTATCAGAAGCACACTGCCACACCTGTGAAATACACAACATCCCCTCACCTCTTACTCAGACAATAACATAAAGCATGAAACCAAACACATACACCACATCTGTCTGCATCTGTCCGAGCCTCCACTTGGACATCTTAGCAACAGGCGTCGCCTACCTTGACGGTGGAATCCCAGGACGCCGTGTACAGCCGGTCCTCAAACCAACACATTTCATTGACGGCGTCATCGTGACCCATCAGTGTGTCCTGCCGCCTGCCGTACGGGATGGAGTAGAAATACCTGAGGGAAGAGAGACGCGTAGGTCAGTGTGAGGTCATAAACATCTGTGTGAAAAACAAATCACACACACAGGACTGTACATACACATTGTTGTCCCAGGAAGAACACACCACAGTTTTCCCATCTGCCAGCATCAGACACGATGACAGTGCCTGAAAAACAGTCAAGTAAGTTTATTATTTAGGGAGTCATGAGGATTCCATGTAGAGGCGGAGGTGAAGCGGCATACCATGTTAGAGAAGGACATGCTTCTCTGGAAGTTCTTCAACTCTTTGGAAAACATTTTGAGCGTCGAGTCTGAAACAAAGAGCGAGACAGATGAGGACAACTCTTTTTCTCAATGAGACCAACGACACCGCAGCGTGTGAAGTGATTCATTTCTGCTTAAACTGAAGTCTAATCCGTGCACACACCTCACTGCTTCTGATGGAAAAACTAAATCAAACTTCTCTTGTCATGCACCATGTGAAAACACTTTGTATTCCAATGTGAAATTCCAACTGTGTTGACATCACTTTGCACCATTACGGGAACAGAGAAACCCCAGAGGACCACTAAAGGCAGCAGTGGACATACTGCTGAGCACATATAAACCTCTGGCACACATAAAATCACATCACACAGGGTCATTAAAAAACAACACATTATGAAACAGGCCTGACTATAAAGACGCTGAGCACACAATGTTCTGCAATAGATGTTGCTGCTTGATGACAAGAACAACTTATTAGCAATGCAAACAGGGTTTGTAATTATAATAATCAATATCTGTCTCTGATGTGAGATGTGAATATATTTTCCAGACCTTGAGATGTGGAGAAAATCGCTGCTCCATCTCTAGTCACAGCAATGCCCGTCACAGCCCTGCACATCCAAGACAATGACTCAAAACATGCAGAAATATCTCCAACATGTAGCAGTCTATTCTAACACTATTCTAAATTAGCAAAGACAAAACACTCTACAAATGTGAGAATTTTTTCAAAATTTGAGGAAGTAGTTTGACAGCAGCCACCTGCCCTTCCCATCTGCACGAGTCCCCACAACAAATGTAAGAAGTGACTATTTTCTGCTGCCTTTTAGCTTTGCATGCACTTCCTCATATTTGAACTTTCACTTCAGTCTGCATGGTTTAGCACTGCAATTATACTCGGGCTGTGTCATTACTGTGGCCGGCTGGAGGCCTCCTGACTTACTCTTTATGGATTTTGTGGCTGGAGACGGGTTTCAGATTTCCCATGTTTGCCCAGACTAATTTCCTGCTCTCCTCAGTCAGGTCCTCAAAGGACGAGTCCTCGCTCTGAGAGGCTGCAAAAACAAGACAGGGATAACTGCTGCAGGGACACGGGGGGAAAAGTAAAAGTGCTATTGCGCAGTTAATCACTGGAAATAAAATAAATCAGCAGTTGAACAGATTACTAAAAACATAATCTAGGAGACAGTATTATATGTCATGACTGGACACACTTTTGTTTTTAAACTGAGCCCTAAAGAAGAGATCACACGTTCTACCTGGAGACAGTTCACTGATTGGTGAGTTGATGCTGGAGCTTCGGGTCATGTTGTGGAACCTCGGCGTGATCCTCTGAGGGTGCGGCGTGGTGAACAGCTGTTTGGGCGTCTGGCCGAACTCCAGGATTTGTGTCAGCATGGCGATCCTCTGGTCAGGGTCCTCGATGCTTCCCAGAGAAACCAGAGTTAGTTAGTCAAAGTCATTTTTAATATGTTTAATAATGGTTTGTGGTTGATTTTCTCTGATACCTGTCACAGTCGATGCCTCCTTCATAGGTCAGTGGGTGAAACACTGAAAGACAGTGAGACAAATGGCAGTCTTTGTACAGTTTTGGTGGGTTTGATGTTGAAAACAGCTGCTGGATGTTATACCATTATGTGCTGCGATGGCTTCGCTGCCTCTCTGCTTAAAGCCAAACACCAGGTCGATCCACTCGTGAAGGTGCTCTGACACATACTGACTCTCCAGAGCTGTCCTGTGCTTCTGAAGGAAGTCACTGCTATCTGGAGGCGTGACAGACAGGATACAGGACGTGTGGAGCAACACACAGACTCAGAGCACTGTGCATTATGTTGTCAGGTGGATGTCGGCGTAGGGGTGAAGCAGGTTCAACCAGGCAAAGAGAAACAGGACATGACACCTGGGTCTAACAGATTCTAAGTTACCTGAGGCCCACGGAGGGAGGACAACATCACAGACAAAGCTTCCATTCTGCTTTCTGCCCAAGTCAAGACTCAGCTTGTTTTCCAGAAAGCTGGCGTCTGTCCCATAAAACTCTGGAATCAACTGCATTACAGGAGACACACACGCACACAAGGAAGACAACATGTCATGAAACACACTCTTATATAGAAACCCTTTGTCCAAAACAGAGTGTGTATGTTCTTACATCTCAAAAAGAGACAGACAAAACAGGAGTTTATTTATGACAATCACAAAGAGTCTGATCAGCAATATTAGGGGATTTTACACTATTACCACTGATGGCACAAACTCTTCACTTCTAGGAAAATACATGATGAAAATGATCTTTAGTGTGTGACTGACATAATACAGAGCAGATTCATCAATTTACCTCTTTGAAGTCAGTCGCCCCCTCTAAGCAGTTTTTCCATGTTTCACTTATGCTGTAAGATTTCAACAGAGGTCAGTAAATACCAACATGCAAAATCATACTGTTACTACTTTAAAGCTCAAAATGCTACATGCAATTAATAGGGCAATTAAGTAAATAATGTATATTTGTGCTGAATCTAACTGCTGTGAAACAATCAGGAAATAACTTTTTATTTGGCAGCTTTATCAATGCTGGCGCTCCCTCACTCTCATTCACTGTCTATGTCTCTTAACCAATTATATCTAAATTATTGTACAGTTCCAAGAAATATCTTCATCATTTGTTAGATTGTTAGCTCAGTTGTTCCAAACTGTCTCTCACTACTTCATTTCATTCTGTTCTATACATGACTAATGACATTCTATAATCCATGGTTGTAATATACCTATTAAACATGCGATCAGCATGATCGTAGCGGCCATTCTGGAGACACAGCATGTGCTCTGGAGCTGCAGGAGAGAAGACAGTGTACAAAGTATTAAACAGCTTCATTTCGCAGTAGTAACAAAGATGGCAGCTACATAATGAGAGACTACAAGACCCAGAATACATGTGTGTATAACTGTTGTGAAAGACGATCCACAGAAATTAAATCAAAATCAAAGTAAAGGATATTTGATTCATTATTTTTGCAGATGTCAGATTTCTTTCTGGGACGTTTGTCAACAGGCTGAAACCATGTTAATTAAACTAAGGTTGACAACAATATAGTATTACATGTAAAATATGTTCTTGTTGTAGAAGGCAAGTCTTAACAATACTTGGCTCAAAATCTTGATTTATTAGCTTGGTTCCTAAAGAAACATGTTAGTGTTATGAACTGGCAGACTCAGTCCTCAGACCGTTCGACACTGCTAACAGGCATGCAGACAAAACCAGGAAATCTGGTTGAACAGTGGTCAACCACACACAAACACACTGAATGCACCCTGTGTGTATGCCATACATTCTGCAGCTTTCAAGAGGGAGTGTGTGACGTACCAACTCTGACCAGGTAAAACAGGACGTAGCCTGGAGAGGAGTAGTGACTGCCGTACATGAAGGGAGGCTCAGGCATGCCTCTGTAGCGAGCCTGTCAACGGGAGAGGAGTGAAGATACCCACAGTATAGAAGCAACAGTATTGCCCAATGCCAAGTCAAATGAAAACACTCATTTCCAGTGTGATCGTCTCACCAGCAGTCTCTCTAGTCGCTCTTTGTTTAGGGCTCCCACAGGTTTGCTCAGGTCCCTGAATGTGGCAGCGTTTGTCATATCTGATGACACACACAAACACAAACACAATATCAGTCAGGAAAGAACTGTACGTACTGTGATTGCGTCACAGAAGCTGGATAGGTGCTGATCCCCATCTGTATTTCGTTTGCTTTTGACCCACCTAACTGTGCGCTGCTGTAGTCAGCAAGGACCCAGGGAAAGACGGGGTACTGGGAGAGGTCGTTGCAGCTGCGGTCAGCCAGGTTGTTGAGGTGAAGGAGATACTGGTAGTTGCTCAGATGACCTCGCTGCCACTGCAGCATGTAACTCTCCGCTGTGTGCTCCGTGACGTGGTTCTCTGAGTAAGACAGCACAGCAGAGTCAGATGTGTGTTCACCACCAAGACTGGTTTCCAAAGGCGAATATGCCAATATTTAGGAAAAAAATTTTTTCTCATATTTGTATCGTGTATGAGAGTTTTCAGTGACTGTAGGGCTGAAATGAAAGACACATTCAATCACCACAAAATAAAAGGAAGTGCAGCACACTGAGGGTCTTACATCCTACAATTGTGCACGAACTCAAACACGCCATATCAGATTCACTACTGCTTTCCGGTTTTCTCACCCAAGAAAGTGGCGATGTAGTAGTAGACCTCATCTCTGTCGGCTGTGTTGTAAAACTTCAGGTAGATGTCAGAGCAGAAATCGTTCTCAGTGCAAAACACCTCAAGACCCTGCGCGAGGAGAGACGTGCGCACAAACACATATGTAATCATCATGCTAGCAGCGGCGGCTCATGTTGCGTCCACTGAAGGAAAGTCGCTATTTATTGACTCACCAGCGGTCTGAGCCCGTGCCGTCTCTTGTAGATTCTCCTGACTCTGTGCAGTTTGATTTGGATCACCTGTTCCTGAAAGGACAAGTCATACGGAAACGTTATAATCACTCAGCTCGATTAAGGTGGTCTCAGCGTTGTCCGCTCAGGTTCGGCAGCTCACCGGGTATCCGTTGAGAGGCTGGAAGTAGAGGCTTTCGTCTGTTATGCAGACGTGGCCCGGATTGCACACCAGAGGCAGGACCATCTCCACCGCACACTCCATGTGAGGCTTCTCAGCCACACTCTGAAAGCTTTACAGCACATTCCCAACATTGTTGATAATTAATTAATACTCCAACACTTGTTTTAGTCATTAGCTGGCATTAAAATATGGTGTGCTTTTGGTGTTAACAGAGTGGAATGTGAATCATGCAGCAAGTTAAAAAAAAAAAACAGATATACACTCTGTGTTTGACATCAACATACCAGTTTTTGTCAAAAGATGACCTCGCCAGTCGTGACTGTAAATTGGCTGCAATCTAGAAACATGCAGAACAGACAACAATCATGCGCTGGAGAAAGCAACATTATGTGGAATAAGACACAGAAAATGGATCAGTCACGCTGTTCATCATCCTTCAGGCTTTCCAGGCCCGCTGTGTGCTTGAACTTTAAGTGCTGACTGACTCACCATTGCAGTCTGGTCTCCAAGCTTTTCAAGACAGGATGCCCTGTGGAGCTGCAGCAAGAATGAGAAAAAAAAAAAAAAAGTTAAATTTAATGTTTAATGCGAGTCAAGAAGTGAGTCCAGAGTAGCAACGTACCTGAAGTAAAGTCTGAACGACGTCTTCTGTTTTACTCCAGACCTCCAACTGAAACGTCATTTTCTTTGCCCCCTGCCAGATTGAGAAGTTCAAGTGTTTTATTGGAATAAATGAGCCTCATCTGCACTTATTCAACTAAATCATTAGAGATCCTAATGAGGACTTAATTTCACAAAATGTTAAATGTTGCTGCTTAAAATGTATACACAAGAGTGAGAGAATTATCACGAAAACAGGACTTAACCACAGATAATATGATGAACACTGTGGCAAAGGTTCCAAATGGCTCATGTAATGATCACATAATGTTAATAATTATTATTCAGCTGCTGTTGACTCACCCTTTCATTTCTGTAAGGTGCTATCACGTTGCTTTCTTTGATGTAGATGACCTGAAATCACGGTGACAACAAAGACAAGTAAAGGTCTTAAATCTGGACAATCAGAGTCAAGTCAGTGCCAAGTCAAATAAAACATCTAACTCTGTGCATATATCACAGTGTGACGAGCCACGAGGACTGATGCGTTTTAACCCTAACTCACCTGCACACATGAAATAGACACGGCAGACGGTCGAGGCCTGCGAGGGAAACACAAAAATGTTGAAAAACCAAAAGATTCACAGCAGCCCACGATTTAATCAAGTCTGATCAGTTGTAGGTTTAAGGATTGGTTTGATACACATTTTCATTTTGAGGTCACCAAACCAGTTCGACAAACTAAATCAGCGTGTGAACTGAACATGCAGAGCTGCAGATGAAGACATGCTCACTCATTGAAAGGATTGTTCTCCTTCTCCACAAACTCAATGTTCTTACAGTCTCGAAGAGGAATCTGCAGAAAAAAGAGCTGGTTACCACATCTAGTGTAATAAAGATGGATAAAAAAACAAGACTTAAACTTAATACTGTACATTAATACATTGATAAAATTCAGAAATATGAACACAAACCTTTAAAATCGGCTCTTCAAGATCATCTGGATCAAATATGACAGATCTGGAGCAGACCTTGAACGAGCCTCTGATTTTTCTGGAAGGAAAACAGGTGACGTTCATTTTGATAGCTTTATAAGCACGGTTAACGACTTTTAATTTAAAATAACCACACTGATACTATTAAGACTGCAATAAATAATAATACAAATACAAATATAATCTGGATCTGAATCTGAATCTGGATTCATATTTTGTGAAATAAGGAAGCAAAATACAAAGAAAAAAACAATACGTTTGAAGTCAGCAGGGAGAAATGCTAATTAAATTTAAACACATTTTCTTGTCCTGAGCCAAAACAAATTCAAACAACAGTTAAAACAGTGTGTTAGCTGGTAGAGATAGAATCATAATCATGATTAATGATACAAAATAAAGAGGCAAATTATGACTGTAAACAAATCTTTCCCTCCTCCTGATTGGACATGTGTTCGTCTCGCTTTGATATGACAATAAAACTAAATCATCTGAATAATTTTGTCCTGAGAGCCTGGTGACTTTTTTTTTTAGTTTGCTCAAGCCTCCATAACGGGATAAGATGATGTTTAAACAGCTGCTTCTTGCAGGTGAACACAACTGCCGCGAGCTTTGACGCCTTTGACTAAATATAATAAAAGTGCTACAAACATAGAGTTTTTCTGCGCTATGGCGATCAGGATTGTCGAGATGTTACAGTGCAGGGATATGAAAGATGAAGCAGTGGAGTTACCTCTCCTTTTTTGAGCTGATGGTCACATGGTATGCTGTGTGCTGCTCAAAATAATATTCCTCCAAATCCAGCAACAAGAGAGAAAATCTGTGGAGGAACAACAACAGAGGAGAGTGAGAGGACATCAAACTGCAGTAGTAGTACAGTAAACACTGCTGTTACCACTCCTAAATTGACTGGAAGATCCTTTGATACAGGGATGAATAACTAGACAACAACTAAGTTATTATTATACTGACAGTGTTATGGGAGTGTGACGCTGACTCATAGACGTAGAAAAAACACACAAACAATCAATTATTCTTATTATTATTTTAGACTAACTTTTCAACTTCACATCTGAAGCTTGAGCTACAATCCATGTGACCACAATGTGTGGATCTAATGTGTTGCCTGTACAGAAGCTTCAGGTTTGATCACAGGTTGTTTACCATCCAAATGTTGTTGGACGAGGATGAATGCATAAATGCCGCACTCAGACTCCAACTTGCAAACAGTGTTGCACTGACTTTAAACACCAGCCCGATATTTTGAAAGATGCTTATCCTCTGTAACATACAACATCTGAATATGAATGTTTTACATCAAGCTAGTCAGTTACCCCCTCCGTCTATCCTCAACCACGGCACAGTCTCTGGATAAATGCGAATCTCAGACTCTGGGTCAAAGTCCAAGAAGACAAAAGTTAATTTCCCAAGATGCCACTGTACATGTTGTGTTTTTAAGCACCGGCACAGTCTAAATGACTGTAAACTGTGCAGGAGATCTTGCTCTCCTTTTATTATTAAGGCCAGTGTTTCTCAAGATAGAAACAACATTTCCCACAAACCTATTTGCTTCATGTCCTTCCTGACTGGAAGTGAGTTTCCTTTCGCCTACACCATCCTTCCAGGAATCCTAAATGTTTTGGTTGTCTGCGCTGGACAAAACGCAGCCTCTTTCCATCAGATCAAACCCAGATTACATTATGTTACCTAGAAAATGACTAATATTGATATAAATAGACAAACTAATTTAAGAAATGAGTAATGTTACAAAACCTGAAGCTGTACTGATAACATGTGAAGGATCAGTTACCCAGGAATATTTCTGCTTGTAAACGTGCTTTAAAGCCACATTTCTGCTTAACAGTGATGTGGTTCACAGAGTGTGACATGTTCACTTCCTTCCTTCACAGAACTTTGAACTTGTTGGATGCTGATGTGAGGGGAAAAAAACCTTATTATTAAATTATAATTTGTAGTGAAACTCTAATTTTGCTGTGACAGATACAGATCGTTGTTCATCCTTCACATGCAGCTCATATTTCACAGTAGAACCTGTACTGACAGGATAAATACTAAACACTGAGCCTGATGCGGTTCATACACACGATACAAACATATTGAATCTGTAGGATAGAAATTATATTAAAATTCAAAGATGTTATGGAAAACAATCAAGTTAAGGGTGTCAGATTGAACTGAAATACATTTAAATGATAATTCTCCGTGCTGCCACTCGCACCTTATTCGCATTTATTTCATCACATTTGTCTGACTGATGACCACTGACCCAGATTGAAGGGAAATTATGTTATTTTTCATACTGAATCATGCCTCATGCTAACTTTTATTGGAAAACCCCTTTTGTTTACTCATGTAAAAAAAACAGCATGTGCTGACAACATGCAGCTGTTTAGTTAGCCACAATAGCTAATTTCAGCTTTTTTAAATTCATGTTTGGACCAGTGTTTGATTTACAGACAAAAGTTCTGCACGCAAGACGTCAAAAATCCAGTCTCAACGCTTCACTTTCCTCATCAGATGTCGCATTGTACTTTGTGATGTCACAAAATCACGCTTGTGTATCTTTGTGTCAAACTGAAATTTAAGATGAGTGTAGAGAACCGTTGCTGTGTCAGCAGATGAACTTGAAAACTCTGCACACACAGTGCATCATTCTGCACAGTGAAGCTCAAACATCCAAGTAAAATAACTATAAGCAGGACATATTTGTGAGGGGAGCAGCAGCTTTGATGAGCCTCACACTGCTCGGGTTAATTTATGTTGTTCTGCTGGTGTTGTGTTTCCTGAATCTCTATGACAACAGTAATGAGCGCTACGTTAGCACGAGCCATCAGTCAGAATGGTCACGATTATGAGATTTTTTTTTTTTTTTTTTTGGTCAATGTCATTACAAAATTCAGTGTCTTCACTATCAGTTACATTGATTCAGTCCACTCAGTTCTTCAGTGCCACAGCGATCCCTGACCTCATGTTACCTTCCATAAAACTGATCCTAATGACTTCCACACAGTGAGCTAAACAGATTTTAAATCAGGGGAAATAACACAGAGATGAGGCATCAGAATCATACATGAGACATCAGTGGAGAGTGATTTCTATGTTCGCCACATTGTTATAACCTGCAGTGACTGAAGTAGATGTGTAATCAATCTAATAAATCAAATTATGTCCTCCTATACACTCACACTAATAAACACAATGGACAGTTTAACAGCTGGTCTGCAAACAGCTGAAGCTATGACAGTTAATCCTCCATTCTTCTTCCTGGCAGGCCTTGTGTCAGACTACACTGAGCAGCCTGGAAATTTAATGCCTCACTTTAGATCACACAGAGCATCAATTTAGAGCTTTTAAAGGTCCAGTAAGATTTTTAGAATACGGCAGACATGGAACATAACACACATAACTGTGTTTTATTTGTGTATAATCATTTCTGTTACTTTAAAAAGGTCCAGTGTGAAACATTTAGGGGCATCTATTGGCAGGAATTGAACACAATATTCATGAGTATGTTTTCATTAGTGAATAATCAGCTGAATATAAGAATCGTTGTTTTAAAATGAGTTCTTTATGTCTACAGTGAGAGCGGGTCCTCTTCCGCAGAGTCCGCCATGTTGAACCGCCATTTTTCTACAGTAGCCCAGAAGGGACAAACTATACCCTGATCTAAATGTGGCCTAAATGCAGGTTTCTAGCCAGAGTTTTTCCTGCATGCTTGGAAGGAGAGGAAGAGGTGTGGGAGAGTATTTATTTAGTTGCAATCTGCAACAACTTCAGCGCTAGGTAGCTCTAAATCCTACACACTGGACCTTTAAGAGATGACCCTTATATAATTCACTAAGGACTTTTATTAATAGGATACTACTTTTCCATTTGTTTACAATGGCTGTATGGTGCACCATGCACTTTGGTTGATATATATTTTGATATGCATACTCATATCATGAGTATTGCTGCTGCAAGCAGGTTAGAAAGAGTTATTTCAGGTTACATTAAGTCGTAACAGGATTTAAAATAGCTTTTATGAGTCGCTCTTCAAACACAGAGAGTACAGTTTGCCAGAAATAGACTGTAGTCACATATTGTACCGAAGCCACTAACTCTCCTTCAACAACAACAACAGTGCATCACCCAGCTGACAGTGAAGCCCTCATTAGCTGAGTGGCCAGCCCAGACGAGCCTCATAATGGGATTCATCCACAGCCGAGAAAAACACACCACCACCACCACCACCACCACCACCACCGCAGCTGCTGCTGCTGCTGCTGCGGGGCAGAGTCTAACCCCGCAGAGTGAGCCCTCTGTCTGAAATATGTCACGCTAACAACAGAGGAAGCGGCACAAACCTTTCTTTAGTTCGTTCTTGCGTCTTTAAAAAAGCCATGGCTGCACACCATCCTCTTCAGAAACTGAGCACCGAGCAGCCACCACAGTCAGATCCCTGTAAACACGGAAACTTGCTGGACACCACGTGACTGACCCGCAGACAAATGATCCGTGAACAAAGGGAAGAAGAGAGGGCTCACTCTGACACGATTCAGGGAGACCAAAACTACCTGACAGAATTTAACGTACCTTAAATGAGTGGTGTTTATATTTTCATTTTACACTATGAAAAAGTCTAAATGTTTAACTTTAAATGACAATTTTAATGATTGGCAATGACAACGTTTCGTTCTGAAACTCGTTGCAGTGTATTAAGCAACTGTATTTATTAAATCTAAATCTCTTACATTATTCTTCTTAACGGGACATGTTTCATATCTTTTTAAGCCAAATGTGCACATTTATTTACACAAATTTAGTGCAAAATAGCGCCAAAGAGGAAATGCATTCCTTAAAGAGATACTCCAGTGATTTAGTGTTGCACTTCTGTAAAGTTAGGACATTCAAAAGAGACCGATTTAGAAAAGAAAGGAAAATAAATAAATAAATATCAGAGTGGAGATATCCTGACTTGCAGTGCCTATTTAGGTCACGCTCCAGAAAAAAAATGGATCCTACGATTCCCATATTGCAACTCAAAAGTATATTTTGTCAGACCCTTCCTGCTCCCAAGTCTCAAACCCTGATGAGATCATCAGGGTAACTGTCTCTGATTTCAGATATCTCTCTCCAGAGCCACTTTATACATTATACAACTGTTTTCACAGACGTGATAATGCACCTGTTGACGAGTACGCTGATGTTCATGTGTAAAATCAGTGGCGTTCGTGTGAAAACACAAATGTGCTTTTGACAGTGAGCTCATGAAAATGAACTGTTGGCAGAGAGGATGCCTCTGTCTACTTAACCTTGTTTCATTACTAAGAGGATAAACTGCCTATAAGAGTCCAGCTCTTAAAATAATCTGTTTAGTCCAGCTGACAGTCCAAAACCCAGACATGTTGTAGAAATACAATCATATTGATATTAGTGTTTTACTAGTTATCTAGTATTTTAGTGGCATTTTCAATTTCATTGTGAAATTAAAATATTAGATTGTAATATTTTAACTTAGTCTATACTGTACTTTTTTTTTTTTATTTGAGCTGCATTACATACATGGAACTTGTTATGTAAATAAAGGTTATTTAAATGTATATAGAGAAGTAATATATAATAAATCCTCAAGCTTTATTTTCATATAAAGATATCCTGCTGCATGAAGCTGCGTGGCGCCCCGTGACTGATCTTCGTATACATAGACGATCTCTGTCCTCTCAGCGTCTTGACGTGTCAGCGGGCACAGTGAGGGAAGTTTCCGATCTTGAGATGTCTTTAGTTTGAAACAGGCAACATGTCTTAAATCCACTTTTATTCCAGGCCAGGAGTCATGTCCCCGCTGCAGTGTGTCGGCAGGTCAACATGCAGTGGAGAAGACACATCGCTGGCCTCGCTTTTAGCTTCATTTTCGTTGTATCATATTTCACCAATAAGGTGAGTGTAAGGAGAGCTGGCTTGGCATCAAATCAAACATAATTTCTCAGACGAGTTTTTAAAAGTTTCCCCGAGACTCAGTTCTTGTACATCCACTCGTGCATTTAACGTGACTTATTCCTTTGAAAATTGCGGAAAATTGCAACATAACCCTTATCATCAGCAATAACCGTTAAGTGAACACCACGTCCAATCGCTGTTAGTTATCAGAAGCCGTGAAAGCAGCACGCCCTATGCTCTTATTTTGGTAGAAAACAGTTGCAGGAAGTGTAGACGAGCTTATTGTTCATATGACATGTTGTTGCTTGCACAATTAAAAAGTGAATCACACCAGTGGTGAAGCATTCAGTGCTGTCATACCAGATAAGTGCTTTGTCATTATGATGAGTGAATTGGCATCATTTTGAAGTGGAGCATCTCCTGGTGTCACCCTCATAAGTTTGTTTGCTCATGATAAGCTCATAACTGGACTTCTTTATCTTTTTCTTCTTTCCTCAGTTTGTCCTGTCAGTGTTGAAGTTCACATATCCAACTTTATTTCAAGGGTAAGTAGATTAAAGCAAATATTTAATGTGGAGCCTCATGCATGTGTTATCCTTTCATAGTCACTACAGGGTGTGTGCAGGTACTTAAAAGGTCAAATAAACAATGCAATATTTAATATTTGGAGTTATCTTAAAGGTCGTGCTTTAAATAAATATGTGTACAGCTCATAAGTATTAGAAATATGATATAAAAAAGGTAAAATGTCAGCTTGACTGGTGTTATATCTGTTACAAATGATATTTTGTGTGAACCCTGTGAATTATGAATTGCAAACTTCATGTTTGTCTGCAGATGGCAGACGTTTATCGGGGCGGTCCTGCTTCTGATCTCTGGGAAGCTGGGATGGGTGGAAATGAGCCGCATCACCAGGTATTTTTTATACACTGCTGTGGGATTCATACTCAACTGTTTTCAGTCTGTTATTAATATTTGTTTGATATGTTTTATGTCACAGATCAGCAGCTCTATCCTGGCTTCCAGGCTCCCTACTGTTTGTAGGAAACATATACGCCGGTTCTCGAGCTTTGTCGCACATAGTACGTCACATAACACCTTCATATGTCTTTTCAATTACACTAATTGTTTTGCGAGTAATATAGCAAATTGCTGCCTCGCTCAGCATATACAGACGGAGATTGGTTAAACTTATTGGTTTTCTTTCTCTTCGTCCAGGACATTCCTTTTTTCTTCACTCTTCAGAATTCCTCTCATGTTGTTAGTTACATAATCTTGAAGGTCGTCCATAGAGAGGTAAGCGCCTCTGTGAATATCTACGGTTATGTGCAGTACGCTCCATGTCTTCACACACACTGGAAGCGAATGGAGGAATGTGAAGTACAGAGGAGGCACCACAAATTCATGACCTTGAAGAGTCTTCAATGGTCACATACTGTCTTAAGCATTGCCGTGATGTATCTCAGTCTGTTAAATGTGCTCTGATCTCTCTTTTTGTCACCAGAAAGCACAATGGATGAAACTCGCTAGGTTGGTGACCCGCTTTTCTTTACCTGAGCAGTAGTACAGTATGATGTTTCATCAAGATGTAATCATAAAGATGATGACAATTTAATGATACAGGGAGATGCACTTTATTTCAGTTATCCCATGAAAGGACCACAATTACTTAATATTAATAATGGTGTTGGTGTTGATTAAGGTGATACATAGACCTGTAGGGCAGGATTATATTCAAAAATACAAAGCACAAAGATTAAATATTGCTGTTTACATGACTGCATCTTTAAATGTCCTTCTTGTAGCTTGTGCCTCATGCTGATCTCAGCCATCAATCTCCCCCTCTATGATCCTCAGGTAATAAATCATCAATATACATATGGTTAATTTCTTGTTACAAAACTGTGCTTGGGAGGATCAATACATGAATATTTACTGTTTACATGTTTGTCTCTTTTACAGTTTGACCAAAGCGGTTACCTGTGGGCTGTCGGTCATCTGTTCTGTGTTGGTAAGTCTATGAATATACATGCATAGGTGTGATTGGCAAAGGACAAAAAAGCAGGAAAATATACAGCGCATCGGTTATATAAAGAGAAGAACAGTGGCCCAAGGTTTGTGCCTTGAGGAACACCACTGATAGCAACAATCAGTAGAGGGTTAGTACATGAGGTGAGACTTAGACTACAACAATCTGGATTAGAAGGATGGTTAGTGACAAAGATTAGATTGTATTTAAGATGATTATCAAAGTCATCAGAATTAATTTTCACCCTGAAAGTGTCGTGATAGAAAATGTCAAAATATGATTGAATATTTCAGGTGCATACAGGGTGTTTCAAGTTCGCTACAAGCCTAGTAATTTGAGGTAAGTTAAACACAACACAGTAAACACTCTGCTGACTGACACACTGAGTAAGCTATCTATACAGTGTACTGAAGGCGTTCTGTTTGTGATGTTTTGATTGCAGTGACCTTGAACAACAGTGCATCAACTATTTGTTCAGGTAAGAATAAACAATTCTGATACATAAACTCTTTTTCTCTGTGTGTTTACACATATTGAGAAAGTTGTATATATGTATGTGTAAAAATATTTAATACATTTGAAATATATTAAAGACATTTGAGGAACTAACTGCCTCTCTGCAACCTCTCTGCAGATGGTCCATTCATGCACGATGAGTCAGAGTTAGAAAGAAAATTCAGATCCTCCTTTTCTATCAAGTCACGCACAGCTAAATCCTAATATAGCGACAGAAAGACTGGAGGAAGAACCCATTCATTCAAGTTAGGAGTGGATACAAAGGGCCTTTACAGGTTAATGTGCAGAAATGAGGATCTACATACTGGCTGAGAGCATTCTGAGTGAATCTGAATACTTACAACCTCATTTAGTAACATGATTTGCTTGTGCATCTAGAGAAGCTTTAGTGGGACTTATTTGTTCTTTATTAGCGCTATGACATTAAGTTATTCAGTTTATTTGGATAATCAATGACCTCATAAGACATTACATAATGTAGCGTCAGGTCTTATCAGTGACTAATTTCAGCTTTTCCTGCCTTCATATAACAGTGTACTGCTGCTGGCCATTGCTGCTCACCCAACAGGTATGCATGACCAAACGGCCTGATTTAGATTTTTGTTCCTAGAGTTGTCTCCAAACATATCTCCATTTTTACGCAATCTACTTTGTACTGTTGTCATCCCATGATGCAACAGTTCAAAGAATGCCATCTACATTTGTACCTTGTAAACAGACCTTTGTCCCTCTACAGGTGACCTCATGGGTGCCTTGGAGTTCCCCTCTCTTCAGTCCTACACATTTCACTGCGGCTGCTGTGCCAGGTGAAATCTTTCAGTCCATGCAGCCACTGTAAATTGAAAGAGAGTTGCCTCAATGGTTTTCCAGCAAAATATTCATCTTGGGTATTGAAAGAAGCAGCACTAACATAGAAGACATTTTACAGTATCAAAATAGGACATGGTTAAAGTGCCAGCTTAATGCAACATGAACAGTCCTTGATATTTAATTTATCAAGTCTACAAAGTACTTTTATCAGCTGTTATTCTTTAAAAGTTTGAATTTTCATGTTCAGAAGCAGAATTTTGTTCATTCTCACTCACCTCACTGTGTCTCTTCACAGTGCGCTGCTGGGGTTTTTGTTGCTGTTGGCCACAGTCAGACTGAAAAGTGGATTTTCCCTCGAGCACTTTGGCATCTGGATCTTTATGTCCAAGGTGATTGTTTATCAGATTTTTACATACTTTTTACAAGGCTGAATAGTATTTGATCACAATTCACACAATAAAAACATGGAGTCAACTGTAATTAGTAAAATGATCATTTAAATTTTGTTTGATTCATTTGCTATTCTTCCCTCTCAGGTAACTGCCATGTGCCTCTCTCCATTTATTTTCAACATGGACTTTAATGTTCCAGCTTTCATCTGGTAAGTCTTTCATTTGAATTCATAAATGTTTTTCATGTCAACTGTCAAACTGTTTATCCTGTCGTATCCTGGCCCACAATCAAGCCATTCATGAGGTCTTCTGTTTGGTTACAGTGTGGTCGGCAGTCATGTCGGAGAGGCCCTGCTGGTGTACTCAGAGAGAGAATCAACACTGTGATGAGATTAACCCACAGCTCACACTTCCTAAAGAGATTTCTTTTCTAAAAAAGTTTATTTTTTCACATTATTTTTGTAATTTCTCATCTGTGCGCAGATAATCTGCTGACTGAATAAAATGATCTTTGTGTACATATTGTGCAGTGATCCGGTTAAATCACGGTGAACAAAGACCTGCAGTATTTATTTGAGGAGGAAAGTGGATTTCTTGTTGATGGTATAACATAACTCCATAGATGTCTTTAGTTTTTATTAATCCAAACAGATCACAAGCATACTTCCTATTTACAAAAACAAACTGATATTCAAATATTCAACTGAAAAACAAAACCATGACAAGGGGTCAACATTCTTAATAAGGTCACTGCATGAGACGGCTTCATTGTGCTCCCAGTGTCAACACAGTAACCAGCCTGTTCTTCATATACAGTCATAGTTTTCTCTAAGTGGGTCGAGACAAACATAATTTTTTTTTTTTTTTTAGTTCTCCTGCTGCTTTCGCTTTGGGGAGAATAAAACATTGAACGGTTGTCTTCTCCGGGAACGAGGCAGTGGAGTATTCTCTTCTTTGATATAACCTAGAAAGAAGATGAAATCTCAGTGCTCACGATAGTTTTATGGCTTATATTACTAACACATTGTAAGAAAGAAACTGGTTATATACAGAAGGTTTAACTAGACAATAAAAATGGATGACTTGCCTCTTTCAATGCACGTTTGAGTTGATGGGAATCCAACTTCCCAGAAGTTTTCGGGAGTAGAAGGAGGAATATACAGGAATCTGTGCCTGGAGCATGCAGATAACTTTTTCTGTTTCTCCTCCTCTGGGAGGTGGGTGTAATACTGTTGAAATAAACATCCTTAAAACAGGATCAGTGTCAAACATGTCAGTGTTCAATGAGCTTCATGGTCAGAATACTCACAACTTCACACTCCTTGCAGGTAGTGCCTTTCAGTTTTCTCCTCTCATCCTTCTTGCGGATCACAGCCACGTGTGCAAATGTTGGACGTCTAATCCAAAAAGAGAAAAATGGGAAGTTCAATGTTTGTGAGATCAGACTATTAATGTTAGAGTTGATAAGAAAAACATTTCAACTGTAGAGCGTTTCTTACTGTGCTTTGTGCGCTTTATTCTGGCTCATAGTGTTTTCATGAGGATCTTCTTCTAATTTGGAGATTTAAAACAAGGACATGAACACAAGTTAATTGGAAGGACTGACACAGAAATATACGATGACGCTGACATGATGACACGGTTTCTAAAACTCTAAAAGCCAACCATTGTCTTCCTCCTCTTCTTCTCCGTCTTCTTCGTCGTCATGACAGGGCTGGCTCTGTGAACCGTTGTAAGACTTGTACTCCCCGTAAGCTGTTGTGTCAAACATCATATCCAAACTGTCATTTGCCTTCTCGCCAAGTCCTTGAAAAGCAGACAGATAAAAATGTTTATCTCATTTGTCATATTTTCACACTAAAGTCGAAACTTTCTGTTGCAGTAGATATGACCAATAAGCATCAATCAAAACAGATAAGTTATCGATTATTTTTAAATATGTGTTTTATATTCACCAGAGACACTGTCTCTTCTGTTCTGGCTGTTTTCTTCCCGACCCTGAAGCATGCTGTGACTGACCCAGGTGCAGTCAGTATCTTCAAGTCCTCCATGACACTGTTGTTCTGTCTGCTAAAGGATAAACACACAGATAGAAACAGCCTGCTGTAAGACACTTAATCTATCCAGATGAATATATCCAAATATACATCAGCTACAAGGTGTCACTTATCCACAGCACAGATTTACAATATCCTGTGGTCTCAAATTGAAAATGATTAAGTTGCAATAAGTTGTACCTCGTCTTCTCCCCACTCACTGTCATACATGGACAGGGCGAGTGCAGGATCAACGCTCCACGTGGGCTCCACTTTGTGCTTCCTTTCAGCTGAGAGAGCAGAGTTAGCATGGTCACATTATATTTATTAAATACTGAATTCAGCCAACAGTCAGAAAAATAGTGTCCTTTAAATGATGTGCATTGCAAAGGCCATCAGACACAACACACTCTGCTGGTGTAACAGGACAGAAAACTCACCATCATGTCGGTCATGTGAGGCGTTCAGATCCTGGAGGGGTTTTCCTCTCTTCACACCAACATCCTTACTTGCTTCTCGGATATTTGGCTTCTTGAAAGCAGGACTTGCACAGGAAACATTTAGCCTTTGGCAGGAAGTCTTATTTTCCACTGACTGGACCTGTTAAATGTTAAAGGACACATTTCAAAACCGTATAAAAAGAATTATTTCATCCAAATAGCTCAAATGTCACTTTTTAAGTGTCTTGGGAAACTAATTAGTGGATCAAAGTATGGTTTTATACATTTTATGCATTTCCCTATCACACTCATTCATACAAGTCTTCTGGATGCATCTCTAACCTTAATGTCCAGTGGCTCCTTCATGAAGCTTTGATTGCTTAAAGGTGCGGAGCTTCGTTTGAAGAGTTCAGGTTCTATGTGTTTGCCTTCCTTCTGTTTGTCCACCCCTTCCTGGTTTCCTTGTTTATCCTCCTCTTGTACCTCCGGCTCACTTTCCTTCTTCCGTTTTGCTTTGTTAATGGAGGCGTCCTCTGAAAAGCGTTTGACACGTGGGAGAAGCGATGGAGATCTTTCTGTGGTCGAGTCTGGACTGTGGATCAGGGTGGATGAGAGGGAGGAGTGGTGAGGCCTTAAAGCAGGGACACAAATATGGTTGTTATTGGTGTTTGTTTTGTTTTCTTGATTGCATGAATAAAGAACACAATACAGGCAAACTAATCAGTAAATCGTTAAAAACATTATACAAGATGATTTTAGCATTAAAAGAAAAAAAACAATCCCAGTAAGAACTGGTTGAAGAGTTAGTGCCATGCAGTTAATATTCTACACAGAATGGCTTTAAAATTCTTAAATTATGTTATGTTAAATATGAGTCATGACACAGTAACTCTAGTCAGCAGATGAATATGTCCAAACTGATGCCATCCTTACTTCATGGGAACGTCATATTTCCAGGGAGGTTTTGAGCTGCTTTGCTGGACTACAGTTGTCTCGGTTTTCTGAGAAAAGATGACACAGAAAACAATTACAGACACAAACCAAAGAAATAAATGAGCCTGTGCTATGATGTGATTAATCAGTGACATTTTTTTAAAACCCAAAACATATTCAATCTGAAAAATGAAAGACATTCTCTCTCTTAAAAAAAGCCTAAATGATACAAATATTGACAGCATCTCCTATGACTTTACGCCTGTATGAAGCCATCTTACCATGTGAGGCTTTTCAAAAAGTTCAAGGCCACAAGTTTCTGCTATTGCTTCTTCCAGGTTTAGATTGACATCATCTGAAACGAGACAGACAACGGTCACTGCACCTTCACACAACTCACAATCACAACCATCAATCAGCTTTTGAGATTTACATTCACCTGAATTGCTGAGCACAGCAATGCCTGTCCCTGCACAGCCCCACTGTTTGCATTAAGCTGATATGAGGAATGTGTTTATGTAGATACATTTTGTTTAGGGCTCATCTAGGATTTCGAGTAACACACAGGTTCTAATGGAAGAATAAATATGGTTTGAATTTCTGTACGTGTGAAAAAAAGTTTTCTTCCTGCTTTTACATTTAATGCTAAAACAGAAGAATGATATTATTAAAAAATCATTAAAAAAAGTCATACTTTGTGATGCGTCCAATTCACATGTGTTTGGCACAAGCACATCTGTTGTTCCGGGATTCTTTGCAGCATCAGCAGGCTCCTTATTCGACTCTTAAAAGGAACAACACATGTTAGAAGACTTGGTGCCTTCAGACCGGTGATTCATACAGAAATGAGCTTTAAAGGTCTGATTATAACAGTGCTGACTGACCATTGAAGAGTGAGTTGTTGCACCGTGGTAGAGGCATCTCTGCATAGCGAACGTGCTTAATTTTGTCTGCATTTCTACGTCTCTTCAGTTTGTTCAGCACGGGCAGTGAGCTTGGCAGGACCGGAGAGTCTGGGATGAAGCCTTCTTCTTGCTCTGGGGATGAAGCCTGCTGGAGCTCTGAGCTGATAACAAACAACACCTGTGATGCTGAACTGGAAACTGAAACTTTACTGTAAATGCTGATTCCTGTGCAGAATACTGCAGCATACACCACACAAACATGTCCTCCTACAGAGATGTATAGAAAGCACTTCACTTAATTAAAGCAGAACTGAAACTACGGCAGAAACTAGCACATTTACCATGACATTTAACAACGAGTAAAGATCTCACCGAGACAGCTTTAATTCTTGAATTTCTGCATGTAGTTTTCTGTTTTCATCCTCAAGGCTGTTTCTTTCATTCTCTGGGGAACAAATGACACACAACAGTGTTTCACGCACACGCTACATCATTTTTACTTAAACTTGGATTCAAGGAAAAGTAATGTTTACAGTGGGGCTACAAGAAGAGTCGGGGTATCGCCAACATGACTAGGATTCATCATTTAGGCACCATGAATGTCTGCGCACAATTGGTGGAAATCATTCAGAAGTTGTTAAGATATTTCAAATGACAAAATGGCGTTGTCATCATGCTGCTAGCTGCAAGTATGACTAACAACACGAGAATTAGAAAACATGTATGAACTGAAAAGGTTCCTTCATGTTTGGGATGACTTCTTACAGGTTTTCCATTTCTTCTTTTGTATTACATTACATGTTACATCGAAGATCAATCTACAGTTTTTAAAGATTAGTATTTGGATTACTTACTGCAAGAACATCATCTTTTTGACATCCTCTTTTATAAAGGGTTGACAGAAGATTCTTAAAGTGCTTCAAGCATCTTGATTACAAGCAGAACATAAGCTCCCGTCTTTCATTTCATTTCTTTTCATTAAAAAAAAGAAGGGGGTGTGTGGAGCTGCAGTTAGTCACCGCTCTATCTGACAGTGGAATAAGAAGAACAATGAATAAACTCACTCAGTTTGGTGATGAGGCGTAAATTCTGATCCTGGGTGCTTTTCAGGTTCTCCCCTAAGATGGCACATCGATCACACTCTCCTTCACGGAGCCTGTAAACGGTGAGGATGGTTGTTGGTCTTTATTATATATCATTACAGCAAAGTTCACCTGTTGTGGAGGAAGCTACCTTTCCTCCAGGAGACTGACGGTGTCCTGCAGGGATTTGTTTTGCTCCTTCAGCTTCTGGTTGCGACTGTAAAACACCTCGAGTCTCTGAGCGTCTCTGTAGAAAACAAATGAAATGACAGATTGATGACCAATCACACACATATTTCCAAAGCTTGTTATTATCATCACTGTTACTTCAGTATACTCACAAACAGCGCTCCTTCTTCAACTTGCTCACTTTTGCCTCCAGTTCTAAAAACAGCAACAAATGCAATGAAACCCCAAAACAGACTTCACTTAATCTCCTTAACGTCCCCGTACAACACATCATGAGTTACCTTGCAGTGCATTCTGGTGGCACTCTCCAAGCTGCCTCCATAAATCTTCAAAGAGGTCAGCTGGTTTGGGTGTCCCGCTGCTCAGGCCAGGGCTGCTCATCCTCCAGCCACTGCCGAAACACAGCCAGCCCTCCGACCGCCTGCCAGCACGACCAGGAGAAGAGGGAAGGAAAAATGTTTAGCATACATTTATGTATTCATTCAGGATTCAATGCACACGTGCTGCTCTCTAAATGTGAAAGACCAACTGCTACATCATGCTAAAAGCTCAACATTATTTAAGTCCAGCTAACTGTTCAAAAAGAACATTAACTATATTTTGGTATCCTTCATAGCGTTTTTCCTTCCTTGTGTTATGTAACATAGTTTATATTTAATGGCTAGATTTAGGTTAAATGTTGTTTATTACTTATTGTTGTTTTAAGGTTAAATTAAGGTTAAATAAACTCACAGCTAACGTTAACTAGCTCGCTATAAAGATAAACCCCCCACAGGCTTGCTGGAGTTTAACACGACAACACGTCCGTGTCACTATTACACATACGACACAACTCGGAATTATTCATATTTATCTGCCTTTTATGCAAGTATAAAATTAACTTTACTACGTATTTAACGTTATGTGCATTTCACGCCTTTCCTTGGCTGTAAACAAACAAACAAACAAACTCTAACGTCAGTTAACGTGAGATAAATGACACGACAGTCTCTGCCTGTCAAAGTGAACATCACTTACACCACCGAGTCCGAGAAACACGCAGAGGTTTATGAGAAAGTTACACTGTTAGACAGACATGTCGGTGTGAGCTGTGTGCTCTGGTGTTGACATCTCTGTAACTATTTCCAAAACCGCGCGCCGCGATGCATGTTGGGAAGTCTTCTTCTTCTGCTGCTGCTGCTAATTTTGAATATTGGGCGACCTCTGCTGGTTAAAAGAAGATTTACATCTGAATGGTTAAGTGATGGTTCAAATGTTTGAAATTGCTTATTAATCTGTTTGGGTGTTTTAAACATTTTGGGTCATTGGTGCAGCTCTTGTATAAAGTGCAAGTCCTAAATAATGAAGTTTATGATTATGAACATGTGTGTATATCCTTTTCTGGTTCATCCAGACTGAAATAAAGAATATTTCAGTAGGTACAGAGAGATCCAGTTCATACATTAGAGTAGAATATTGGAATGTGGTGAGTTCATCATGGAAGGCTCATACAGAATATATGAGACAGTGAGAGTCAGATGAACTCAGTCAGATGTACGCAGAGCCTCACAACTGAAGGAAAGGTGAAATATCCAAACCTGAGCTGAACCGACAGTGAACACTAAAGCTGTTAGGTAAGTAGTTAAACTGATAGCTCTTCAGTTAATATTAACCAACTATCAGACTTTTACATGCAGTAACAGATAAATCCATCAAAGTTAAAGTTTGTCTGATACTTTTGACTCTCAGCTGACAGTAATAGTAATCAGTAAAATTAGTAATACCACAGTGTGAAAATACTTCATGTAAATCCAACATTGTGCATTATTGTCAGAAAAATGCATGTAAAATATGAAAACAGTGTGGACTCACTCACAAGTAGGCTACACAACTTCAGTAGCTGTATAACGTTGATATCAAATCCTTTATTAGTGAAATAAAACTACCAATATTACAACATAAACATCATTATACAAGTAAATGTCCTAGCAGCCTTCAAATCTTAATAATAGTAACAGTAATATAAAAGTAGTGTTAAAAGTAAAGTGTCATATCATTATATACATTATAATATTAATGATGCATGAAGATGTCAGTGACATTTTAATGTTGTAGGTGTAGCTAATTACATCTTTATATATTGTTGAGGATTAAATCTATAACAAAACACCACAATGAGCTTTGTTATAGATATATATTTTGTATGTAAAATCTATATCTGCAAACTAGTAACTATAGTTGTCAAATAAATGTAGTGAACTGCAACATATCCATGAATTTGTATAATATGATATATAATATATAATGTTATCCCCATAAGAGTGTCCCAAAAGCAGCTTCCTATCACTGTGTGTGACAGGAGTCCATAACAAGTGCAATGGAGGATCAAACCATGCTCGAGAGAGAGATCAGACAGAAATTTGACCGTATAATGGCAGAGATGGAGTGGGGAGAGGTGGTCTCAACTCTTAACGACATGTTAGCACAGATGCTGACTCCTGACGAACTTGCTGAGCTAGAGCGCAACGCCGCTCAGCCAGCAGAGAGTCAGGTTGGAGGATATGACAAGCATGCCACTGTACAGCCAGTTCCCCTACACAGTGAGACAGGTGCCTCTAGCCAGGAACAGGTAAGAGACTAAGTATGGGTTAGGGATAGATTAGTTGTTAGTTGCACTCTCCCAGTAATTACTGGCCAAGTGAAGAGAAATCTGACCCATATGACACTGAACCAAGCACAAGAGAGAGTTTTGTGCTGTGGTCATCTGACCTTCACATGAATACACACTCCTTGACCCTCAGCAGAATCTTGCAGACATATTCTGGTCACATAGTGTGTGTTGTAAATTCTCCAGTCATTAGAGGAGATCCTGACATCTGGTGGACAGATGACACACTGCAGCTTGTCTGATCACCTGCTCTCTGTGTGTTTGTGTCTCCAGTATAATAATCCACCATTAGTGAGACTGCCTGAAGGCTTAGAACAAAACCTGCGCTGTGTTGGCAAAGTGTAAGTAACACACACATAAATGCAAACAAACACGGTGAGTGAACGCAGCTTGTGTCGTCCCACACTCTTTCTACTGTTTAACGTGTGCATCTGTTTCTGTGCAGGAATGGACAGTTGTTATACGAGCTTCCACCAGAGGTTCTTCCTCCTGCTGCCTATGCCCCCCCTGCACCACCCACCTCCACCTTAAAGTAAGTTTGCTCTGACAGTTTTGGTCTAAATGTTCTTCTTGTCTCCTCACAGTTTCATACAGTGGTGACACGAGCTGACTCTGATTTTGTCCTGCAGAAAGCATAAAAGCAGGCAGAAGGATGACCCGCAGTACATAAAGAAGCCTCCAAATGCCTTCATGCTCTTTATGAAAGAGGAGAGGCCAAATGTTGAGGCTGAAGTGAGGATCAGAGGGAGTGCGGCTGTGAACACCACCCTGGGACAGAGGGTACATGTGTTGGCTCTGTATGTTTGATGACTCAAATGTACTGACGAGATTTTTCAAAGCACAAACTGATTAATGTGGACGTGTGTGCATATTAATGTCTGTTAATATGTTTTTATGCTCATGTTTGTGCATGCACAAGCCTGTAACTGTGTGTGTGTGTGCTTACTGACAGTGTGTTGTCGTCTGTCCACAGTGGAAGTCTCTGACAGACACGGAGAAGGACAAATACTACAAACAGGCCCAAAAAGAAAAAGAGCTTCACACCCAGCAACACCCCGAATGGACATACAAGAACAACTATGTAAGTACACTGTGCTCACACACAGCTCACACATGTTGGCATCACTGCACACATCACTGCAGAGAGTTTGTATCAGCTGATATCTGAAGGGAAGTCTGATGTGTTTGTTTTTGTGTAGGGCAAAAAGAAGAGGAGGGGGAGACGCCAGAGAAATGCTTCCACAGCTGAAGGTTAGACTGAATATTTATTCTTTATGTTGTATAGTAGTGAACAATGTGAACAATAACGCTGAGGCTTAAAGGTTCTTTGTATCTGAAGACTGAATTATGTATTTTATACAAAAGAGATCAGAACAGAGTTAAATGTTGTTTGATTCAATATTAGTGTTAAAGTGTCGTTTAATGCACATTTAAGAAGCAGTGTCTCATTTTTTTAAGTTTAAAAACTGATCAGTGTTTTTGTTTGTGTTGCAGCATCTGCATCCGTGCCAGAGGACAAGAGGCTGATCATGGCTCCACACACACACAGGTGTGATGAACATTCCACACCTGCAAACAGGTGTGATGGAGTCAGGCCCCAGCACCGTCCTGCAGCTGCCACCACCCTGGATTCCATCGGCTGCCCCTCTACATCTGTTGTACCATCTACAGATGTATAAGGTTCCCTCTTCTTCCTGGCAAAATGTCTTCCCTGCTGCACCCAATAATGGCCAATAATGGAGCAGCCTGAAGCATTTGTTTCTGTTCATTAAAAAAAATATTGTTGAAATCCTTTGATCGTTTTTTGTTTAATCGTTAACTGTTTGTGCATCTGCTGATTTGTTGATCTGGGTGTCAAGCTGCTGCATACAATTACCCGTACTGCTATAAATGACTTTGTATTCAACTGAAGATATTGCTGGATGATCCAATCCAGACCGCAGGATGACTTTGCAAAGTTTAAAAATGATGTTAAAGGTCCAGTGTATAACATCTAAGGGGAGCTATTGACAGAAAGTTAGTTTATAATCACCTGAAAATAAAAATTGTTATGTTTATGTTACCTTAGAATGATAAATTTCTTTATAACTACAGAGGGTGTAGGTCCTCTTCCACGGAGTCCGCCATGTTGAACCACCATGTTTCTACAGCAGCCCAGAGTGGACAAACCAAACACTGGCTCCACATTGGACCTTTTGCATTCGTTTTGGCCAGCGTAGTTTCTCCTTTATGCTTGAAATGAGAGGGTGGGGTGAAATTTTCTATAAAAGTAGCTGCCAGTTCAAATGTATCCACTGGTGGTCGCACATAACACTGTCAGGAAAGCAATCCTTTGATGCTGCGTTATTATCGTCTGTTCTACGTGCTGTCAGCGTTACACTCTGTGGCTCTGTCATTACATGACATGTCCTATATATTATTTATGAGTAATTTCTTAAACACCTTGAGTTGCTGTGGCAAGTGAATTCCCCGTGTGGGATGATTAAAGTCTATCTTATCTTAAATCTTCTGTGGTAATCAACTGTCTGCCAAGTACTGGGCCAAAAAGTACAAAATGACACAAGAAGGAGACAACATTATTCTTATATTTGTTTTTATTTTTGGTCTTTCTTAAGAATACAAAACAAGAACCAAAATCACAAAAATAACATTTACAAAACAGATTATTTAACTGAGGTGACTGAGGCAACATAGAAAAGCATGTCTGAAACAGTGATATTGGTGTGTTAGCCTGGAACCTTGAGGTAAAACAGCCAGCAATGTTAAAAGTCTGATATCTTTACAAACGGTTTTGAATTAGTGCCTTGCTTCAGTAGTGCTATTCACAAATGGAGTTTAACAATACCATGTTTTTCCTAACATGTCCACAGTTAGCAGTGATTTAATGTTGTAGTGCTTCAGACCTACCTAAGGACAAATTGGTTATTGTGAGATATAGGTCGAATATTCTAGGCATGTTGCACTATATGGCACCATTTTAAATGGTTACTATTTTAACCCTCTTTGACACATTCACACACACAGACAGACAGACACACAACACTGTTCGTACGTGTTCACTCTCTTGACTCTTACGTGGGTGCAAATGATTGCCAACGACTTCCTCCACTTGTTCCCCACCAAGAATACTTTTGGCTAAAATAAGTGAATAGTTTTAAAACACCCAACAATGTTTCAAGCAGGAAACGAAAGCTGCTGCACACTTTTGGAAAAGTTTCCTAAAAGAGTGACAGGGCAGGGAAAAAAAAAAAAAAAAAAACTTAAAACACTTAAAATGAGTAAGTGCTGGAATGGCCGTCAGTCAGAGGCAGAAACTTAAAAGTCCCATCGTTTTCCTAAAATACAAAAATGGTAAGACGAAATGCATACACTGCATCACTGAGAGAAAGAATAAAAACCTAGCATCACTTACCAAAACACAAAGCAGTGAAAATAGTACAGTTTGTTCTGCACTTGTCTGTGCACCTATGTTTTTGCATGAACAAACGTTTCTCATCTTTTTCTTCTTTCACATGTAAGACATGGTCACTGGTGATTCAGCATTGCAGATTATTACTTTTTTTTTATTTTATTTATTAATTTTTTTTTGTTTTAGTTCCTTTGGATGTGTGCCTTTTGTTGATTTTGCATCTGTCACAGCAGGTAGATTGAGCTAGCATTACTTCATATATCTATATATACACATGCATTCAACATCATATGTATCCCCCAAATAAAATTAAAAAAACAAATAATAATAATAAAAAAAAAAAAAACAATTCCAAACTCCCTTTTCACCACTTTAAGAGTTTAAGCTATAAAAACCTGCATGACAGTCCACAATAAAATTTTGCATGGAGGCTTTGCTGTTTGATGTGAGATATGCAGCAGGTTGTAAGAGGTGCTGGCGCTGGGGTGTGACATGGAATGCAGCCTTATTCCATTGAGAGGGGGTCATGGGGATGGGCCTATTCTTCACCCCCTCCTATCCAAAATGGGCCTCTTTCTATGTAGTTGGGTTTTTAGATTCACATTATGCTGGAAGAAGAGTAACTGGTTGCAGACGCTGGCAGCGCAGGTCTTCACCAATAGCAAAAAACACTGGAGTAGAGTGTGAATGCATATCTACCATCTTCGGCCCTGCAGAGAGAACGACCAAGATAAAACAAAGGTGATATGTTTATATAAAACACTTATGGATGATGTGTAAAAATCAGGCTGATATACAGCCTACTACAACGTCATACTCACGCTTCCCTTTCTTCACCACTGCGGGGGCACATAGCTGTAGCTAGGTGTGCCAGGAGGCCGATATGTGGGCATCGTGACTTGGTGTGGGGCAACAGGCGCTGGTGATGGAGTTGTCAACAAAGTTCCTGAGAAGCAAAGCGACCTCAGAGTGAACACCAAGTTACAAGACACATGTTCACAACAGGAAGGGAGCTACATTCACTGAGGCCGCGTTTGCAAAAAACAAACTTCTACTGGCAGAAATCAGGGCAAAATATATAAAGTGATTCATTATACAATAGAAAACCTGATGCCCACCAGCTGACATGGCCATGGTGGTGCCGGCGACCATCCCCATGGCGACGCCGTTGTGGCGGGGAGGAGGCATGGGCGGAGCGTACATGGCTGCAGGCATCCCATTTGGCTGGACCACTGTTGTGTGATGGATAACATGAGGCGGCGCAGCATACAGAGGCTGTGTGTAATAAGTGCCTTGTTGTTGTGAGGGTATTAACGCCTGCGTCACAGAGGAAAAACATGTTACAGCTCAAAACAGGAAACTAAAAATGAATGAACTGCTGGGTCACTGCTGCAGTGTTGATTATGATTATAGCACCATCCTCAGGCCGAACTGGACAACACTTTTTAAAAACCAGAGCCAAGAGGCTGAACACAAATGTGCTAACCTGTGCATAGGGGTTCTGTTGGGGGTAGGTGCTCCTGACCGGGTAAACAGCAGCAGGGTAGGGGTTGGGTGAGGAGGAGTATGGTGGGACAGTTCCCGTGTTGGGAGAGCAGGACATTTTGAAAGGAGTGCCTGGAGCATAACCTGGTGGGAGGAAGACACTTTAAGTTAGTGCTTTGAGTCAGTGGGTGCAGATGAAGAAATATGCAAAGTACTGTATACTGACTTTTGCAAGCTAGATCTTAAAAGGTATTCTAAATATCTGTCCAATAACCCCAGGCTTAAAGTGTTTGGCAGGACTTCATTCTTACCACTGGGGAAGGCTGGGTTTGCTCCTGCATAGACATTAGGAGTGTATGCTGGAGCAGCTGCTGCATAGCCAACAGGGAATCCAGCTACCATGACCAAAAAGAAAGCAAAAATATGTTTTAGTTGTGTATTGTAATTATGGATATTTGCTTAAATCATTACATGCGATGCACTTAAAAATTACCTGGGTAGCCTATGCCCTTAGTGTTGGTAAAGGGGACCCCTGTTGACGCAGGGCTGTACACTGGATTCATTATCGTCGTCTACTCACAGACGCTGCAACGAAAGAAGCACACAGCCTGTTATTTCAGAGTGTTTTGAAATGAATGCAAAGGTCATCTGGTTAGAGTCATCAGGCACAGATTCAGGAGCCAACAGACAGCTTTCCACCAACCAAACTGCTCCTGTGATACAGAAGTTAAATGTAGATGCCCCCCTGATGTTGCTGATGGATAACAGTGCCAAATGACTGGCCTGTGTAAGGACAATGCAGAGAAAAGACTCCTTTAATATCGTCATACAAAACCATAACATGCACATCATATATCTTAACAGTGAAACTTGATTCCTGTGTCCTTTCCACATATCACAGCTCTGTGCTCTATCAGCTAAAACTCTATTCAGTGAAGCAGCTCTCTCTAGTGGACCAATATGTATTACATCCCCATCATTTAGTCCCATCAAACCACTAACATCTGTGTGGTTTAAGGAGCAAATAAAGCATCATGACGGCACTTACCATAGACAAGTCTTGATGTTTCAGTAATTATGGCTGTAATGGGGTTATGACAGAATTATGTGGTGAGGACAACAGTGAGGACATGGGATGACCTTGGAAGGTCATGGTCACACAACAGATATTTACATGCGTTTGTTGACAATATGTGTATTATAAGTGCTGCCCACACATACTCATAACTGGAATTTCATCATTTTGTAGGTGCTGGATGTTTAATATACATAATTAAACATGGTGCAGTACTAGAAACATTAATGTGGGCCTGAGTTTATTTCTGAATTCAAAGTCTATGATGTGTGAACACTTCCATCCCATAAACATGTTACTGTTTTTGTGTTTAGCTATCATTTATTACTCTGTACTATACAATGCATAGAAAAGCTGCAATCTGGCCCTTTTGACAGACGTGCATTTTGAAACATTTTACATGTATTCATCATGTTTGCGTAACAAACAAAGAGTAAAGACAAACTGAGTTAGGCAGAGGAAGCCTTGAGCTCTGCTCCACATGATGCTCATTAGCTGAATAAACACTGTGGCACAGCTCTGCCTCTGTGCTGCCCTCTAGCGGTGCTCCAGTCACCATTACATCACTTTACGAGTCTGCTCGTTCTTCAGCGCAGAATGAAACGCACTTCACCAACACTTCATTTCACATTGAGGTGAAGCTAATATATTAAAATCACCGCTGTTACGACATTATTTCCAGGTGAGCGGAATGTTAGCACCACATTCTTCTACGGAGAGAGAATTACAAAGGCAAAATCTATTTTATCTTTGTTTTTAATGGAAACCAAAAGGCGGGAAATGGCCTTCAATCTTTATCATTTCACTTTGATATTGTAAATACAAAACAAAAACAGTGAGCAGCAATAATTCAGTTAGGCCTATATTAAAGATAGTAGCCTACAGATGCTCCTCATTCTCTTCTGCTATGAGAAACACACATACACACTGTGGCGAACAACACTTCAATAAGTTGATTTTTATTTTAAACAAAGTGCCGCTCGCTTGTTTTGTTCGTTGCTTCTTTCCAGCAGTCGGTCTCGTTAATAACAAGGTGTTCACGTATTTTCTTAAAGGTGGCGTTGACGACATGACAAAAAAAAAATGGCAACCTTTAAGTGGAAGAATTTTGAAAGGTGAACGTGAACGCAGCGGGGCTTTGTTATCATTAGCTAGCTTAGCGCACAAGCCTCAGCAGCTGCAAACCCAGCCGTCAGCTGAGCATGTTTGTCGCTGCACTTTGCTTTAGATGTACGGACTGACCTGCTAATCACCTGTCTGACCGCGGAAAACCACTGGACTGTCCCCGGACAGCAGCCAGATGGGGGCAGCTTGTCAACAGGCCGCATAGCACAGGAGGCAGGCAGCCAGACAGCTGTGGTCTGCAGTGACGCCTGTCCCAACACTCCAGATAAAACACACACGCTCTTATCGAGACAATAACCGACAAAAACTTACTGTTAACTGTTTTGACCGTCTGTTAGTCCCGCCCGCTGCTCTTCTGCTGTAAAGTGATATTTAGCTAGCTGGTGTTTTGCTCCCAGATGCTTTGCTGAACTCTTTTGAGCACTCCGCGTCACTTCCGCGGGGTGTCACGTGGTCTGCGAATATAAAATATGACACTTTGCTTCATCAGGTGATCAAATTTCTTATTAATTGTTGTGTATATTTTTATCTGCACACGCCAAATAATTTTAATTTTCTGAATACAAGCACAGCCTCCATAACGATTATAAAAACAAACTAAAATGACGTAACACGCCAGATAAAAGTATTTTTTAAGCAAACAATGGCGTTCTTTTTTTAACAGTTCCTCATTACCTTTTTTTTATTTTTATTGTCACATTGGTTGCTACACTTTGACATTGCAACAAAATAACGTGCAGTATCTCAACACTGCAACATTGGAGCCATCCTCTGTGAGCTCATTATTATGTCTTCTCCGCGGTCCTTGCAGGAAGTAAAAATTATTTAAATGCTGCAAAGGCTTTATTGTATCTGACAGCTTCTTCACACTGTATTTGGCGTATTTTCGTAAAAACTAACATAACTTGTATTTTTGCTCATTATTTTACGTTTATTTTCGTTGCTAGCAAAGCGTTAAATTGATACGTTCTTCAAGGACCTTGACGCATCGCTTCCATTCAGCCATTGAACTGGGAAGAGTAGGGTCCATACTGTTGTGATTTTAGTACGACCTATGTGTGATTTTATAGGTAAAATGTTGATATTTAACGTATATTAGGAATCATTCTGCGGTGTAAGGTGAAACTCTTCGCTCGACTGGTGTCGTCGGTAAAGAGCAGGGCCATAATGTCTGGAGCGGCCGGCGGAGGAGGAGGCTCCTCCTGTCTGGGCGCAGCAGCGGCAGCCAGTTGCAGCTCGGCCGGCTCTCCCTACGCCGCTGCAGCCGGCGGAGGCGCAGGGGTGGCCGGGAGGTTACCAGCTCGGGTCTTGGAGCATATTTTCTGCTACTTGGAGCTCTCCGACTTGATGCGCTGCTCGTTGGTGTGCTGGCACTGGAGCAACATACTGGCGGATGAAAACAGCGAGGTGTGGCGCAGCCTCTGCAACCGGACTCTGAGCGAGGAAGCTTTGCGGTCTGACATCCTGTGCAACCTGCCCACCTACAAGGGGAAAGTAGGTTTACCAGCATACCGCTGTTATCTCGGGTTGTGAGAACTGTAATTAGTGACGAACTCCATTCAAAAATCTGCCTGTTTAGAGCTACCTCCGTCCTGTAAACACCGTCACGGAAGGTGTTTGACTCTATGCTAAAGGCACAGGATCAATCTATAAGCTACAACACTGTATGCCAGAACACTTTAGTGATTCGTGCCCTGTCTTTTATAAACAAATACAACGTAATGCACACTATAAATGTCTATGTTTGATGAAAACTTCGACTTAATTTGGCACATTCTTGATTGGGGTTTGGTGTTAGGTTGTTTTGAGTGACAGAGTGTTTGGGATACGCTTTGACAGCCTGTTCTAGTTGTTGATTGCGTAACTGTGCGTAACATATGCAAGGCAATAATTAATGCACTGAAAGTGGAACTTATTTTTAGAGCAACCTCTCAATGTCACTGCTTATAGGTGCAAAAATATTTCTAATTCTGAAAGACCTTACATGAGCTTTGAGTCCTGATCTGTCTGACCTTTTATACAAACATCTACATATAGCTGGATCTTTCCCAACAAATACAATGAGAGACCTTTCCCTCAAACTGCAATGATGACATAAAATATCCTGTTTTGACATTTTGACAAGTTATTGGGACACATCTAAAGGTTATGAAGTCTGATTTCAAATTTTTTGAAATTTGTTGACCCTCTCCTGTTGCCTTCTACAGCTGAAGGCCTATCAACACGGTCTAAGCTCCCACGACTGCTCCCGTAATGTTTATGTGAAGAAGAACGGCTTCACCCTGCACCGTAACCCCATCGCCCAGAGCACAGATGGCGCACGTGGCAAGATTGGCTTTTCGGAAGGGAGGCACGCCTGGGAGATCTGGTGGGAAGGCCCTCTTGGCACGGTGGCGGTGATAGGCATCGCCACGAAGCGGGCGTCCATGCAGTGCCAGGGATATGTGGCCCTGCTGGGAAGCGATGACCAGAGTTGGGGCTGGAACTTGGTTGACAACAATCTGCTTCACAACGGGGAGGTCAATGGAAATTTCCCACAGTGTAACAATGCGCCAAAATATCAGGTAAGAGCCCCTATCGGATTTGTAATCTTTCAAAAATTATATTGAAAAGTGTGGATGGAATCATTAGCAACCTGTTTGTTATTGTTGTAATCCAGCAAGGTGTAATTGTGTTTGTCCACAGATTGGAGAGAGAATACGAGTGATTCTGGACATGGATGACAAGACGTTAGCCTTCGAGAGGGGTTTTGAGTTTCTTGGAGTAGCGTTTCGTGGACTGCCCAAAGCCTGCCTGTTCCCTGCTGTCTCTGCGGTATACGGCAACACCGAAGTCACCATGGTGTACCTGGGAAAACCTCTGGATGGCTAGAAGCAGATTAACCTGTGCCACCATTAAAACTACCAGGCCACTATCAAGTGCCGGACTCTTTCTACAGTCAACAGACTGACGACCCTGTTCGTTGCACCGTTTCAAAAGGTTTTTGGAGGCCGAGTTGTCGCGTTTCTTCCAAGCAGAATAACTCTGTTCACATACACAAAGAGAGCTGTTGTCATTTCAACCGCAGCTCGACATGAGGTGTCAGTTTTTGGACAAACTACAGGGAAAAAGGAGTGCGTGGAAACTGTCATACACATGTTTCTGTATCAGCGTGGCAGTGTCCACTTTTACAGTTTAGCTGCTGGACTATTTTATTTACAGGATAGGGGAACATTATTTAATTCCATGCGATTCAGCTCAACAGTGCTGAACATTAACATGAGGTTTTATGCGTGCTTGAATGAGGCCAAAACTATTCCAAACAGTGGCAAAGACATCATTTTAACAAGTGGTAAACAGTAGTTGTTCTCAATGGCTATCTGTTGTATGAGTTAAACACATCCTGGATTAACACAGTTGACTGGATTATAATGGTTATATGCCAAATTAATGTGACCTGATGTTATATTTTGCAATAGAAAACATGCAGACCAACTGTCATGCATGTGCATGAATACTGGCGTGTGGACTATAACATCTGCCATTTTTAAAAACCCTGTCCAGGAACGGTGGAAAATGTACCTGTATCATGTTAATGTGTGTCCTTTTTAATGTGCTAATGTAGTATTACACACTATTTATTTCTTGGTTTTATCTATGGTACTATAGATACTGTATGGTTATGAGGCCTGAAAATAAAGTCTACATGGTGCCACTCTTAGATTAAAGACGCTTTGATGCTTGTGTTTTATGCGCACTGCACAGATGACAGTCAGTTTGTCTTACCAACCAACTTGAAGGTCCAGCATTTAAGATTTAGAATATGGCAGTTATTGAATATAATATGCATGAGCATGTTTTTATTCGAGTAGAATCACCTGAAAATAAGAATTGTTATATTTTTATTCATTTAGACGACATTTGAGACACTGCAGTCACTGCAGTTTTGCCTTGGGTCAACAGAAGTGTAGAAAATGAAATACACTCAACAAAAATGTAAGCAGGCATGGTTAAACGCGGTCTGTGGTTGTGAGGTCAGTTGGGCCAGGTGAGTCACAACACCGCTACATGCCGCTAAATGCTACATAAAGGTCCTTTCTTTTACATTTTTTTAAAGACACACACACAAATCCACAGAAGGACTTGTACGTCTAAATAAAGCTCTAAATAGATGCTGCATATTGAACTGAAATCTCCAAAATATTTTATCTTGAATTTATCACATAAACATGAAGTATTATCTGTTCCTAAAGCTGGAAAAGGCTGCTTTTCTTAGTTAGTGAACAGTCCATGGTATTCACAAGACCAGCTGTCCTAGTGATATTCATATACTGTATGATAACTGCAAAAGCTATTGTAGATCAGTGGTCTGTGTATGTAAATAAAGAACACAAACCAAATACACAATAGTAACCATGCAGCATACCAGCAGTTATTGCTGATGTGATATAAATGAATTGCACAATAGGCAGTTCACAGTATACACCACCCGGAGTGACCATACAGTCTTTCCCTTCAGCTTTAAAGCATTATAAACTGCACATATTCACTATGTGTACATATCAGCTCTGTAGTGGAAATTGGTTTGTGCTCAGCAGTCATTGTTTCCTTGGATCGATAGAAGTGTAGAAATGGAAATACACTTAACAAAAATGTAAGTGCAAAACCTTTGTTGCATCAGCCGTCAAGTTGGCTGACGTGGTTAATTTGCGCTGCCAAATTCAAAAATACATTCCTGCAGTCAGCGTGCCAAGTGCAGATGATAATTGAGGCGGATGACATTTCCCCCTAATAGTCATTTGATGTTTGAAATGTTTTATCTAGATACAGCACAGCAGCACAATATGATGTTGTTTTGACTGAGTTTTCAAGACACTGGATTATCATAAACACTACAAAACTGTGTTACAATAATGTATGCCAAAAACAGAAACCCTAACTGAGAGATATCATCAGGATGCTTCCTTGACAAGACCGCAAAGTACGACCTTGAAACACCTCCTCAAAAACAAAAAAGCTTCACAGAGCAGCAAAAACATTGAACAAAGTTCATCCAAGCTTAATTATAATTGAATATTATATGAACAATGTGTTCATATAAATAGATATTACAGTGTATGTGTAGTATATTCAGATACTTAAAACTTTACTTTTACTCTTGTAGAACACAGAATGTCTGCACAGGAGGGGATGCTTTTTACATTTCATGCCATAGCAGCAGCGGTTTATTTTGAAATATACAGAATCAGATTAGCATGACTCATAAGTGTAAACAAACAATGTGTGCCAACCTACAGAAGTTCAACCTTCATCAACAGGAAATAAAAGAAAAAGATATAACAGTATTGGACACGCTGTGTGATCTTGGCAGCGTGGGGGAAGATGGTTATCATTTCAACAAGTTTGAGATCAAGTGCGTGTTACCAACAGAGCTGGGCTGCCTATTTTTCCCCTTTCACTTTAGATTTCCCCTGAGTGTCTCCTCATACAGAGCTGTACTCTTTTAGTTTCCTGCCATTCTGTCCTCTTCTGACCCTGAACGCCTGTCTATCAGTGTCAGCCTCTCCATCCGCGATCGTTTCAACTGCCTGTCTGACAGCCACTCTAACTGCAGTATCTGTCCATCAGCCTTCCTTATCTGAGGCATTCGGGGTAGCTTCAAACCTGGGAGAGCTGCTGAATTTATAGTTACTGTAGGCATGCCTTCACCCCCTTACATCAATGCAATACATCCCCATGTTCATACAAAACACGGGCAGCACACACTCAAACATCAGTGTGAATGTGGAGATTTGTACAACAGCTGATTACAGACACCATGGGTGGTTCTAAACTAAAATGTCTCCTCTGTTTATCAGACAACATTCAGACAAAGCAGCTCTACATATTAGATGCTAGTTTAGTAGTGGTTATTATATTCTTTCATCCGTGTTGGCATGTAAGAAGACCAAAAAGTAAGAACTAGTATAAGCTATTTAATACTATCACCTGAAATAAGAAGGATCCCAGGTGTTAAACCTGAAATCCTACTTTCAGTATTTCCTGGGGTTAAAACAAAGACTTCAGTGCAGCGTCCTCAAATTAATTATGTAACAACAACACCATCAGACTTTCACACAAACACCAACGATCATCACATTGCTGCGTTCTTTGTTTTAGCACTTTTTGTGTCAGCGTTTTTAGGATAACTCGGACGTGTCAGTGCCAGTCCTCTGTCCTAAATTTCTATTTCAAATGCACCAGATCAAATTCAAGATGACACATCACAATGTGCATCAGTGTTTCCTGCCATTTTTGTAGGTTGTGATACATAACACTTATGTGCTATTGTGTAGCTGTTGTATATATATATTTATGAATATAATATATTAATATATGAATATAATTATAACTTCCAGATCTCTAAGGAGCTTATAAAACTTCTTCTCAGAGCCTAAAGGACTGGATTATTTCATATCTCTTCATGTCTCATACAAATATGCCATGCCTGTTTCCACAAGAGGGCAGCAAGCGCTGCGCTCCTTATGCAAATAGCCCTCCACCACAGACAGTTCTGATCATGTGCTGACACCTTCTCAAGAGAATACTGGGTCTCCACCTTACTTTCAGAACACATATGATCTGTTTTCATAAACCTCTGGCAGGAGGTGAATTTTAGTTTGGAAAACAGACGAAGAAGAAACTTTAAAAAAACACTAAACCCCGAGCCTCTGCAAATCCTCAGTATTTCATTCTGCATGTTTGGTGCAAGTCCTCATTACTGTGGTGTTTTTATACTGCAGCGTATGAGCTGCCAATTTTGGTGGTCTATCTGGGTCGTGTTCACAAGCTTTTTTTTTTCTTTTCGATTTAGAGTTTCCCATCGTCGAGCTGCTCACTCATTTTACATGAACGTAGAATGCTCCCGTCAACCCAGATTATTTTTAATTCTTCACCTTCTATTAAAATAGATGATTAATTTTCAGTAGCAATTTAAGTTGATTGAATTTTTTTACCACCAGGGTGTGATTCAACTGAATTATCTCCAGTAATCATAAAGAAATGGTTGTTAATGCTTCAATAATAATAAGCTCACATAGAAGAGAACTGAGTGAATTCAATACATCCAGACTATTTAAAGTCCACATTTACTGGTGGAATTAGATTGAAATTGTCCTGGATTGAGTCACACTCCAACAGCTCCTGGAATTCTCCAGCAGCCGGCTAATTTTGGCATCCACCGTTGAGAATGAATCAAGTCACACAAAACCCATATCTGCAGTAAAACATTAAAGAGAAAAAGTAAGAATAACATTTACTGTTGATCCTAATTTCAACAATCACATCATCACGTTACCCTGAATGCTAATTCACAGGCTGGCAATTGTCAATTCTTTAATCAGAAATTAAATAACTTTTCCACTTCCATCAGGACAGACGAGTTCTTAGAGGTTTACTGATCCAGAATGCTCGTTACATTTGTTGTTTGATAGTGATCAATAGTGCGATACCAAAATGGACAAATAGAGGTCTGTTTTGTCAAAGTATGAAGTTTACCACACAAACATGACAGCCTGTGTCTCAGCTGTCTCTGCCGAGTGCAGGGAGGATGTTTACACGGAGAAGATAAAAGCAAGGTGTCACAGGAGTATCAAAAGACAGTACACACAAGAACTGAAACTTTCCCTCACAATGTGCATCCTCTTACTTGTGCACATGAACAAATTCACTCATAAGAACATCAAAATAAAAGCACAGGGAGACAGCATACAGGCATAAAATAAGGTGGGAGGAAGAGATGCTAAAGGATCCTGACTGGATGCAAACCACAGATGGTTGGCACGGGCTGATCAGGGCGCCCCCAACTCTAGCATCCTTATTTTTAAAGTTGCAACTGTCTCACCTGGTCAGGAGAGAAACTGTAAGGGGTGGTAGAGACAATGTGTATAAAACTTCACCGGGGCCCAAAGTGAACCTCGTGTTTACAATACTGGTTCTCAAATCTACTAATATCCATAATAAGATTTGCTGTATTTCAGCATATAAACGGTAAAGTCAGGAGCGTGACAGAGGTCAGTTTAATTGTAGTTTTTGTATCGCCGTTTGAAACTTTTAGTTTTACTTGTGATATTATTAGAGGAGGATTTAGTGGCATCTAGAGGTCAGATTAGAGATTGCAACCAACTGAATACTCCTCACCTCACCCCCTTTAAAGCATGTAGGAGAAACTACAGTGGCTGCTAAATGCTACATTTCCTCTCTAGAGCCAGTGTTTGATTTGTGGCTTCTGGGCTACTGTAGAAACATGGCGGTGCAACATGGTAGACTTTGTGGCCCTGCTGCCTCTGTAGATATAAAAGACTTACATGATATAATGATTCTTATTTTCAGCTAATTATAAGCATATTATATTCTATTTCTGCCATATTCTGTCTATAAATTCCCCTAAATGTTACCCACTGGACCTTTAAGAATGTCACACAACCGAGTAAATTGACCTCAACACAAAGTCACACATTATAAATCTTATTTTAGAGCTTAGAAGAGAGTCAGAAGTGAGAGCTAGAGATGTCCCATGTGAAAACAGGAAGGAATCACTAACAGATCAACCCTTTAAGGACAGCAACATCACTTCCTGATTCCTAATTCCCCATTCTTGCACCCATGGGTGACTGCTAAGGTGAAACAAGTTAACAACTGGAGTTTAACAAAAAGACAAAAGAGAGCCACAGCTTTAGTGGCTGGACATGAAGAGAGAGAGAATGAAACACAAACAGCTTTTAGGGAAGCTGTTTGGTTACTTTAAGTAGCCATGTTGTGAACTGAATAGTACTGAAAGTAAAAGATTAGAGAACTTCTGCATTACTCACTCACTGTTGTGAAAAATAGTTTGTTTGCTGTCCATCAAATTTGTCTAACTCTGGGTTATGTTATGAGATATCTAACCCTAAAAGCATTGTGACCCTTCAAAACATGACTTCATATTCAGAGACTTGATTGTTTCTGTATGTGTAAATGTGTATCTTGTAATGGCTGTTGAAGTGACAGGCCGAAAATCAGGCAGGAAGGGCGTGTGTGTTGAGTGGTTTCCTTTCTACAAGGTTGGCTGATCAGAACGAGCAGAGGGTGTGAAGGGTGTGCTCTCGTTGGGTTTTTGTGGTAGCAGTTTATGCTACCGACCTTAGTTGCCTGTTCAAGATTACTGTCATGGTGTTTGTGAGGGGTGAAAAAAAAAAAAAAAAAAAAAAAACTTTTGCTGTGCTGGCTGAGAGCTGTTGAGCCTGCACTCGCCTTCCTGTGGCCCCGGGCTTGAGAACCTCTTTCTGATTGCAGCTTGTCCATGTGACTTGGTTTCCGTTGCCTGCCTGCTTCCGTGAATAGTAAAAACAGGCATCAGTGCTTCAGTCAGAGCAGAGGAAGGCAGCTGAGCTACACACACGAGAGCACACTCTGCAACAGCGAGTCAACCAGCGATATGGTCAGGGGATCAACCGTAAGTGGCTTGGGAAATCCACACCTAACCACCAGTGTAAGTAAACGCAACGTGTACTGCTGTATGCACTGACACTCTGACTGCTAAAGAAGCAACCATGCACGCTTTGTCTAAAATAAGAAAGTTGAATTTGAATATATTTTGTCTTTGGTTTGTTTGAGCAACATATCTCATTGATCACAGTGCTGTACAGGATGTCATAAAGTTTTCAGATGTGTTCATGCAGAGTTTGCACAGCATTTTCTTTTGCATGTTCCTTGAATTATGAATTGCCCATGTTTTGGATAGTGGGCTCATGTATATTATATAAACATATCATGTATTTTATCATTATTCTGATGATTGAAGCGTTATGCTGTACATTTGTGCACCACAAGTGTGTGTGTGTTTTTTTGGTTTTTTTTTTACCATGTCATCATTATACACTGCATGGTTTTCTCACAAACTGGTTTGTTATGTCCAGTAACGCTTAGAGAAGAGAAAGTAGCATTATGCAAAATGTCTTTTTCTCTGTGGCCAACTCTTTCCCAGAACGGATATGTTACGGTCTTTGCTATTAGCCTTAAACCTAAGGCCTCTCTGGAGCAAGACACATAATATATATATATATATATATATATATATATATATATTGGCCTTTTTGCTTTATTGGATAGAGACAGCTGAAGATTGACAGGAATGGAGAGAGATGGGGAATGACATGCAGGGAAGGGCCGCACAGGTCGGGATTCAGACCTGGGCCCCCGCAGCGAGACTTCGCATATGGGGCGGCTGCTCTATCGACTGAGCTAAACGCCGCCCCCATAATGTAGTTTAGGAATAAAGTATTGTTGTTGCCTGTGTTGTACACAGCAATGTAGCTCAGCCCTGAAGCTTGGTTAAGATGAAACTATTTGAAAGCAGTAAAATGACGCAAAAGAAAGAAATTTGTTCATATGACAGAAAGAAAACCTGTGAGGTTTATTCATAACAGCCGCCAACACAACATATTTTTCTACGGCCACTATGATGGAAAGATTAAAAATTCATGTAAGCTAAAAAAAAAAATGACCTCCACATTCAGTTTGTGTCACACTGTGGGCAAACCACATTGAAATTAGGGAAATTTTGTCAAGCTGCTGTTCTCAGGATGAAATGTGATATTACAGAGACGACATTAACTTCATTTATTTTGGGCTGAGACATAACATAATAAAATTTATCATATTATTTATCTCCAACTCTACTGTAACATCTTTTATATTGCGTAGGGTCACACACACACTACAGAAAATGAAATGCAGATTGCACGTTGTGGACATGAATAACGGGAGGATTACATATCTCTGTCATGACAGGCATATGAAATTACACCATTCTCATGTCTGTCAAGTCATGTTCATTGCTAACAGTTAAGGTGAGGATACAACATGCAAAATAACAAATAATAAGCTGAAAAGTTAAGTGAAGAAACAGATAGTTTATGACACCCGTTCAGCGGTCCCATCACTCAGGCTCCTCCAGCTGCTGGAGAATATGTGGCTCCCCAGACGAAGCATTATCACCTGTTCTTCAGGCGTAAATGCTTTCTAGCGTTTGGATCTACACAGAATTAGTGGTATGAAATTTGCTTTCAACTGGGATGAACCTCACTTTGGGTTTCTGCATTAAACTTCTACAAATATTACAACAAATCACACGTTTGGTATACTGAGTGTAGCTTACGGTGGCGTACGGCAGACTGCCCGTCTATAGAGGGCTGGTATGATATTACTTATAAGAATCGCCTTCTTTGTGGAACTACAGAAAACTAAATTTGAGGAAATTAAAGAAAAAATAAAAATGTATATTGCCCCTAAATGCCTTTCTTGTTGTCTAACTTGTTGCAATTTCTTTCTCTTCTTGATTCATTTGTGTTGAATGGAAACACTCCTTGTTCTGTTTGTTCTATAAAAAAATGTAAAAAAAATTAAAAAAAAAAAAAAAAAAAAGTAAATGTGATTCCACTCAGTATTAGAAATTCTTGGCCAAAAGGTAACTGAGCCCACAGTTGAATGTAAATGTATCTGCCCGTCCTCCTCTCTGAACGGGATCTGTTGTCAGCTCATGCCTGTGTTGATCAATCACCTCCTTCCCTCTCTCCTTTAACAGTAAGGATGTTAAAATGCCAGTCCACGGGCTCACTCACATCCTGCTTTTCTTGTTACCCATGTGGAGAATACTGACACCAGTCTCAAGTCATCCACAACACAGCCGATGCCATCTGGTGAGACGTCTCTCTTTTACTTGAAAGCACATCTTGAAATGGACTGAGTAAGGTCCTGGGAATGTCTTGGGACATTCGCAGTCATATCAATTTAGACATAACAATTTATCTGTGTGTGTGTTTGTTTTATGAACATTTGGATTGGCAGTCAAAGAAAGTCAGATGTACAGTTTGGCTAAAAGATTTTTTGGGTGTCACTATTGCAACACTCATATACTCATATAGATGCAGCATCCAGTGCGTATCTGATGTTCTGTTAACATGATATGTTAACACTGGTGCAGGAAATTGCATATTTCTTGGGGATGTTGTGTATATTCTGATAAATCCCGCCTTGCCACATCAGGGAGGCAAGTGGGAAGTGAATCATGTATTAGTAATCCACCAAAGTTACAAAGTTACAAACTACAAGCGAGCGATATGTTATTAGTCACAAAGACAGTTGAGACAACTAACACATCCTCTAAATATATACCATAGTCCACAGTGTTATACAATCAACTAAGAAAACATTGATAAATCACTGCTGCAGGCTGTTTATGGTTGATTTGACTTTTTAAATGATTTAACGAATAATATGTCAAAAACACCTCACAGATGAAGCAATAATCTAATTCTACTTCTTTTTCTCACTTCTTTGAGCAACTGCTGGGCAGCCAGCAAAAAAATATATATACATTTTTGAATGATCAGCTGTGACTCTAAATAATATGTTCTACTAATATTGTGATCTTTAATGTGCTTAAAACTTGTGTTAAACCGTGTTTTGGAACTATGAGAATTAAGCAGCAGTATTGATGGAGAACTAATTATTGTCAAGTAAGTGCATGTTAAAATGCTCACAGTGATGACAGTGTGAATATGCTGATGTTTAGCGGATCACATTTACCAGGTTCACCACCTTAGTTTAGCCATTTGCTAATACGCTATAAAGCAAAGCACAGCTGAGGCTGATGGGAATGTCATTAGTTTTGCAGGTATTTGGTTACAAAGTTTGAGACAAGTTGAAAATTTGACCATGACCTCCAAAAGTTAGGGGATCACTGAAGTCTTTGGATTTGTCTTTAAGGGCCCTTGGATATGTATAGAACATGTTGCCATCCAGCAGTTTAATCAACCATGCCTGGAGCCATGCCATCAAAGTGGCTAAAAACTAAGAAAGTAAAGGCAGTGTTAAAATTCTGACTAGAAAAGAGAGGATTAAACAATCCTCCGAAAAAAGGAACATGCTTTAAAATGATACAAAGCCACCAAAGAATTGACAAGATTGACAAATGTTTTGACGATGACCTGGTCCAAAAAACAGTAAGGACATTGTGGACTAGAGGCTCATGTGGATCTAGCCCTTTGAAATATTTCGTAACAAGTTCAGTGCCTGATTCAAATTTGTGTACGTGTTCTCCTTTTCTCTGCAGATACAAAGAACGGCTCTCTGCAACAATGGCAAGTTCACTTCTGTGCCTGCAGGACTACCAGCCAATACAGAAGAGCTTCAGCTTAACTACAATCACATTCAGACACTACAGGACAGCTCTCTCAGTTACCCCTCATTAATAACCCTGAGCTTAGCTTGTAATAATTTGGAGAGATTAGAATCAAACACTTTTCAAGACTCAAAATTGTTAGAAAGCCTCAATTTAGCAAATAACAAACTTAATATTGGCTACCAAGAAACCAGCCACGCATTAAAGACTCTAACTAGGCTTAGAGTTCTGGATTTCTCTGAGAATGAGCTTAATGATGAAATGGTTGCCACTCTTCTCCAAAATTTGACATCCCTGGAGTATCTCAATCTTTCTGGAAACCTCTTGCATAGACTGGATGAGACCTCATTCCAGGATCTTCACCAACTCAAAGAACTTGACCTGCAGAGAAACCTCATATTTGAGATTGACGCCGCCTTCGACAGCAATCCCCAACTTCAGCGGCTCAACTTGGCCTATAACTACCTGCCTTGCCTGATAGACTTCCACATGACCCAAATGGTGGTCCTCAACGCCAGCCACAACTTCATCGAATGGTTCATCGCCACACAAGACCTTAATGACACTTTCCAGCTGGAAACACTTGATCTATCAGACAACAAACTTCTCTTCTTTCCTTTCTTGCCTGACCACAGCCACTTGCGGAATCTTTACCTATCCCACAACAGTATTAGGTTTTACGAACATTTGGCAGACAACACAGACCTGAACTCGACAACAACAGTTGAGTTTTACAATATCAAGAAGTACAAAAGCAATGTAACAGCTGAGTTGTGGAACGAGAACCTTCACGGTGACATCTCCTCTGTAGAGATTTTAGATCTAAGAGGTAACCAGTTGGAGTATTTTCCTCAAGGATTCATCCAGAAAATGCCTGTCCTGTCCAGACTTCAGATCTGCACAAACTGTCTGAAAACCTTAAATCTTACGTCAGAACAGCTTTCTGGCAGCTTATATGAGTTGGACGTTAGCAACAACAGGCTAGAAGAGTTTGTAGCGGATGAAGGTACGATAAATACACTTAGCAATCTGACATACCTTAACCTGAGCCTGAATGATCTTAGGCGGTTACCGTCAGGATTATTTTCGTCATTGCCAAGTCTCAGGTCTGTGGATCTTAGTTATAACAAAATTGACATTTGCCTTCCTGAGAAAGCTGAGATCAGTATAGATAATATGTCACCTTGCGTGGATTGGAAAAATATTGAATCCCTAAAACAGCTTTACCTGAAGGGATGCAACCTTGAAATAATTCCATCATGTGCTTTCACTGGGTTGTCTCTAACTCACTTAGACCTGTCAGACAATCCTGGACTCATTGTCCAAGAATCAATAGAAAGCCTTAGCAGAACATTGCAACACCTAGGTTTAGGAAACACTCAAATACAAGACTTCGACTTCTCCCCTTTCCAAAGTCTGAAATCTATAAACATTGCAAGGAACTCTCTTGCTCATCTTCCCTCTTCACTTCTAAAGCTTGACTTGAAGGTGCTCGATTTGAGGGACAACAAACTGCCCACTATTTCCTCAGGTCACGCTAATGCATTAGCCCAGAAACTACACACTGTTTTCCTCACAGGAAATCCGTTCAACTGCTGCCAAACAGAATGGTTCAGGACATTTGAGGCAACAAAGACAATCAATGTGGTTGGACAATCAGACATTGAATGTGAGGATCTCTTCCACAGACACAGAGTGGAGAACTCCCAGTCATTTTTGTGTTTGGAGGATGGCGGGGAATCTATATTCTGGTACATTTTGCTTTTTGTACCCATCTGCCTTTCTTTTTTGTTCATTTCGATTATTGTTCTCCTCACATTTAAGCCCAAAATGCTACAAAAATCAATCAAAAAGAAGTGTTTCAAGCGTACATCTTACTGATTTATACTACTTTATAAACCCTAAACAAAACTGTATTTTGTACAGAGATGTAACTGTATGTTGGAAATAAACTCAAATTCATTGTAAACATGTCTACAATAATGAAGCAATACTTCTAAACATATGTAAACAAGAGCTTTTTCACATTTCCACGTTATTGTGTGGTTCAAAGCCAGACCCTAATCCCCTAATGTACCCTAATGTAAAAATGTGGCTGTGTTCTTGTGGGACTTCAGTAATCGTGTGTGTATGTGTGTGAACATATGCAGAAGTAGTGTGATGCAAGCTGTTGCTATAAGCAGCAGAGGAAACATGAAATTTCCTGTTTTGCTAAGATGTGCAGCAACTGCCCAGTTCTGTATCTCAGAGAGGAGGGGTTTGATGTTTCCTTCCCACCAGTGAGACACAGATTCAGCATCGACATGAAATTCCAGAAAAGTTGGTATGGTTTATATTACTGTGTACTTACATAAATGATTCTACTGTGGACATGGCAGCAATGCAGTTGAGTTTAAGCAAATTTCTACAGATATCATCATAAACTCAACATTATGAAATTAAGGGACAGCATCCGCATTTTATAGGATGGAGGGGAGTAACAACAAATGTATCTACCTTTGAGTGTATGCACTTAGTTGCTCAGGAGTGGGAAAGCTGGTAGATCAGTGTGTAGCTGTGCAGGGTGCTGCAGGCCTAACCAGAAAGTAACCAAAATACCGCTGTGGTGATGCTCAGGGTCATGGTGGTTGGAACATAAAAAGAGAAACCGGAGTGACGCCTTGTCAAAGTCTATAAACACTGTCATTTTTACATATGTTTGACAACGTAAACTCAACATACATTTGCGGTCAACAGCTTTCTGCTGTTCATCTGCAGGGCAGGCAGGATTGGTTGTATGCATTCAAATGGGTCAAAAAAACAACAACAAAAAAAAACCAACTTAGACAAATAGATCAACTCAGGGCAGCACATGGTTAGAGACTGAGTTTATTTCACTAGTGACTTGAAGGTTTCTGGTTTGAATAACTTAAATCACCATTAAGTTACGAATAGTTAGTGTGCCCAATGACTCATTCTGTATTTCTGGCTTTAGTTTGATTAACATCAGAAACCAGTGGAAGTCTCATTTCAAGCAAGCTTCTTGCACATACAGTATAGTGTATAAAGGTGCAAAATTAGTGTTCAGTTTCTAGCAAGAAAATAACAATCAATTAAGATATGTGTGTAACTTAACGGAAACCAGATGTGGGCCTGGAGCATCAAAGTGCTCCTACTGTATGTACAAAAATGTCTCAAGTCAAATCACATTGGGAAAGAATTGTTGCAAAGAAATTAGCAGTTGCAAAACGCACTTTGCCACCGCTCACATATTGTTGAGTAAGAGGAATTACAGTTGGTTACTCAGCTATATTAGGTCAAAAGTTAGCAAACAACTAGCCTATATGAAATAGGTTAGAGGGCACAACATGGCAGCCAAACTTGCATACCGTTGTAGCTAAATGGTGTATAAATGTACTACATGTGAGATCGCTCAAGCCATATTCAGCGGTGTTGAGAGACGCTCAGTCAACTTTGTAGTGTGGATTTAGCACACATCAGTGCAGCTGATTTGTCTTTGACCAACCCACCAACCCAGCTGTGGTTCTTAAGTCTGTATTTGAGGTTGGTTATTAGATATACACCACAACACCTTTATAAGCAGCAGTGGTTGAATGAAACTGTGTTTTTTTTTTGTTTGTATGTTTTTTTTTTATTATTCTTCAAGTAGCGGTCACAGTTTCTCACAGATACATGCAAATAAGAATGGAGAAGTGAAATTTGGTCAAAGTGGTTAAATGAGATTCATTTAAGTTGCATTCTGACAGCAGGTGTGTACCGTGGGACTGATATGATATATATATATATATATATATATATATATATATATATATTATAATAGACACATTCAATTCTCACTCTGCCTTCATCCTCCCCACCTCTCTCTCTTCTTCCATTCTCACCCTCCTCTCATCTTCTCTCCCCCCCTCCCCTCCTCTCAGTGACATTTCTACTCCAGGCCCCCTGCACCCTCCTCCGCTCGTTGTCGACTGTCACCTGCTCTTTACTCGATCCCCGCATTCCTCGCGTCCCAATTCTCAGCCATTTCTACAAGCCAAGACACCCTCAACGCGTCTGCTGACGAAGAAGGAGACGCACGCACAGCACGAGGCTCCGGCTTTTCAAGATTGGTGTTTTTAAAGAGATGTTGAGGGGGGGGGGGG